>RJWH01003042.1:0-76023 GCA_004363575.1 Solenodon paradoxus | reverse complement strand
CTTGACCTTCCTGGCTGGAAGGGGGCGGTGGGTGAGACTGGCGGGGCAGCGGGGTGGGGTAGTCCCTGAGAATGGGGTCGCGCACGTGCAGGCGAGCTCGGAGTCGGGAGCGGGTCTGGGAGTTCAGGAACCGACGGAATTCTTAGCTGGGCGGGCACGTGGGGTGGGACTTAGGGGGGCGGGCCGGGGCGGGCCGGGGCGGGGAGCCGGCTGCCGCGGTGATACTTTGGCTGGAGGGCCAAAGCGCTCATTGGAGAGCTTCCTCCTGGCACCTGCGTGTCTCGGGGCGGAAAGAAGCAGAAGCAGAAGCAGCGGTCTGAACCTTGGTCGGGATCCCAGATCTCCGTTTAGGATCTGAGCGCCCCCTTTTCCTAGGTGGCCATGGCCGGCAGGGCCCGCAAAGAGGCGGTGCAGGCCGCAGCCCGGGAACTCCTCAAGTTCGTGAACCGGAGCCCTTCTCCTTTCCACGGTCAGAGACCAGGGCAGCGGAGGGTGGGGAGCCGGTGGGCCCGGGTTCCCGCCTCCATAGCTGTGAGGTTCTTTCTCTCCAGCGGTGGCCGAATGCCGCAACCGCCTCCTCCAGGCTGGCTTCCATGAACTCAGGGAGACGGACACCTGGGAAATCAAGCCCGAGAGCAAGGTACGTGGGGTGCGGTGGGGGCAGAGACAGGTCCCTAGGCTGGTGTTCAAAGTCCCGCGTGCCAGCTGGCTGGCTAGTCCAACTCAAACCACGCTCCGGTCCCCAGTACTTCCTGACGAGGAACTCATCCACCATCATTGCTTTCGCTGTGGGAGGTCAGTATGTGCCTGGCAATGGTTTCAGCCTCATCGGAGCCCACACGGACAGCCCCTGCCTCCGGGTAAGGAGTGGGGTTGTGCTTGGGAAGACCACGGGGCGGTGGGGGGGTGGGGAGTACAGGGCAGAAGGCAGCCGGGGACACACCCTGGGACCTTTCTTTTATTCCCATTCCCTGAAGTGGGGAAGATCTGTCACCCCACTACCTCCATACTTGGGGCTTTGTGGGTGGCTAACATTTATTCTAGCTTACCTAGCTTGTGAGCATGTCTATCTCCAAATCTGATCTTTCCCCACGTCACACAGGTGAAGCGGCGCTCTCGCCGTAGCCAGGTGGGCTTCCAGCAGGTTGGTGTGGAGACCTATGGTGGTGGGATCTGGAGCACCTGGTTTGACCGTGACCTGACCTTGGCTGGACGTGTCATTGTCAAGGTAGGAAGTGGAGTTGGAGAGTCTTTGTGTTGGCCTGAAGATGGATTGTCCCCTTCCTTGAGAGGCGGGGGCATCTAGGGGTGGTCTGGGTCAGAGAACCACCTGGATTCATCTGGGGGAGTGATGTGGGTGGAGGCGCCTGGGCTAACCCAGCCTGGTTGGCCACAGTGTCCTACCACAGGCCGGCTAGAGCAGCGGCTGGTGCATGTGGAGCGGCCCATTCTTCGCATCCCACACCTAGCCATCCATTTGCAGCGAAACATCAATGAGAACTTTGGGCCCAACATGGAGATGCACTTGTAAGGCTGGGACAAAGGCCGTGGCGACTGGGGGGGTTGGAAGGGGCCCTGGTGGGACCTGGAGACCACTGCCTACTGGTGGCCATGGTCACCTGCTACTCTGGGGACCCAGCTGATGTCTGAGGGCCTTTACAGCTCTGACATTAGGGGAACAAGCTGGCAATCGAAGGTTGAGGGCAGTTCATCAGGAGACGCCTGAGCTCAGAGATGCCCACCATCCTGTGCCACGTGCCTTCCCCACATCCCCTTCACATGTCTCCCCACAGAGTCCCCATTCTTGCCACAGCGATCCAGGAAGAGCTGGAGAAGGGGACCCCTGAGCCTGGGCCTCTCAATGCTGCAGTAAGAGTCCCCTGCTCATGGGGACGGGAGAGCAGCCTGGGGAGGGACTGACCCCCTGAGAAGGGGCGAGAAGGAGCACACATAGCCCCCCAGCATCTTTCTGCCCTGCAGGATGACCGGCATCACTCGGTCCTCATGTCCCTTCTCTGCGCCCATCTGGGGCTGAGCCCGGAGGACATCTTGGAGATGGAGCTGTGTCTTGCAGACACCCAGCCTGCGGTGAGAAACCCCCATGTCCCCTGCCAGTCCCTTAGATACTGCCATCGCTGTTCTCCCTGGTAGTTACTGTCCCCTTCTGCCTCCAGGGCGTGGTTCTCAAAGGGCAGTTTCCCACTCAAGAGCTGCCCTGCAGACTGCCCCGGGCAGGCCTGGGAATGGGCCTGCCACTAATTCCCAGGAGTTTCTGCTGCAGGTGGTCCCCGTTTACCTTCTCCCACACAGGCCACAAACCTCTGAGGGGTGTGTCACCCTCTTTTGTTTTCAGATCCCTCCCACTTGTTGGCAGGAAATTGTTAAGCCTTTGATGCTCCACCCTGTTTGAGCCTGTGCTAAGTATCTCCAATGTCCAGTTAGCCGTCCCCTCTCCTGTCCCGCAGCAGCTGGTGAGGAGCTGTGGGCCTCTGCTCTCCCTCCTGGCCCCCTTCTCCTTTTGGGCCTGCGCAGCAGGGATCCTAGTGCCCTAAGGCCCAGGGGTCCAGGGAGGCATGAAGGGCCGCCCAGGCTCAGCTTGGAGCAGGGAGAGCCCGGGTGTCGGGTGCAGGAGTGAAGTTCACGCCGATTGTCCTGTGGGCCTAGGTCCTGGGCGGTGCCTACGAGGAGTTCATCTTCGCGCCTCGCCTCGATAACCTGCACAGCTGCTTCTGTGCCCTGCAGGTGAGGGTGGGCGGACTGCCTCCAGCCCCAGCCGGTCATGGGAGGGCCACCCCCTCAGCCTGTGGGTGCCCAGAGGACACGGGGTGTGGCCTAAATGCTGCCATCTCACACTGTTCCTCCTGACCCCATGTGTGTACTGGCCTGGGACCAGGGCCTGAGGTGGGAGAGAGCTTGACTGAGTGGGTGGGGCGGTGAGGGCACTGTGGTGCCCTGTCCTAGCCCTGCTCCTGCTGGTCCCCCCCACTTCACCTCTGCTTCAAGGAAGGACCTTAGCACCCCAGAAGCAGTATCTTCTACTCCCTCTGCTCTCCCATTCCTCCTAGACTTCAACCCACCGAGTATTCTCTACCCTGCGAGTCTCGGGGACGTGTGTGTTCCTTCCTCCCAGTCCCCACCTTCTTTCTCTCCTCGTCAGTTCTCTCCTCATTTCCACACCTCTCTCTCCACCTTGAGACAGGCTTGGCTGGAATTGAGACCAGAGCCAGACTCATCCCCATTTCGGCAGCCAGCCAGCCAGTTACGTCACCTAGACCAACTAACTCGTGGTCACCTCTCTGAGCCTCCGTCTTGTCACGGAGGCCATCGTTTACATGATCTGTGTGGGCCTATAGACTTTTCGGGGCTCTCAGCTCTTCCTACATCATACACACCCCCTGACTTCGGCAGGGGGAGGTGTGGGAGAAGGACCTTCAAACGGTGGTTTCTCCCCGCCACACACATTGAAGAGGTCCCCCCACACCAAGTGCGCCCTAAGAGTTGAAGGCCAGTAAAAGCCCAAGCCCACTTCCCTCAGGCCATGGCGATAGGAGGCAGGCAGGGGCATGTGAGCCTCGCAGGTGCTGGGGCCGAATCGTGGGAGAAGGTGGGGTAAGTGAGGACACTCTTGACCCCTCCCCACACCAGGCCTTGATCGACTCCTGCTCAGCCCCTGCCTCCCTGGCCTCGGAGCCCCATGTGCGGATGATCGCCCTCTATGACAATGAAGAGGTAGGCAGAGGGCGTGCGGGGGAGGACCCCTCTTCTGCAGCCAGCTCGTGCCAGGCTCCACTGTGCGCAGGGCTCCTCTTCTTTAGTGCTCGGCGACCCTGGCCCTCTGGTCCTGCATGCGTCTGCTTCTTGTGAGACCAGACCCCCACATGTCTCCATGCCCCACGCTGTGCTCCCTGAGGACAGGTACTCCACCCTTCAGCCCTGTGACCTAGGACTCAGCACAGGGCAGGTCCTCGCTTGGCTGCTGTGTAGGGTGCAGTCCTAGCTGCGGTAGCAGCTTGACAGATGGCCAGCTCTCTCTTGTGCGACTGTGCAGGTCAGAGTTGGCAGTTCAGGACAGTTTCTGCTATCCTGACACATGGTGGCTACCATCTCTGGTTCCCAGGTGGCCGTTCCAGGCTGGCATGTGGGAAGGAAGGAAGAACAAAAGGGCAGGGGGATCATGCCCACCCTTTTAAGGGCGTGACCCAGAGGTGGCATTCCTACTGCCTATACTGAGCCCCGGATGTGAGCGTCTGGGGAGTCGGAAGGAGCACAGGGTGGAGAACCCACCAGGAAGTACTGGATTTGCCCCTGAGTTGACTGAGGCTTAGGCCCCTGCCTACCGTCAGATTTCTGGTGACACAGCGTTTGGGAACTTGCTGATGGCACTGCACTCACTGATCCCATGGGGTTCTGGGCCAGTCTAGGCATTGGGTCTCTCCCTGGCTTTAGCCCAGGCCCCTGGAGTGAGTGTCTGCTGTCACCAGGTGGGGTCTGAGAGCGCCCAGGGGGCGCAGTCACTGCTGACGGAGCTGGTGCTGCGGCGGATCTCAGCCTCACCCCACCACCTGACGGCCTTCGAGGAAGCCGTCCCCAAGTCCTACATGATCAGTGCAGACATGGCGCACGCTGTTCACCCCAACTACCTGTGAGTCCCTGGGACAGTCCGCACACTCGGGAGACCTGAGCGCACCCTGCCTCTCCTGCTGCCCCTCTTCCTTCTGCGGGAGGCTCAGTGGGAGCTTCCTTTTGCCGGCCCCAGGGCCACCGTGGTCCCAGTCAGTCCGTCAGTAATTCGTGTAATGTAGGTGGGCTGAAGAGGCCGCCTGCACACATTTCCATCTGTGGCAAGCGGTGCCGAGCATGACTGAGGTCCTTCTGGGCTGGGGGGGAAAGGCGGCTGTGACCATGGGTGATGCCTGCCCATGCGGTGGTGGTGATGAGAGGTGGCGGTGATGAGAGCCGCCGCTGTGCGCCATCCCTGTCCCTCAATCTGCCTCTCACAGGGACAAGCATGAGGAGAACCACCGGCCCCTGTTCCACAAGGTGAGCTGATCCTGTTTCTCCTGAGGCCGTGGGGACCGGGCTGGTTCTGGGCCTGTCACTACCTCTGCCCACCCTTGTTCCCGGTTTCCCTGCTGTCCCCAGGGGCCTGTGATCAAGGTCAATAGCAAGCAGCGCTACGCCTCAAACGCCATTTCAGAGGCCCTGATCAGAGAGGTGGCCAGCAGCGTCGGGGTGCCCCTGCAGGTGAGGGCAGGCGCCGCCTGCGAGGTGATGGGTCGGTGGCGGTGCCCAAGGCGGGGCTGGTTGACAGCCTGCAGTTGGGGCCCAGTAGAGTGAGAGCTGTGGGTTTAGCATTTGGATTTAGACGGAGCTTCGGTCACTGCTGTTTGCCAGGTCTCCAACCTGCCATTCCCACGGGAACTTTGCTTCCGGCGTTTCTCTTACATGCTCAGGAGGGTGGGGGGGCAGCTCCCAAACCAGAGCCGGGGACTCCAGCGGCTCATTTTCCTCCTTGCCTTGGCAATGACTCAGAGTCAGAGGTCCAGATGTTTGTATTTTGTTTTACACACACACACACACACACACACACACACACACACACACACACACACACACAGGGATGGGGAAAGAGAACGAGTGAATATACACATGTCAGCGTCTGGGGCCCATGTGGTCCCATGACAGACAGCGCACAGCCCTGGTAGCGGCGGGCCTAGAACCCTGGTAGCGGCGGGTCTAGAACCCTGGCAGCCTGGCTCCCCGCTCCGGGCTCTCTCTGCTGCGCCGCCCGCCTCCCCCAGGTAGCACGCTGTGTTCCACTCCTGGAGGGCTTCTCTGAAGAGGTGACGGAGCTGAGGCCCAGCTTCTGAGAGAGACAGCAGGGGAGCTGGGGGAGGAGCTTGCTGACAGGGCGCCTGTGCCCAGGCCCCAGGGGACAGGAGTGCACCTGGCCCCTGAGGAGGAGACAGAGCCAGAGGGCAGGGCCTGGGGACAGGGTTTCCTAGACTGTGGTCAGGCTGTGTGAGTGTCTTCTCAGGTAGTGGGGATGTTGGGGGATTATCTTGAACAATATGGCAGATGCACTATGAGGACATGTATTTTAGGAAATTAGAAAACTCAATAGAAATGAGAAAAGGAAGCATTATTATCTATTTTAGATTTTTTGCTATGAATATGCTTCAGTGCTTTTTTGTGGAATGAATTGTGTTGCATTGGTTTTTTGCTTCCTCTTTTTACTCCATACACACATGTGTCCATGGCAGGAAATTTTTGTTTTAGTCAGTTTATATCTGATCCAGTGCACAGATTATTTTCACCTTTCCCCAGTTATCCCAACAATATTCTTCACAGTTGTTCTCCCACCTTTGTATCCAGCTTAAGACCATGCATTTTATCTAGTTGATACGTTGCTTACACATCTTTTCATCCCTGTTTTTAAATCCCCATCTGCCATGTGGAGGGTGGAGGACTTACGGGAGGCAAGATGCTGGTAACTGGGACCAGGGTGGTGGTGATGCAGATGGAGAGGCTGTCGCCAGTCACAATACACTGTCCCTC
The DNA here is from genome assembly GCA_004363575.1 of Solenodon paradoxus. Lineage (NCBI taxonomy): Eukaryota > Metazoa > Chordata > Mammalia > Eulipotyphla > Solenodontidae > Solenodon > Solenodon paradoxus. The sequence continues at coordinate 69,465 of RJWH01003042.1, read as the reverse complement.
AGGCTCGCCAGTGGAATTGGATTTATGATCTTATGCAGGTCACAACCACTCGGGGGGGATAAACCAGGCCATCTGCCGGCCCCTTGCAGCCCTGCAGTTGTAAGTGGCCGAATGAGTGGACACTCCACACTGCTCACGAACCTCTCTTCCCCAGGATCTCATGGTCCGCAACGACTCCCCCTGCGGGACCACCATCGGGCCTATCTTGGCTTCCCGACTGGGGCTACGGGTACTGGACTTGGGCAGCCCCCAGCTGGCCATGCACTCCATCCGGGAGACAGCCTGCACCTCTGGAGTACTCCAGACCCTCACCCTCTTCAAGGTGACTCCCATGACGTCCCTGCAACAGCGGGGCTCTTGCTGCCACTGGGGCCTGGATTGGGGGCAACACCACCGTCCCAGGAGGCTGGCCTAGATGATGGGGCTGGTTGTCGTGATGCAGCCATGTAGGAAAAGAAGGGGCCCCATTCAAGGCTCAGGGGCCCTGACCCAGCCCCAGAGAGTAACTAGGAAACGGGGCATCAGGGATGAAGATGGGCAGAGTCGAGTGTGACTGAAGGAACTGTGTGTGTCACTTGGGAATGAGCCAAGGGAAGCCCCCCTGGCCCACTAACTCCAGGTCCCATGTTACCTCCATCTAGGGCTTCTTTGAGCTGTTCCCGACTCTGAATCGCAATCTCATCGTGGACTGAGGCCTCTTGTGAGAAACTTCTCTAGCACTCGAGAGGGGAACATCTCAGCTGAGCTAAAGCTGGATTATTAAAGCCGATTTTTCACTCAGACTCATTCTGCTGTGCTTGTTTGGAGACTGACGGGGTCGGGGCTCAGCCTGGCTTAAACCTCTGAGCCAGACAGAGGATGGGGGAGGCTGGGTTGCAGGTAGGGAGGCCACAGCTCCCAGGAGCTGAGGGAGGCCTGAATTCGGATCTCTTCCTTCAGCTCACGCTGAAGTGGGTGAAGGATGAGGTGTGTGCATGGAAGGCCCGCCTCCCTTCCAGGACATGGTCTCAGTGCTCTTCCCTCTTTCCATTTCCAGAATAGTCTAGGAGCCCAGCTTGGCCCTGAGTTCTCAGTGCTCAGCATTAGTGCTGTCCCAGGCAGCCACGTCTGTCCCTCTTCTTTTAGTCCCTCCAGACCCCTCACGATGCTGCAGAGAAGGGCCGGTCTGCCTCAGCTCCAGCACCCTGCCCTCACCCTTCGTCATCCACTTCACTTCTCAGCAACTCCTGGTGATCCTCGGTTGCTAAACATTGCTAGGGGATAGGATTATCACCCAAAAATTTAAACCAGGAGAAGTCTTAAATTGGTTTATGAACCAATTGTCCCCTTCATTCAAAATAATTGTGCTAATAATTGATTTCAATTAGTGGAATACTCATAAATATGTATGTATGGCCATTTATACTCATAAAAACACAGTGAAATAGATTGCCATGTCAATATGAACATATTTAACTTAAAAATAGCAAACAATTGGAATATAGCTTTTAAAGGTTGATTCATTAAGATCAGGCCAAATGCACTAAAATGTCCACAGAATGTAACAATTGAGAAGGCAATGGGTATACTAACAGCTCAGGCAAATTGCAGAACTGTACGTAGAATATGTGTAAATTGTGCAAAACACCTGTGTGCTTGCAAAACTTTTTATAGGTATGTAAATATGCAAGTATATGTTTTTTTTAAAAAGCCTGAAAACTTGTAGACTGGACTTGAACAGTGATTTTCTGGGTTGAGATTGACACAAGGCATTGGCCCCTTTTGTAATGATTCCCTTGTGTATGAAAGAAAGTATTCCGATATTATTTAGAAATGTTTTCAGTTTGAAACTAGATTTATCCTTATCATTACACAGTATCGTATTGCATAGATGGACCATTATTTATTCAGTCCTTTGTTAATGGGCATTTACTTTCATCAGTTGCTGACCACTGTAAACACCGAAATGACTATCTTTGTTATACATATAAAATCGTACGCTTGCCTTCCTCTGGGAATGACGTCCTAGAAATGGGGTCACAGAATGTAAAGTGTACACGTTTTCAATGTTGATACTATGTTGTCCCTGGGAGTCAGAAATCTCAGAGTTCGGGAACCAGCCCAATACCTAGGCTCAACTTACCTGAACCATAAACCCTCCCATTAGAGGAGATTCCATGCTTCTCAGCACTTTCATACTTAGTTCACCTGGTTCTCACCTATTTGAGGAACTCAAGTAGTGAGGGTGACTTGTGTCTAGCACGGGCCCAGGGACACTAAGCACCCTCTGTTCCACCAGCTGCTTCCAAGGACAGTCAAGCCCAACGTGGACCTTGGCTCATTCCTACCTAGTGTGATTAGAGTGAATCGCCCCGGGGATACAGGTCACAGACACTCAAGTCTCTGCAGGGTAAATTTCATTCTCCATCCAACAAACATCTCTGGAGTCCTATGCTCCTAGCTGCCTTTCCGTGTAGAACGGAATGAAAATTACACATATGTTGTAAGATGGTCACATCATTCAGCTGATACTTAGCACCTATCATATACCAGGCCCAGTTTTAGGTACTGAACACAAAACAGTGTTGAGACAAATCCCTGCCCTCAATAAGCTTGAATGCAGAGCTGATCATATCACCTTCCTCCTGGAAGCCCTTTAATGTTCCTGCTGCTTTGTGGGCAAAGACTAGGTTCTGACCCACACGGGCTTCACAAGCCTTCCCTTGCCAATTTTTTCAGTCTCATTGGGATACTTTCCAATGTATCAGCCATGCTCTAATGTCCCACAGCTCATGTGGGCTGGGTACATGGTCCCAGTTCTCTAAGTGCCTCCAACCATCACCCCCCATAGTTGACCAAGTCAGGCCAAGTATTTGATTTTCTGGGTTTCGGTTCCCTCAAAACAAGAACAGAAATATGTAGGAAATAAAGGGGATGTGCTAGATATTTGAAAATGATAAAGGACAAACAGCTTCTGATGGTGGCCTGCTACTGAGACTAACCTCACTGACGACAACTAAAAAAGCTGGAAGAAGTAATTTTTTGAATTTCTTAAACTATCAAAGAGGTAACAAGAACTTCTAGTGAGAAGTTCTCTGACTGAAATAAGGGAGAGGGCAGGAATCCAGAGAGGTGAACTGAGTTCTGGAGGTGTTTGCCAACTCAAGAAAGGTCGGCTAAGGGGCTGGGCCATGATTTTGAGGGACTATGAGTAAATGTTGGAATTCAAGTCTATCAAAATTTGTTATGCCATGAAAGACTTGTATAATGAAAAATACAAGACATCTCTTGATAGTTTATTTCATTTGCCAATGTCTTGTATTTAACATTGCTAGAAATGGACCCTCTTATCTAAATTAATATACAGATTTAATGCAATGACCATCAAAATCCAACTGGAATGTTTTTCAAGCAAATAGAATTTTAAAAAGTCTTCAATGTGTATCGAGTCACAAAAGACCCCAAATAACCAAAGCAATTATGAGAAAGAAAGAAGAAAAGCGGAGGTAATCACACTTTCAGATTTCAAATTATACTGTAAAGTGATAGAACTCAAAAACAGTATGGATAAAAACAGAGACCAATGGAATAGAATTGAGACCCTAGAAATAAACTCCTATGTGATCAGCTAATTTACAACAAAGGAGTTAAGAGCATACAATGGCAAAAATAATATCTTCTCAACAAATGGTGTTATGAAAACTGGACAGTCACGTGCAAAAGATGAAGCCAGACGCTCCCCTAATGCTCCACGCAAAGATTAATTCACAATGGAGGAGACACTTGAGTGTAAGACCAGAGACCATAAAATAAATAGCAGAAAACATAAGCAACATGCTCCACCACATGGGCCTTAATGAGGTGTTCGGAGACTTGACTGCAGTGGTAAGGGAAACAAAACCACAAATAAGCAGGTGGGACTACAGGAAAATAAAAAGCAATCTTCTGCACAGCAAAAGAAACTATCATCAGAACAAAACGGCAGCCAACTGAAAAGGAGAAGCTATTTGTACACCACAGATGTCACAGGGGTTAATATCTCAGGTATATAAAGAATTCATACAACTCAAAATTTGAAAAAACAAACTCAGTCAAAAAATGAGCAGAAGAGCTGAATAGACATTTCTCCAAAGAAGACACAGGGATGGCCAACAAGAGCCACACATCCCTCATCATTAGGGAGCTGCAAATCAAAACCACAATGTGGTATCACCTCACACCTGTAAGAATGGCGACTATCCAGAAGAATCGAAGTAACAAGTGTTGGCAGGAGTGTAGAGAAAAGAAAACTCAATGGATGAATGAATGAATGCTTCTTCCTTCTCTCTCTGCCTACTTGCCTTCATTCCTGCCAGCTTCCTTCCTCTAAAAAAAATAATAATTCTTAAAGTAAGAGTCTCAAACTGGAAACAGCCCAAGGCTTTGTAAATAGCACAATGGATACTGAGGGTGAACCTGGTTTTGTGGGAACTGAAACATATACAACTGGAGGAGTCTGTTTAAGTGAAGAATACAAAAGTACAAATAAAAGGTTTAGCATGAAAGAAAATAATTAGGATGATAAAAAAAATATTTAAAGAAAAATTAGCACCAGTTCTTTGAAAAACCTCCAAAAAGTAAGAGGAGAGAGCATTTCCCAGTTCATTCTGTGGGACCAGTATTGTTACCCAGAAAACAACAGCGGACAAAGACGTCACATGACTAAGGGACAAAACCTGAAAGGTTATTCATCTCAGGCGATACGAAAAAAGGATTTAACTAAGTCCAACATCCTTTGGTGATAAAAATATTCAACGCCTGAAAATAAAAGGGAACTTCCGCAACCCGAAGAAGGGCATCTATAAAAGACCTGCAGATAACATCACTCTTCATTGATGAAAGACTAAAAACTGCCCCCCCAAGATCAGGAGCAAGATAAGCACGGCTGTTCTCATCACTTTTAATCAACATCACACTAGTGTATGATGGGAAACTTGGCAAGAAAATAGCATCACTTGAATGAGAAAATACAGTTGTGTCATTTAATGACAGGGACGCATCTGAGAAACAGGTCATTCAGCAATTCCGCCTTTGTGCGACTGTCACAGAGTGCAATTGCACATATCGCGATGGTAAGCCTACTGCACACCTGGTGTCTGTGGGTAGCCTCTGTCCAAAATGCGGACAATTGTCAGCTGAAATGTCATTAAGTGACGCATGACTCTATATCAGAACAAATGACAGCCAAAAGAATAGAAAATCATACAAAAATAGGTGATGATATAACTATATTGCTAGAACTCCTCTCAGTCTTGGAAGGGGTCTGTCAACAGGAGGATGCTTGAAGCTGAAATTCCATTACATTCATCAGCCATGAATTTGGCATCAGAAACATCTTTAACTAAGTTGTCATATTTTCACACACTGGAAGTGAAAAGGAATACACTAAACAGTCATGTGTTGCAAAAGAATATTTCAATCAACAGCATAAACAGAATGGTCCCTAAGTGTGCAGTAGGCTATGACATCTTGGTTTATATAATTACTCTATGACATTCAAACAACAATAAAATGGCCTAGCTATACATTTCTCAGACCATATCCCTGTCATTAAGTTATATATGGTTACTTATAGTCAACAATTTGGGTGAGTCTTTAGAATATAATGTTGGCTGTGCCCTGGTGGCTTAGCGGTTGAGTTCACAGCCTCTGGCAGGTGCAGTCCATGCATCCCAAGGATCTCTGTTTGCAGCCTGAGACTGGAGAGCAACAACCAAGATGAACAGCTAAGTAAAATAAATAAATGCTTCTTTCTCCTTCCCTCTCTTCCTGCCTCCCTGCCTGCCTGCCTGTTTGCCTTCATTCCTGCCTATACTTCTCCTTCCCCCCCCAAAAAATATATATATGACAAATAAGTTAACAGAAGATAATATATCTTGTATGCAGTCGTTTAAACAGTGTTTTCCCCAAAATTTATATCTACCTGGGTCCTGAGAGTGTGTCTTAATTTGGAAATAGGGTCTTCACCGATATAATCAATGACCTTGAGATAAAATCATCCTGGATTCAGGGTGGGCCTACATTCAATGATTAGTGTCTTTATACGAGAGAAGAGAGGGAGATTTTACACTGAGACACAGGAAGAGAGGCAGAAGCTGGAATTACGCTGCTCCAGGCCGGGAAAGCCAGGGCTCCCCAGAGGCACAGGAGGACGCTCCACAGCGCCTGCGCAGAGCACAGCCCTGCTCGCACCTGGATTTCCGGTCTCTGGCCTCCAGAATTGCAGGGGGAAAAGTTCTGTTGCTTGAAGGCACCAAGCTCGTGTTAATTTGTTACTGGAATCTTAGGAAGAGAAGACACTATATAAATACGTTTCTAAATGTGTTGCTACGTGGCACAATGACAAAGGTAAGGGAGGATGTGAGACCCATAGAATCAGGAGCGAGATTAAGTTTGAGAGGCAGGAAAGAAGTGGGGGACGGACAAGGAGGGTGTTTTGGGGGTACTGGCCTGCACAGTTTGACGTGGCTGTTCACACTCATATTCGGTGAACTTCCTCTTGATAGTTTATCTTCTTGTGTTTATCTGTATTGCTTTATTCTCGTGAGATAAAAACACATTCTGAAAAAGGAAAGAAGACAAGCATAAGGGCTCAAACACAAGTTGGCATCAAAAACAACCTAAATTGAAAGAACTTGCTTTTAAGATGATTGGGATCTTAGAAGCAAAGAAACGACCCCTCCTCCCACCCCAGAAGCTGCGGGACTGAACCGGGCGGGCCCCAGATGAGCGTCCATTGGCTTCCCAGGAAAACGCCCTCCCCGCGCCCGGCGCCGCCTGCTTCCCCCAGGGGGCGCTGCTCTCCGCTAAACTCAGCTTAGCCGGGCAGCCGGTCCTTCCTGTCCTCTCAGTGCGCGCACAAGTGAAAGCACCGCCACGGGCACCAGCAACCGTTTCCAGAGTCATCTTAACAAGGACCCAGGCGCTCCGCCCAGTGCTGTTTCCGCCCGGCAGTGCCGGCTCTCATCAACACCCCCTCGTCGTTAATTCCCCCGCCCTCGGTAAGAAGGACGTCCCTCGTGTGCGCGGGGGAGGTGGGTGTTGAGGGGTGGGGATGCTCCGCAGAGGGCACGGGTGTCGCCAATATTCAGGACCAGGAGGCTCTTAAAAGCACTTCCCACGGCGCTGGGGCTCGCAGAGAGCTGGGTGGGCGCAAGAGGGCTCTTGAGGCCTTGAACGGCTGCCTCTCACTTTTCCCGCCCGGCTCTGCCCTCAGTAGCCACCTCCAGACCAAGCCCCATTGCCCCGGGCTCAGGGTTTCAGTCCTGGTGACAGCAGAGGCTGTGCCCAGGGTCGCTCCCTTTACCTAACTGTCCTGGGACCCCTCAAGGCACCTGAAGCCCCTTCCCCAACTTCTCTTCCTCCACCTCCCCAGAGGTCAGGCATGAATGAAGGCAGACAGGCAGGAAGAAACGTTTGTATTTAGTTAATTGTGCATTAATTGCTCCCCGCCTCCTGGACCCTGAACCCCAAATCCTGGATCCCTGGGCTATATGTGGACTGCTCTGCAGGACCAGCCTGACACCGGAGACACACACCTCTCCTTTCTTTTTTATGGTTATGTAAGAGATACTGACTTTCCATTTACAGTGGCACATTTTCCTTTTAAAATAATGTACTTGAATACAAACAAAAACAAAAACAAAAAAACATGCAAGGGCTTGAAAGAGTAGGCCAAGAATAGCACAGTGGTACAAAGATAAGCGAAAACCATGTTGGTGGTTCTCAAATAACTGAGGTTTGGGGAGCTTCCCCATGAGAACCTCTGCCGGGTTATATTCATCTTGCTGTTAGGATCTTCACCACTTTTGGGCATCACTGTTAGGATCTGCTTGTGAACTGAAGGAGTGTTGGGGGCACACAGCAGAGCAAAGACGAATTGGGATCTGGCAGAGCATCAAGGACACCAGGCCCCGACCACTGGGCCTGGGTCACCATGTGAAAACACTGGGGAGTGTGTCTGTAACTGTTCACCTGCCAAAGTAAGATAGATACAGCTATGACGTTAGAGAGCAAAGGGCTGTATAAGCAAATCCAATGTCACTATCAACTTGCTTGCGTCAGCTGCTCGAAGCCATGCTGAGTATGAACCCAATAAATAGGTGGAAAGAAGGATGTTCAGAGCCCTCAGTCCAAGAGACAGAGAAAGAGACTGTTGGTCCCCTGATCCCCACCTTTTCTATCCTCTCCCTGTCTCTTGAGTTTCTCAGTCTCCTGCGGTGCCCTCTTCCTCACTCCTGATCCCAGCATTCAAGCCCAGCAAAGAAGGGAAGAAATTCAGAATGAAAAAAACAAAACTAACAAACAAACAAAAAACACCTGGATTCTCCCCATCCCGCCCCACCTGCTTGGACTGGGGAGTCTGTGTGGTGGAAAGCTCTCTCCGAATCGGGTCGATGGGTAGACAATGCGCAAGAAAGGGACCTGGACTGCCCCACCCTAATGGTCTCAAGCCAGGTTCCACACTTTGTTCTTCCAAGGGTTCCAGAACTTCTTCCAAGGAAGTTCTCACTTCCCAGGAAGTAGCTGAGCACCCCCAGTTCATTGCTAGCTTGTCCACCTATCTGGCCACTTGATTTGTTGCTGCCGTTTTAGGCAAAGGCGCAGTAGGGGGTGAAGGTGAACCGGCAGGAGGAGAGAGGAGGCTCAAGCATTGCATTTATTTCCCTCGTCCTTCCCAGCTCTGGGTTGCAAACCTGGGTCTTGGGATGTATGTGGACTATGCCAGCCAGAGACTGCAGACTTAACCCCTAAGCCATCAGGGCATGCCTCTCCATTCAGCTGCAGCTGTCTGAGGCTCAGCTCACCTTTCTAGCGACAGGCTGTATTTTTGCCCAAAGACTCTGCTCTTATCTAGAAGTCTGGCCCCAACGTAAGTGAACCTGGAGGGAAAAGAGGCCAAGGGTTGAAGTGCAGAGAGTATGGGGAGAGAGGAAACTGGGACAGGGAGGAGATCTGGGAGTGACGGTGGAGAGAATACTGCCTCTCTGCCCCTTGGACCTTTTGAAGGCTTTTGGCCAAGGTCCCTGCTAATGCCATTCTTGTGTCCTTAGAGGGATAGAGCCAAGTGAGAGTGTGGCTGGCCATCCCCTCCAAGAGGTCACCAACTTGCTCTTCCAGTACTGGCAAGGAGTGTCCTACAGCAGGTGCCTCCAGGTGAGACCACAGAGCAGGAGAGAGGCTGGGCCTGGCAGATACAGGGGTCGGGAGGGAATCCTCAACTTGGCATGAAAAGCTCCTTCCCATAAGTCTGTCTGAAACTTTCTCATCACACCCACTTCTGCAGCCTCACCCACCCAGGCCCTGCTAGAGAAGTGGGTCAAGGCAGGGCTCATGGTGCTACCTTCGTGGGGGAGCTGCTCTCACCTGGGCTCTAGAGGAGACAGCAGAGGCAGCCAGAAGTCCCTGAAGAGGCCAGCATCCCCACTCCCGGGACCCGTCCACCCTGGTGCTGTCAGTTGCTGCAGAGCCAGGAATCACGGGCCCCCCAGACAGAAACCCTACCTGCCCTCACCGGCCCCCACAAGCACACATCCCAGACTCTGAATTGGGCAGTGGGCACGTAGAAGACTCAACCAGGAGGCAGAGATGACTCCTTGGAGGAAGGCATCTGACCCTTCCCAAAAGCAGCTTCATGGTTGCAGCATCCAGAGGGAGATGTGCTTTGTGTTTGAATGACGACTAATAATAACCCAAGTGTCTAATGTCTGAGTAATGCCTTCGTGTCTTTGTTTTTTAAGAAAAGGTGCAGGCAGGAATGAAGGTAAGTAGGCAGACAGACAGGAAGGACGAGAGGAGGAAGAAGCATTTATTTGTTTTTTCCCAGTTGTTTACCTTGGTTATTTCCTGGCTCTGTCTGTGAACCTGGGTCCTTAGGATATACAGAGACCGTGCCAGTCAGAGGCCACGAACTCGCTTACCACCAGGGGACACCACCGTAGTGTTTTAAAAAGCATTCTTTGCACCCTCCGCCTCATCTGATTCTCAGGACAGCGTGACCCTTGAATTCCTATTTGATCATTCTTCCGTGCCAGGCGTGGTGTTGAGAAACTGACATGCAGCGTCTCTTAATTCTCCCGACAGCCCTCTGAGCTTCGTCCTTTCGTGGGTGAGGACACTAAGGCCCTTTCAAGCTTCTTGACATTCCCAGGGTCACAGGGTTAGCAAGAATACGGATTCAAACCCTGAGTGGGCAGAAGACAAACCCCAGTTTCTGGAATTTTCCGATGCCCCATGGCCCCTCTGCACTTTAGGGAAAGGAGAAATTGTAGTCACCCTTCAGCTTCTGGGGCAGACCAACTGACCCACATGTGAATACACCCAAGCCTTTCACTCTGCAGGACTGTTCTGGAAGGACGATGTAACTCAAAGCTGTGAAAACCCAGGAGATGGAGCGCGTTTCCAGGCTGCAGGCCTGAGAGACCTGCATGTGGGAGAGGCGGGCAGCCTTTCCTGCCAAGTCATCCGACTGAGATGCGTGAGGCCTGGGAACTGGGGAGGGAATGAGTGTGCGGGCCACGGGTGGAGTCAGGAGTCCAGTGAATGGAATGAGGATCGCCTGTCTGGCTTCAGCCAGAAGCAGCCCCATGGTCCTCTGGTCATGTCTGCAAAGGGAGCCTGGGAAGCTCCGCTCCTGTTTGCTATCTCTGCCTTGTTCTCTGTCCTTGAGGGGACTTTGAAATCCTTTACTTGCCCCCACCCCCTCTCTCTTTGGATTTTCTCTTCGCCCTGGACTTCTGCCTTCCCTCCCTTCGGAGCCCAGTGACCGAGTGGACAGGGAGCCACGCTATCATTCTGAAGTGTTTTCTAGTGTCCTAAACCAAGTCGTGACCCCAGGCAAGGCCAGTAGCGGTTGAGGGTCTGGCCTTGTCCAGGAAGTTTATGGCCTCTCGGCCTGTTTAAAAAGGAAGGCAGGGTGAAAGAGGTACTAGATATTGGCTGATGAGGAATGATAGGACTTCACTGAGACTGGTGAAGAATCTTCTGGAAAAAAGAACCTGGGAGATGGGGGAGAGCAAGGCTTTCCATAGGTATTCCTTGGAGCCCTAAGCTCTTGGGAGCCCAGTGCTGGCTCTGCTGCTGCCTGTCTGTGACCTTGGACACATTACCTGAACTCTTCAAGTGCCTTCCTCCAGGTCTGTGAAGTGGAGTGGCGTCGATGCCCACCCATGTCTGTGAGGACCGTAGACAATGTATGAAAAATGCCTCCCAGTCGTTGCTGGACTGACAGGAAATTCTTCATTTTCCCACTGGAGGGCGCCCCGACTTTCTGTCTCTTGAAGAGGTTTCACAACAGCGGGACACGGGCTGGGAGCCTCCAGTGGCCTCTTGTTTTCAAATCAAGCACAAGCACAGAGCTTCAAGGGCCTGCAGAAATCTATTTGAGAGGTTTTAAGAAAAAATACCGGCTCTCCGTTTTTCTAAGAGGATCTTGAGTGAGACATGATCAACTTGCCCATCCAGACCCATGTCCATATCCAGTGCATCCATCTCATATGGCTCTCTTCTCTTCTTCCTGGGAGAAGAGAACCCAGAGCCCTCACACTCAGCATCCCCTTTGGTCTCTTCTGTGGCATTGAGTAAGGCCCGATGTAGGTTTTCAGGCATCTCTCTGGAATCTTCAAGCCATGTAAGAGACCAGGAAGAAACCCACCCATCCAGCAGGTATCCGTCATCTTTACAGCTGAGGAACTAAGTGGGCAGGTGTACAGCAGAATCAGACCATCTCCTGACTTCCCCCTGCCCAGGCCCACCCTTAGACAACCCCCCAGAGAAGTTGGGTTGCCTCACACATCAGATTCCAATTCACTGAGCAAAAATCTGATTAGGTGACATTTGAACTTTGACCTCGGTGATTACAAGGAAGAGGCCAGGGAAGGATCTAGAGAAAGAGTCACCAAGCCAGAGAGAATTCGAGATAAGTGTGAAGAATAAGGCTTGGACTATTCATGGCTTCCAGTCTATAGACAGGATTTGCATTTTACTCGAAGCACAGTGGGAAGTCATTAGGGATTTTAAAGGAAGGGAATAGGACTGTAATGCACATTGTATAGAAATGCATGGGTGCTGCAGGCAAGTAGACTATGAAATGGGCAAGAGTAGAAACAGGCAGGCCCGTGTGGGCTAGTGGGTTATCCAGGTGGGATCTGGTGGTACCTTGGACTAAGATCACGACCAGCATTGCTGGAAATTCCTAGATATAGTCTATCCAGAGGCTGCCTGCGCCTTAGAGGTGCTCCAGCCCCTCACCCCTTTCAAAGAAGCTGGTCCTCTTCCCTATCACCATGGCAGCTGGGCCGCCTTAGCTCGGATTGGTTGCCAGACAACATCATTGGTCCTGTGACTGACCCTGTGTGTGTGCGTGGGGGTGGGGTTCTGGTTGCCATGGTTCTATCAAGCATGCAAACAAGGAGCTACCATTTCCTCCAGGCTGCGGACCTACCAGTCCCGTGTCTGATGGAAAATCCCAGGAAGGAGATGGAGTTAGAGATGAGCGCCAGGGAAGGGTCTGCAGTCTGAGATGCCTGAATTACTTGTCTCAGGGCTTATGCAGTTCGACTACTCTTTTTTTCTTTCCAGAGTGGTTGTGTTGTGTTTTTAGCTTTCTCTTTTTTTTTTCTTTTTAAAAAATTGTTTATTTATTTTTATTCCCATTATTATTCTACACATTGAAATAATTTCCTGTATATAGGTTTCCATTTCTTAGATATATGTCAACACACTCTGCCCTCCACCAAATCACCCAAGTGTTCTTCCCCATTGTCCAGGGGGCTCCACCACCATTTGCCCCCATCCACCCCATTCCCTTTTGGTGACCTCAGTTCTGTTACTGATAATCCAGGGTTGGTTATGATTCCTCTGTTCCTTTGTTTTGTCAAGCCCACTCTTTAAAAGACTTGCTCTGAATTTGGTGGGGGAGAAAAGGGAGAGGGGGTGTCAACCACTGTGCTAATGCATTCATTGAAAACCCCTCATTTCTCCCCGTTTTAGGGCGTCCTTGAGCCATCCCCTACTCAGGGTCACAGCCTTGTGGCTGATTCAGGCTCAGGGGAAGTCTCCCATCCCCCACACCTTTCCCAATGTCCCTAAGAAGGGCAATTGCAGGCTGAAATCAATCTGGATTATAAAAGTCAGCTTTCAAACAAATTTTCTGCAGATTGGTCTGGAGACTGGGTGGGAGGCAGAGCCTTCAAGATGAAAGAAGTGGGAGGGGAACACAGGGAAGGCCAGGCATGGGACAAGAAGTGAGGGACCACACTGCCCCACGTGCACAGAACTGGTGTTAATTACTGAGTTATTCTCACAATGTACCTTTCCCTCTGGCAGTCTGTGACCTTTGACTTCATGTGCCAGCGAGTGATGTGGGAAAGACCCAGTGAGAAAGTAACTTTCGAGCTGACCCTTGAGGTCAGAGTTGGATTTCAGTAGGAAGTGAGGTATGGATAACGCCAAAGAGGAGGAAGTTGCAAGACCTGTGGGTGGGCGAGTAGTTCTGCAACAGCTAGAGGTAGCTCAGGAAATAGATTTAGGCTTGTCTGAAGAAGTTCGGTCCATGATTTTGACATTTTTAAGAGGCTTCAGGGAGCCACTGAAGCTTTGTAGTCCAGAGACTGACACAGTTCGAGGACAGTGGAGAGGAGTCTGGGGAGGTGGATGAGGAGGCAGCCAGGGAGGCGGTGACACAACGATGTGCTCCAAGGGCCCCAACTGGGGCACAGTGGGAGCAAAGGGAAGGCAGGCACCTGTGAGAGAGACTGAAGATGAGTTGATAGGCCGTGGCTACTGTCTGCATTTCAGTGGAGACAAAAACTCCAAAAAAGTGGAGAAATCATATTTAAATCGAAGGGATTCCTATGCCAGAGAATAACTGTGCTTTTCACAGAAATAGGAATGACTGGAGAAGGATGATTTGGCAAAGAAGACAATATAATTCCTAAGAATTCCATCATAGAACTATTCAGGAACATCACCCTAGTAATTCTTTCCTGCCTTGTTATTTCCTCCCATGCTACTAGACAACTTTCATAAACATACAAACTAAAATATATCATGTTCCCCCAAAGATTGGGAGGATTTGGGGGTTTGATTCAGGAGTGTGGAAGGAAGGAGTGATCCAGAGAAACACTTTGAATATCCAGAAGAGTTTGTTTTGGAACTCTGAAGGGGGCTGGCTCAGGAAAGGAGTGAGCCAGCACTAGGGGGAAGGACTCTCTTATTTATAGGGCATGGAGGTAGTTGCATCTTAGAGGCAGGATTCACCGCAGGGCACTGCTGCAGAGGCCAAGAGTCTGCTGAGATATTCATTAAGATGTTAACACAGACATTAATCAAAACAATGAGGATCCTTATCAGACGAGACCAAGAAGAGTTTCTAGGACCTGCCTCTGCAGCTCCAGAAAATGCTGAGAGAAAGAGTCAATGGAGAATCCTATCCAAGTGCCACACACAATATGGCATCACCCATGCCTTTCTGGGGGACTCTTGTCCTATCAGAATAGTGCCCAGATTAAAATCAAAAGAGCGCTGCGTGTTTTCTCCTTTCCTTCTGGGACCCCAGTGACATGACTTTGACACTTTTGGTGTTATCCTACAGAGCCTTGAGGCTCTGTCAACTGCTTTAGCAAAACATTTTCCCTGTTGCACTGATGGGATTATTTCTGTTGATGCCTCTTCAAGTTAATTGACTCTTTCTCCTGTCATTCATATTCTGCTGTGGAGCCCATCCACTGAGTTCTATGTTGCTAATTGTGTTTTTTTGGTTCTAAAATGGCGCATGAGAGGAACAAACAGCCAGTGGGAGGAAATGTTATCAAGAAGTAGACCCAGAACTGAACACACAGCGCCTTGACGGTAATGGTAGAGTCGAGATTTTGTGCCAAGCGAAGAGGAAAAATCACCAGGGATTTTAAGGAATTGAGTAAAATGACGTGTTCTGCATGTCCTGCCTGACCCACAGGAAGGCTCCAGCCCCTCCTGCCTCCAAGGAAACAGCTTCTGACTCCTGTCACCATGGCAACCACACTTCTTCTGCTCTGATTGGTTGCTGGGGTGACATCAGCAATACTGAGTGACTGATCCTCTTATGGAGATTGGTTTCCATGGTGCTAAGTGTGCAGACAAGGATCTGCCTTTCCTCTCCAGGGCAGGGTCCTGGACTAGCTGTAAACCTAAGGGAAAATCAGGGGAGGGAGAGAGGATCAGATGCCAGCTCTCAGGCGGCCGCTGCTGAGTCACTCTGTCTCTACACTTGCCCAAATCAGGGCTGCCCTTAGAGCTCGCTGTTTATTGGGGGATGGGGAGTTCTCGTTGTAGAAGGAGGGACCCCCCAGCATATATAAAGACAAGTTCAAATCTACATTTCCTCCATGTTAGAGCTGTGTTGAGCTGTCTCTGTCTCTGAGCCACACTTTGTGGCTGACTCAGGCATCCCGGACCCCCACCATCTCCTGCTTTCACCCAGCGGGACTCTCCCAGGACCACCTGCTTCTGGATTTTTAAGGAGGGTTTTCATCAAAACTCTTTCTGTGGGCTTGTCTGAGGGGCTACAATCAGGGCCTTTGAAGTAGATGATGTAGGGGCAGAAGAGAAGAGAGGAGATTTGGGGGTTGAGGGTAGGTAATAACCTCTTGTGCAAACAGAGGCCTGGTTCCCTTTCTCTCTCCAGACATGACTCAGTGTGACTGCAAGGAGGCTAGGGCTACAGGGGACCTGCACCCTTCCCTCCCCACCCCTGCCCTTTATGGTGGTCTTTTCCCCCTTGGGAAAGGAAGTTCTTCCTTTAGAAATCCATGTTCCATAGGTCTGAGAGCCTTCTTGATCTCCTGATGGAATTACTCTCAGCATTGAGTTCCCTTCCAATGAATAACAAAAAGGATAATATCAATACATATGTAATATATCATTTTGATGGTTGCTTCCTGGTAGTTTGAAATCTTAAGAGAGAGGGACATACCCACCTCTGCTCAACCCACCCCAAGGTCAATAAGTACTTTTTTTCCTGTAGCCTCTCATACTTCTCAAAGCAAGGTCACACTCATTTGTCCTCAATTTTTCTTTCTTTCTTTCTTTCTTCCTTTCTTTCATTTTAAAGAAAAAGGAAAGCAGGAGAAATAAAGGCAGGCAGGCAGCAGACAGGAAGAAAAAGAGGACGAAGAAGCATTTTATTTATTTAATTGTTCATTTTAGTTGCTCCCTCCTGGCCCCAGAGACTCAAACCCTGGTCCTTGGGCTATATGAGGACTTCACCCCAGTCACAGGCTTAACACCTGAGCCACCAGTGTGTTCCAAGGATCTCAAATTATTTCTGTAGATAATTTTAAAATATTACATATAGCACACATCAATAAAAACCAGATAAACGTGCTGTTTCTGCCATAACAAAATAGCCTGGGTCAGATCCTCCTATTCCA
Source organism: Solenodon paradoxus (assembly GCA_004363575.1). Lineage (NCBI taxonomy): Eukaryota > Metazoa > Chordata > Mammalia > Eulipotyphla > Solenodontidae > Solenodon > Solenodon paradoxus. The sequence continues at coordinate 53,038 of RJWH01003042.1, read as the reverse complement.
TTGAAAATATACTCTAGAAAATATTGAAAAATAACCATATGAAAACATGGAGACCAATCAAAAGCAAGAAAAACTAGAGGCAATTAAATCCTTGAAAAAAGCAAATCCCACTGGGTGAGTCCATGTTTAGTAGATTTTTCCCTGCGGAAGCTTCAGAGATACTGGAAGTACCTGGAGAAAGGGTGCTCTGGCAGAAAGCAGTGGTCTTGCTGGCTGAACAACTGGAAATTAAGAAAGAAACCTGGAAAATGAGTCAGTTATGGGGGGGGGGGAATCCCCATATCCACATAGTTATCCCCCTTATATCCTTAGCTATCTTCTAAATGGCCCATGAGCAGGGAGAAATTTCAGGAAACCTAATGGAACAGCCAAATTTCTGAACAGGGATTTTGGCAGCTTTCACCACTGTGAGAGAGACCAAGTTTGAGGTTCAGGACCCATTAAATTAGGGGGTGTTGTTAGGAGTTAAAAACCGGGTGCAGGGGAAAGGAGAACAAAGTAAGTATATCATAATGGCACCATCCTCAAGTTCTCCAACCAGTTTAGAAGAAGCCAGTAATAGACTAATGAGAAATCTGATTGCACTTCAGACCTCTCCTGGGTGGGGATACGGGTGGAGAGGAAGCAGCTGGACTTCTTTGGGTCCCAAAACCCCACCTTGTCACTTCTTGGGACAAGGGCCCATATATCATCCCTTCAGGGTGTCTTCACACTCTTCCTTCAATAAACCTCATTTCTACTGGCCTCACTGCTTTCTTTGTTCTCCGAGCATTTGGGAGGCTCCACGAAATCTTCTCCTGGACCCTCAAGGACCCAAAAGCAGAGGCAAGTTACCAAAGTCCTTGCGGTAAGAAAGTGGGTAAATAACTTGGGGTTTTCACTGAAATGCCTAAAGGACCACATCGTACCTGTAAGTACAGTGTCCTGGGACTAAAGGATACAGCCTGGGATTAAGAGGGGAACTGAAATATTCCCGCACTAACAAGACTTCAAATTTTCTGTCAAAGCTGTGATTACCCTCCGGAACAAACTCAGCGCCCTGTAAATGAAGATAATATAACACAGAGTTTCTGTCATGCATCAACCCAAAATATCCAGGATACAACAAAATATTAGTTGGCAAAGAAGCAGGAAACTGGAAACTGTCATCAAGAGAAGACAATACAATGATATGTTTAAAGGCTGAAAGAAAAAAAGATAGACTTAAATTTTATACATAGTGGAAACATCCTTTTTTTTTTTTTTTTTTTTAAAGGTGCGGGCAGGATGAGAGAAGGAAGCACTTTCTTTTATTTTTATTTAGTTGTTCACATTGGTTGTTTCCTCTGGATCCGGGACATGAAACTGGGTCCTTGGGATGTACATGGACTGTGCTCCTTCAGAGGCGGCCAACTTAACCACAGCTACTTCTCCAGGGAGCATCAGAAACATCTTTCATAATGAAGGAGAAATAGAGACTTTTTTAAAACAAATGAAAAGTATGAGATGCCGTTATCAGCATATCTGCTCAAGAAAGACCATAGGAAGCTCTTCATACTGAAAGAAAATGATTCAAGATAGAATCTGAAGAAATGAATAAAGACTACACACACCAGGAATGATAAAAATGTGAGTGAATGTAAAATACATTTTCGTTAATATCTTTAAAAGCCTACTCATCTGTTAAAGCAAAATTTAAAAAAATATTATGTGGATTAAAAAATATGCAGAAAATATTTAACAGTATACAATGGAAAGGGCAAATGAAATATGTTATTCTAAGGTTTATGCATTTAAGTTTTTGCATTATATTAAAGTAGTGGTAGATTAAGGAGGCTTGCTATAATTGCTAGAGTGACCTTTTAAGGTGTATAGCTAAAAAAAAAAGAATAAAATTAAATGCTAAAAATAACTTAATCATTTCCACCAAAAGAAAATAAAGGTGAGGAAAAACCAGGAAGAAAAAAACAAGACAAATAGCGAACAAATAAGAAGGTGGTAGAATTAACTCCAGCATATCAAAAATTATATTAAGTGTAATGACTAAAGACTCCAATTAAAAATGAGGTTTAAAAAACAAAAGGAAAAAAGTAGAGGTTGGGTGTGCCCTGGTGGTCTACTACACCACGTGGGGGCAGTCCCACAGACATCCCCAGGTCCCCTGGATTCAAGATGGGAGGTGGAGGGACAGTCAATGTGAACAACTAAACAGAATAAACAAAGTGCTCCTTCCTCCTCTCTCTTCCTGCCTGTCTACATGCTTCCTCCCATATCTTTCCTTAAAAAAAAAAGTAGAGGTTGCCCATCTGGATTAAAATGAAGAACAGAATCAAACTGTATCTTGTTTACAAGATATGTGCTCTAAGTATAATGACAGAAATAAGTTAAGAATAAAATATTGAATCACCAATGATAAAGAAATTTTGTTAATTGATGGCGATCAGTATGTATTGTCATATATTTGAGGAATGGGGACCCTGCACAATGGGTTTATATTATTTTTGTAAAGCAAATTTACCTTGATAAATATTTTTTTTAAAATAATAAAAATATATGCCATGAAAATACAAACCGGCAGAAAGCTGTGATGGCCATCTCAGTATCAGAAAAAGTGATAATATAAGCAGTCTTTGTAGAGATTAAGGGTAATTCATGATTTAAAAAAAAGACCAGTTCTTCAAAAGGGCAAAACAATCATAAATGTGGATGCAGCAAATAACATAGCTTCAAGAAAAAAAAAAAAAAAGCAAAATTGGTAGACAATTTTAGATATATTTGAAAATGGTGGATACATCAAGCAATCAAAACAGGTATGAAGAAATTGAATGGTTTTAATCAAAGTGACTTACTTGACATTTAGAGAACACTAAAACCAGCAGTTGAGAATACTTGTTCTTTGCACACATACATCAAACATTCACCAAGATAGAGTATCTACTAAGCTATAAAACAAAATCACACAAAACAGTTGAAGTCATTCAAAACATGTTCATAGACCACAATGAAATGAAAATTTAAATAAATGACAAAAAATGTAAAAAGTCCCCAATAGTAACAGCCTTCTAAATAATTTATAAATCTAAGAAATCACATGAAAAATTAGAAAATATTAATCAAACAGCAATAAAAACAAACAGGAGTCATGCTTAGAGGGGAATGTGTAGATTTACATACATTTCTTACAAAGAAGAAAACTTCCTTTTTTTTTTTAAAGGAAAGGTTCAGGCAGGAATGAAGGCAAAGAGACAGACAGGCAGAGAGAGGAGGAAGAAGCAACTTTATTTTATTCAGATGTTCATCATTGGTTGTTTCCCCAACCCCAGGTCTTGAACCTGGGACCATTGGGATGTATGTGGACTGTGCCCAGTTTATCCTGCTAGGCCTCCAGGGCACCCCACATAGAAGAAAACCTTTAAATCAGTGATCTAAGTAACAGTCTCAAAAAGCTAGAAAAAGAAAAGAAATAAAAATAGAAGGAAATAATAATGGTAAGAATGAAAAATCAATAAAGTGGACAAATAATAGAGAAAAGTAAGTAAAAGTTCTTTTAAAATATTGACGAATCTTATAAAATTGACAAATCTCTAGTAACACTGATAAAAAGAAAAAAAATACAAATGATCATAACCAGGAATTTAAAAAGTGAAATTCTTCAAATTCCACAGCTATTAAAAGAAGAATAAATAAGTATTATGAATATCTTAGTGCTGAAAAATGTGTTAGCTATGGACAAATTTCTTGAAAAAATCAAATTTCCAAATAGCTAAAGAAATTGAAATTGTAAAACATTTTTTTCCAAAGAAATTAAGGCCCAAACACTTAAAGAAATTATTTAACAGCAAAACAAGAGGTGATGTTTTCTGATTTTATGAGACCAGCATAATCAAACTTGTTCTGTGAATGTGAGAAAGACAAAGGAGAAAATCTTTGTAAGTTTGAGGTAGACAAATATTTCTAAGAAAACATTACTCATAAAATTAAAATATCTTCCCTTCAAAAGACACGACTGGCGTGCTCTGGGGGAGCAGTAGTTAGGGCAATCGCCTCTGAAGGCACCGGTCATGTGCCTCTGCGATGGAGTCCTGCGTAGCGGGGAATCAACTGGTATGGACAACTGAAACTGAATGCCTCTGCCTCCTCTCTTCCTTCCTGTCTGCATACTTGCCTTCATTCCTGCCTGAACCTTTCCTTTAAAAAAATAAGAATTAAACCAACAAAAGACACTATTAATAAAATTTAAAGTGAAATGCCCAGATTTGGAGAAAATATCCCCAAACTACTTATCTGACAAAAGTTATTATGAGGTTCACCTGGAAAATCCAGGATAAACGTCTCAACTGAGGTTAATCACCTTCCAAGATTAATCACACCTGCAAAGTCCTCTTTAACGTGTAAAGTAACATATACACAGGTTCCAGGGGTTGGGGCATGAACATCTTTAGGACCCATTAGTCAGCCTGCCACAGATATCACGGTGGTATTGTGGTTCATTCTAAGAGATGGATATTAATTACTTAGAAGTGATATGTCATGATGTCAGTGAATTACTTTTAAAACCTTCAGCAAGAAAAAGAAGCAAGTGTGACAAAATCTTAGTAATTGTTAGAGCTGGGTGGAAGTTATATGTGTGTTCATTAAAATCTCTTAATATTTGAAAAATTACAGGGTACATTTTTTAATGCCGTGAAAAATTAGATTGAAATAGCAGTTTAGGGGTTAGAAAGTGTACACACTGGCCCTATAACCAAACAAGAATGGAAACAAGAGACAGTTAGCTTTTAGTTATTGTGATAACTCTATTATAAAGACAACAGTGGGCGTGGCCTGATGACCTAGCGGTCTAGTACGCACTGGGCGCAGTCCACGTACATTCCCAAGGTCTTGAGATTCAAGACCGGGGGGCCGAAGTGGGATGTGAACAACTACGATGAACAAGTAAATAAATTCTTCCTTCTCTCTTTTCCTGCCTGCCAGCCTATTCACATTCATTCCATCCTGAACGTTTCCCATAAATTAATTAATTCAATAAATAAAAATATACAGTGGATTGAATCAGGGCAATAACAATGGAGAGAAGCGGATGAATGGATGCGCAATAGATTTTGCACGTAAAACCCTTGAATACTGAAAGGTTTTAGGTGGGTAAGGATAGAGAACACCAAGAATAATAAAAACACACGAAATTCATTGAGTGCCTGTCGGGTCACTGTTCCTGTTTAATCCTCTCAAGAAACCTTTGATGTCGGTGGAATCCGCACCACGTTTTACTTGCCGTCTGCTTTGCCTTGGGACTCGAGTAGAGGCGGTATTTCCGGGGACCACAACTGAGTAAACACAAAAAAGCGGACTCGGGGCCGGCGGGAGGAGGGCGGAGTGGGATAGGCGTCCGCAGGGGCGGCGTCCGCAGGGGCGGTGTCCGCAGGGGCAGCGCCCGCCCGCGATTGGCCCAGACGCCGGGAGAGGGTTTTGCAGATCCAGCTTTAGCGAAAGGGTGGAACAAGCGACAGCCGGGTCAGCCCTGCAGCTGCTGTCTCTGCGTTCTCCCGGACTTAGCCTGGGATCCAGCGTGCGGACCCCGGAGATGCAGCTCCCGTTGTGGCCTGTGGGCTCCGGGGGGCTCCGGCTGCTCCTCTGCTTCCTGCTGCTGAACAACCGCCCAGGGGGCTGCAAAGACATTAGCGGGCACGGTTAGGAGGAAACCTGGGGGTGCGGGCAGGGTAGAGAGCGATCCTGGGAGAAGGAACCGGGTGGCGCGGGGTGCGGCGCGCGGGGGTGGTGGGGCAGTGAGAAGACAGTTTCTCGCAGAAAGAAGCGCAGGCTTGGGGCGGGGGTTGGCCTGTGAGATCTGGACCTACGAGGACCGGCTAGGGGAAGGTTGGGAATTCGGGAAGAGGACGGAAAAACACATGAGCAGAGGGAAGTGAAACAGACCTACAAGGGAGGCCACAGCAGAAGTAAGACGTGCCGAGGGGCCTGGAAAGAGTTGCCAAGGCTGAGGGAGCGGCCGGAGATGAGGATCTCAGGATGGTAGAAGCAGGGACCGGGTGACTGGGGCCAGGATCCCGAGAGAAGGCTGCGTGGAAGGACCAGCTGAGGCGTCTTCGTTTGTCCTCAAAGCCTAGTGGCTGCTATCCGACTTCCTTTAGGAAGGAGAGAGCTAGACTGGGGTAAAAGAGGGTGGGGAGGGAAAGGGTCCCTCCTGGCCTTTTCGCTCTGCGCCAGCACCACTCGGGTTTGAGACAGTGAGAAGGATTCCACCGCAGGATTCCAGTGCAGCGCGGAGAAGCGGGGCGCACACTGCTAATCTGACGCCGACTCCCCCTGCCGGGTCCTTGAGTTTAGAGGCCAACGCAGAGGATTCTCGAAGAACTGTGGGAGGAGGCCTGGCGGCTGAGGACCAGGATTGAGGGTGGGGGTGGGGGAAGAACGGCCTAGCCTGTCAGAGTTGCCTGGGTCTGTACCCCGCTCCACTCTCACCCTCAGCCGCCTCTCCGCGCTAGACTTCGGCCACCTCTCAGCACCACGGACAGCGCCAGGCGCGCGGCGGGTCTGGTTAAGCTTAGGGTCACCAACTTTCCTATTAGCCCTGGGAGCCCTGGTTCAGAAAAACATGAAGCTCTTTACTTTATCAATAGAGTGCTGAAGGGTCTGCTCCTCCCTGAATCAGGAAAATGATAGTAGGCTTCATGTGACTGGGGAGAATTCCCTTTTCTTAAGACCTGTGTATAACGATGAATGCTAGTTCCATTACAGAAAAAACTAGATTCTTCTCCAACCCCGCGCCAGGTGCCCGGAATGAGGAAGGCGTGCATAGCACTAGGGGTTATTCTGACCAGCCGCCTTTCCTTCCCCTAAGCATGGTCGCACAAAATGTGACTTTCCAGATACTCCAACCCTACACACACTCATACTTTTCTTCCTCTAAGTCTTGAGGCCTCCCTCCAATCCCTTGCAGGCTTCAAAAGCTTTCCTGAGATGGAGTTCATCTGCTCCCTCATCCCCCGTCTGCTCCCCTGCTTATCCATTTCATATGCATAGTTTTCTGGATCTCTGCTTACCTGAACTTTCACAAGCTGATTCTTGCCTACAACCTTTGTTCTTACCTAGAACCAAGCCCTGTGATACCTAATTAATATTAAACGTGAATAACAGGGACTGAAGAACAGTCTTGTAGGGTAAGAGAAAAAAGGAAAGAAGAACTTGAAGGAGGAGGGAGTTGTTGAGGGGGACAAAGGCAAGGGAACCTGGGAACCACAGTGGAAGGAAACTGCTATTCTTCACTTGAGATATGGAAGGTGCCTGACCAAGCTCCCTGCTGACACCACTATTTTGCCCTTAGATGGTCAGGGCCAAGTGGGAGTGGGGCAGCTCTGGCCCCTCCAAGGATTCACCACTCCACTCTTCCGGCACTTGCAAATTGTGCTCCAGCAGATTGTGCCCCAAGGTGAGTAAGGGCTGAAGAAGAGAATCTGGAGCCTAGGGGTGGGGGTGCTGAGGAGTTACTTGATCTAAGGACAGATGGAATTTTCTTCCCACAATGTCTTCACTTGAAACTTTCCTATCACACTCACTTCGAGAAGAGAGTGAGACGAGAAGCAATGGTGGAGTCTGGAAGGCAGTACTGTTTTCCCTTGAACACCCTGAAAAGGTCCAGCAGAGGATTCTGGAAGGCCCTGGAAGAGGCCAGCATTCAACTTCTTGGAACTAGTCCCAACCCCTGGCACTGAGTCTATCCAGAACCAAGAGTTCTTAAGTTCTTTCTTAGGAGAACGCACACGTGCACGCACACACACACACACACACACACACCCTCAGTCTCTGAGAAGGAAATAGCACAAAGTATCTGACAAAGAGAGGAGATAAATGAAAGGGAGTAGAGTCTGACCATAGGTGCTTGATCCTTCCTCAGAGCACCCTTTCATGAGTGTGGGGAAGGTCAGAGAGGAAATCTGCCCTGAGATCATATTACCACAACTGATAACTAAGAAATGTAAAATGTATACTGACTTGGGACAATGGTTCTCAAAGTGCATCCCTGGGTCAGTAGTAGCAGCAGCAGGGACATTGTTAGAAATAGTCATTATTGAACTTCACCCACATCTGCTGAATCCGAAATTCTAGGTGTGGGGAACAGCATTTTAACAAGTCTTGCAAGAATTCTGATGCATGCTAAAGGTTAGGAAGGAGTCACTGCCTTAGAGTTTCTTTGTATCCCAGGTCCCATTTAATTGTCACAGTAGCATCGAGTTAATCAACAAAGAGAATCCTGCATTCCTAATCCTAACCAAACAGCTACTACATACCCCCCCCCCCCAGAGTGCTCAGCAACTTCTCTACACTCTCATTTCACACTCTCCACAAATTGTAATCCTTTATCTACTTGAGAGAGACCAGGAGTGTTAACCTCACCCTGGTCCCTGTCATAGGTTAGTCATAGTGTCCCAGGTGTCAATTCACTGCATCCTTTCACCCTGCAGGCTTGTTCTGGAGGGATGACATCACCCAGGATGTGATGAACCAGAAGATGGATCACCTTGGCAGATTCCAACCTCACCATCCATGTCTGAGGGAAGGGCAGGCAGCCTTTCCCACCAAAACCACTGGGGTGAGGTGTGTGAGGCCTGTTTGCTGCCTTGTGGACAGAAGGAGCAGGGAGGGAATGGGTGTGAAAACTGCAGGGGAGAGCTGCCAGGAGCACTTGGAGAATGACTCAGAGGTCCTGTCTAGCAACTATAGGGAACAATTCCATGAGCCATTAGTGACATCTGCAAAGGGATGAGGTACATGTTAGAAGTGTAGGCCCTACTCATTGTTCCTGTCTTTTCTAGGGGCAAGCAAGAGGATAAACTTCGGCTCCTATTCCCCAATGTGAGACTCATTTATATTCAAAATTTTTAAATCCCTGACTTTGGGTTCCATCTCGTGCCCCCTGGGGCCCTGTCAACCTTTTCTTCCTCCTTCTTGACTTGCTTCTCTTTCCCATAGAGCCCCAAGCCCAAAGTGAACCGAGATCAGTGCTCAGCCTCCAACACGGTGTCGAAGGCCCTGAAACAAGAGAAGACCAGGGCTGTCAAGGTGAGGGGCTCACTTTTTTCCAGGGAGGTTGGAACCACCAAGGAGCTATTTAAACGAGGCAGATATGAAGGAGGGGATGGGTATTGAGGTGTGAACAGATAAGGGGACCCCCACTTTCATGTCTATCACAAATAGGAGTATCCATATGAGAAATTGGAGGGCATGATGAAGGAGTTGGGAGCCTCTAAGGATGGAATAATCTGTAAGATCACACATAGGCATTGAGTTTCAAATAGGCATTGAAAACTGCTGAGTTTCAGCTTAAATAAAAGATCCTCCTTTTCTCTATCTACTCCTTTATAAATAGCAAGTGACAGTAAAGCTCCTTTGGAGAAATGGGAGAAGTAGCCCAGAGGCCCTCACATTCCATAACAACACCCACTGCTCTGCTCTGTGGCCTGGTCAAGTCACCAGGGCAAGTTGGAGGTATCTCCTTGGGATGCTTGAACTCTTCAGAGTCCAGATGGAAAACTAAGCACCTAGCACTCCCGTATGTCTTTCTATAGATGAGAAGTTGGAGTCCAGGCTGATCAGGAAACTTACTCAAGACTTTATAGCAGGTTCATGTCAGAGCCAAGACTGGATCCAGTTATCCTGATTCTCAGCCCTTTGCCCCTGCTTGGCCCTAACCTTCCTCTCAAGAGTTACTGGGGGAGTTGGGCTGTTCCCAGCATCTAGGAAGGGCATCCCAGGCAGAAAGCACTGCAATGACAAATACCCTGAGACAAGGAATCCGTAACACATTAGAGGAATGGATGGAAAGTTAGTGGGAGAAGATTAGATGGAGACTTGGGCCTCAGATTGACTATATAGAGACTCCTAGATAAAAAGGTTTGGATTTTATTCAAAGTACATTGGCAAATTAGCCAGGAAATGTTTAGGAAGGGATTGTCAAAATGTCATCAACAAATGTCAATGAACTTTGATGTTGGGAATGGAAAACTGAAGAGCAAGCATGAAAACAGAGTCGTATAAGAAGCCCATTGTCCTAGTGTGGGGAAGACTGGGGTGGTGGCAGTGGAACTAGCACCTCAGGGGCCCGCCAGCACCTGGCACTTTCCAGGGAAAACATTTCTCATTCCCGTGAGATAGCAGCTGGGCTCCTAAGCCTGGACTGGTTCCTGGGTCAGCACGATCAGCACTAAGACACAACCCACCCAGTGGGGCTGTGTGGGGGCTGGTCCAGCCTCAGGTCCAAGGAGAAATCATGGGGCATTTGAGGGAGGGGTGAACTCTGTGGGAGTCCTGGGACAAGTAATTGGTGGGCTGAGTCACTCTGGGCTTCTCAAACTGGCTGTTCATTGAACTATTTGGGAAGGCGAGTAGATAAGAATAAGTAGGCATGACACCTCCCCACCTACTGATTCCAATTCATTGTGCTTTTTTTTCTTCTTGTTTTAGGGCTTCTTTGAGCCACCACCCACTGTGGGCCGTCACCTGGTCGCTGACTGAGATCTCATGTTGTCTCTCTGCTCCAGGGACCTCCTGAAGGCCCTCCCGAGGGCCAGGTCAAGGATGACCCAAATCAGTATCATTAAAGTGGACTTTCAAGCAGGCGATTTCTGTGACTTGTCTTGAGGCAGGATGGGTGAGGTTCGAACCCAGCTGGGTCCGCTGAAGTGAGTGAATGGAGACAAGAACAGGAGATGGAGGTGTGGGGGGCACAGCTCTTCCATGCTGTTAGAAGGCTGAATTTTGTCTTGTTCCTTCCAGGGACTGCTCCTGAAGAAGGAAAGTGAAAGGGAAACCACAGCTGGGTGGCAGCCTTCCCCTCCCCTGAGATCTAGTTACCCACCCTTCCATGGCCCGTAGGTCTGGATCCTGCTGCAGGTCACCACTTCCAGTATCAGAACACTTTCCAGAACTTTCCCACCCATCCTCCTCCCAGGGATAAACAGAATTGCTATGACCAGCATCTATGCACACCTAACATTTCGATGCCTCTTACCAGTTTGCTCCTGGGAGCTTAGTAACTTAAAAGAAAGTGGGTAACTTGACTATCTGTGCCCAGCCCAGCAAAACACCAAAATGTTCTATTTCTCTTTCTCAAAGTGCCCTCGTACTCATGAGATGCTCAGAGGTATCAGCAAGTGAGCCAGTATCGAGATCTAGTGTCTCAAATTGGAACTTGGCCACACAGCTCACCCATTCAGACAACCCAGAGAAAGAAAGTGACTAGTCCTTGATCATGCAGATTCTCAGTGACACTATGTTCTCACCACCTCCCCTCTATTTGTTGTGTTCAAGGGTAAAGGTAACCCAATACAAGGCCAGTCATAATCATTTGTACCTAGTTCTCATTAAATCAGTTAACTCTGCCACCCGCCCCCATTTCCCTCACACCTTTCTTTCCCAGCCCTCAGAAGGAGCCAACCCTGCGGGCACCTGGATTTCAGACTTGCAGCTTCCAGAACTCTGAGAGGATACATGTCTGTGTCTGAGCTGCCTCATTTGTGGTACTTGGTATGACAGTCCTAGGGAATGAGCACAGATGACTCAGGGTGTTTTTTTTTTAAAGAAAAGGTACAGGCAGGAAGGAAGGCATGTAGGAAGGCAGGAGGCAGGTAGGAAGATTTCTTATTTAGTTGTTCACATTGGTTGCCCACATCTCCCCTCATTGCTGTGCTCAGGGCTTGAACCCAATGGTACAAGGCCTGTGTTCCTTTGGAGGCAGTTGACCGAATTGCTGCTCCACCAGGGTGTACCAGATGACTGGGTTTTGACAGAGAAAAGATCCATCACTGAATTTAGAGATGTTCTATCAAGAACCTGTGTCCTTGGGCCTTACATGGTCCACATTCCCAGCTGCCTCAGCTGCCTAAGCCATAAAGGTGCACCCGAAAGGGCATTCTCTGAAGGGTTAAAGTCACAAGTTATTCATAGACATTGTGATAGTAATTCTCTCCTATTTCGTGATTAATTTATGTCACCTAAATATTTTCATTTGCACAGACTGTAAGTTGATGAATTACCCCTTATATTATTTTTGTCCCAATGTCTGCTTCATGTAACAGTCCTTAGAGCAATACATACTATTCTACCTGCTGACAACTGGTCTCAGTCTAATTACTCCCAAAATCAAAGCCTGAAATATGGGATTGCATGAGGGTCATTTAATTTGGGACAAGATTTCAGGATCAAGAGTGGGAGAATGAGAAGAGGAGAACAGAGGACTTGGAAAACCAACGGGAAAGGGTGTATTCATGAGTTAAGGACACTGAGGTCAAGTCTTTGGGAACTCTTAAGCGTGATGTACAATGACTCTCAGAATGGCCCTCTGACATAAAGAAATGGGAAGTATTGGTGCGCCCTGGTGGCTCAGGTGTTAAACCAGCAACTGGGGTGTAGACCATGTAAAGCCCAAGGACTTGGGTTCTGGAATGCACAAATGTCCTACATATTGACCTACATGGTGGTTACAGAGTTGTAGACACACACACACATACACAAGATGATAGAATTGTAAGTGTAAATGGTTGTACTTCCCTAGATATGTCATGCTTCAATAATACATAATAACTATGAGTCCCTTTGAAAAGAAGATGGGATGATTTGTTCTACCTGATATCAAAACTTAGTATGGGAAATGCAGTAACTAAGAAAGTGTAGCATCGCTGCAAGGATACACAGGTAGACCTATGAAACAAAAAGCCCAGGAACAGACCTACCACCATGTGGACACTTTATAGTAAAGAGGGCACTGTGGAGAGGAGTGGTAATGTTTTCAACAAATAGTTCAGGAGAAATTGGGTATCCATGTAGAAGACAACTTCACCTTTATCCATAACTTAAAATACACACAAACTAGAAGGCAAATGGATTATGGACCAATGTGAAGAAATGAAGTTTATTTCAGAGCTTAAAGCCATTTGGTGGATTTCCCTCACTTCTCTGAATTCCTAGTCTACAAAACTTTATAGATGAAGCATTTAGAAGATAGTATAAGAGAATAATGTCATGCTCTCAAAGTTGAAAAACATTTCTTAAAGAGGCACAATATTACTATAAGTATAGGAAAAGACGGCATATTTAATTCACTAAGTTAAGAATATGGATAAACCCTTAAGCTGAAGTAAGACAGTTTTAGTGGGGATTACCACTGTCTCTGCTGTGTGAATGAAAACTTCTTCTGGCTATCTTTCCTGATAAGAATAGAAAAGAAAGAATTGTCCGAGTCAGTGAGGTCCCATATAAATATAATTTGCAATTATACATGTAACTTAAAATGTTACCAGAATCACATTTTTTAAAGGAAAGGTGCAGGCAGGAATGAAGGACAGTAGGCGGTCAGGCTTAAGGAGAGGCAGAAGAAGCATTTTTATTTAGTTAGCTCATGTTGGTTGTCCACCTGCTGCCCCCCAGGCCCTGGTCATGAACCCGGGTCCTTAGGCTTTCCGTGGATTACACTGGAGCCACTGACTTACTGTTTGAGCCACTCGAGCATGCCAGCAGTCACAATGTTTTAAGTCAAAAGAAACAGGGTTATGTCAACTCTCCTGTTTTTTGTAAAAAAATATGGTCTGGAAAGAGACTGTTCACTTTAATATCCCACAGAAAATCACACCGGTCCATCATTTTGATGATGTGCCAATTGGACAAGATGAGCAGGATGTGGCACGTACCCTTGATGTCATGAGACACAGATGGCAAAAGACAAGCCTCAAGGAAGTCCCAGTCCTGACACATTAATGAAGTTTCCAGGGTCCAGGTGTCTGTGGCAGGTCAAGTTGTCCTCTCCAAAGTGAGACCAAGGACTTCACTTTGAGGTTCTACTGCAATTGTTTTCAAGAGTCACAACAGTTTGTGAAAGAATACGCCCTTTTGGAATCTGAGGTCACATATGGCACATTTCAGTGTGCCACGCTGTCATATTTACCAGTGACCCATCAGGCATCCATTGTGGTCGGAGTAAGAAAGGTTTCGGCCGCACTTCTGAATTGTCATGCGGGCAGTGCCTTCACTTAGTGAGGGTGGCCTCATGTCCTCGGTGGAAGTGTCTGGGCCAGAGAGGTCAGAGGAAGGTTCTGGCAAGTCCCAGGAAGCTTATTATAGTGTCAACCCCCAGGGTCTGCGCCGTCAGAATTTGCCACTGAAAAAGCAACCCCACGTTTCTACCACTTGCTCAGGAGAAGACAGAAATTATGAACTAGGGAATAACTGATCACCAAATGACAAAACTGGAGGTTCATGATGGTGTTTCATTGTTAAATGGAAAGGATAGCTAAGACTGGGGCCCAAGAAGATCTGGAGGAAACGAGCTGCGCGAGCAAATAGCTCAGGTTCCTCCTGTTTTGCCGCCTCTTCCACAATCTTCTCATGGCCTCGTGGGGAACCATGACCAGGTCACAGAGAGGGAAAAATCTCCGGATTAGTTTACAGATGTCTACACAAAATGCAGGCATCAGATATGGTTGAACTTTGAAAACAATGTGCTAAGTGAAACCAGGCACAAAAGGTCACACATTGCATGATTCCATTATAAAAAGGCAAAAGATAAAAAGAGATTCAGAGTTACAGGGGCCTGAGGAGGGCCCAAATGGGGAGTGACTGCTAGTAGGCATGGGGTTTCTCTTTGGAGTGATAAAAATGTTAGAGGGTTTTAATGGCTGCAGCCCTGGTGAGTCTACTAAAAATCGCCAAAGTATATACTTTAAAAAACTGTCTTTTAAAGTAATGCTGGTTTCTTTCAGGTACATATCATTATAAATCAACATTTGTATATGCCACATTATATTCACCATCAAAAGTCTAGTTTCGCGGGGAGAAGATATTTGCATTCGATATTTCTGACAAAGGCTTAATATCTAAAATATACAAAGAACTCATAAAACTCAATAACAGAAGAACAGACAATCCAATCAAAAAATGGGAGGAGGAATTAGAGAGACACTTTTCTGAAGAGGATATGCAGATGGCCAATAGGCAAATGAAATCATGTTCCTACTCACTTGTTACCAGGGAAATGCAAATTAAAACAACAATGAGATATCACCTTATACCTGAAAGACTGGCTATTATCCAAAAATCTGGAAACAAGAAATGCTGGTGAGGAT
Organism: Solenodon paradoxus; assembly: GCA_004363575.1. Classification (NCBI taxonomy): domain Eukaryota; kingdom Metazoa; phylum Chordata; class Mammalia; order Eulipotyphla; family Solenodontidae; genus Solenodon; species Solenodon paradoxus. The sequence goes on along the minus strand of RJWH01003042.1, from coordinate 37,931 downwards.
GTGGAGAAAAGGGAACACTTTTGCACTGTTGGTGGGAGTGCAAATTGGTGCAACTCCTAATGAGAACATTTTGAGATTCCTCAAAAAACTGAAGATGGAAATCCCATATGATCCTGTCATTCCACTTGTGGCCATCTACCCAAAAGATACAGAAGCGCCCATCTCTAAGGGAATGCTAGCTTCTCATCTGACTGATGGGTTTCAGGACCCAGCATCTGAACATCTTCATCACAGCCATGTGCTGTTAAACTGGAAGATGAGACTACCAGCTGGGTAACTTGGGTCCCTCATGCCACTGAACTAAAAGATAGGTGGGGTCTATTAGACAGTCACTGTACTAGTCATAGTGATAGCTCCGGTTACCACGTAGACATTCAGTTGCTGCTGTAAAATGAGGGCTAAAAAAGGGTTATTGTTGAACCCAAAGGGGTTGACTTCAATTCTTTGTATTCTTTTTCCCAGTAGCATTGGGTCAACAGAAACCAAATAAAGCCAGGAACACCAAAGACTCAGATCTCACAGAAATAAAGATTTAGCTCATTCCACTAGTTAAAAAATCCCATCCAGTGAAGGTACTGATCAAGGTAAGAAGACTATGAATTGAACGGGAGAATAAGGAAATTGCAACTATCAGTTTAGCTCTTAGGGCCAGCTACAGCCGCAGAGATTGCAGCTGTTGTATTGAAAGTAACTTGGCAGGGGTTTGCTTTTTATGCCCCTTTCTCTTCCCTGATACTCTATACCAGGATCACTGGCATTGGACAATGTTTCAACTTTTGTAGGAAAGTATGTCTGAGACAGTTGAAAGGAACTTGCACTGACTACTCTGGGGCAATTTGAATATAAAAAATAATTACTGTGATTGATGGATACAGATTAAATATGTAAATATTCATCCTTTCTTAGTAAGGCTCAAATAAGGAAAAACATGGCAATATTTTATTTTTCAAGCATTTTAGTTATTTATTTTTGTTTAGTTGTTCACACTGGTTGCTCCCCCCACCCCCCCAACCATGACTTGAATCCAAGGTTCTGTGGACTGTGTTCCTTCAGAGGAGATTGACCTAACCACTACTCCACCACAGCGTGCCAAAAATTTTTTTTTAAACTTATTTGCCACTTTTGGAGGCAATCATCACACCAACTTATTATTCTGTAAGTTGGCAGATAAAAAGCTAATTAGCATATTTTGTCTTTCCTGTTGGAATGTAATTGTATTTAGCTGAGAGAAATTTCTTCTTTCTGAAATAACAGCTAATAAATGTTAAAAAGAATGATGAATTAGAAAAGTCACCATTTTGCAACCTCCAATGTAGTGATTTAGTTAAAAGTCATCAATGAATGGTAAAACCATTAGGTAAAATGTTGATGGGAACTATATAGTCTCACAGTGCCAAATATCACCCCATAGATCACATTCTGGTTCCAAGAGGAAAACTTAATTTTACAAAGAGTTACGTGACTGTCTTTCCCTACCTAGTGATTGATTTAACATCACTAGTCGTGGCACAGCCAGACATTATGTACTTACTGAAATAATGTAATAATGTAATAATAATGTAATAATATTTTGCTTAGAATTTTTCTAACCTGATCCAATCAAGACTTTAGATATAACTTCTAGTTTACAGGAAATGCAGGGGATATGCAGAATATATAGAGAGAAATAGAGAAATATATCATGAGTATATAGCATATATATGATCTATATATGTATATACAATAAATATCAGTCAGACAAACCCAGATGATGAGGAATTCAAGAGAAAAACTGATCTGGTTCCTTCAAAAAAGACATCAAAAATGAGGGGGGACAGTGTTTATGTTAATTTTAAAAGAATTAAGAAACATAACCAAATGCAATGGTGGTCATTGGCTTCTGTTTTGAACAAAACACCTGAAAAAAGAAGCATGTTTAGGAACAATGTGAGAAATTTGAATATGAACTTAGCATTAAATGATATCCAGTATTTACTTTTAAATACTGAAAAGAAGAAAACATGGCAAAATATCAGTAACTGTTTATTCTGGGTATGAATGTACAAATATTAATTATGTAGTCCTATTTTTGTGTGTTTTGGAAATTTCTTACTGAAAAGCAAGAGAGTAAAGTGATCAGATTTGAACTTTAGAATAAACTCACTCCCTAGCTTATTGGGTGACAAGACGGGAAGCAAAGACAAGTTAGATTATCATTGTCAGAGTTGTGATGAAAGAGCACTGTGATTTAGATCAATAGTGAAGGTGGAAGAAATGGACAGATGGAATGCGAAGGATTGATGACAGGCTTGCTGTGGGAGAGGATGAACGAAAGAAGAGTCAAGTCAATAACAAAAGCGAACCTGGGTGCAGCCGTTGTGGAACGTAGTATGGATGGAGAGTCCCCCGCCCCAACAACAACAACAAAAAATACATCTGATCCAGTTACCCCACGTATGGGTGTTTAGCTAAAACATAAACCACAAAAACACTAATTTGAAGAGATAGATGCACAATTTCACTGCTGCATTACTTGGAGTCAAGAGTTGGAAACCTCCTAAGTGCCCACCCAGGGAAGAGAGCATAAAGAAGTAGCATGGATGGCGCACCCTGGTGGAGAAGTGATCTGGTCAGAGGAAATCCCGTCATTTGCAACAAGATGGATGGACCTGGAGGGTGTTACGATTAGTGAAATAAGTCACACAGAGAAAAAGAAATACCATAGAATTCCACTCGCTGTGGTACATAAATAGAGAGATAAATGAATAAGCTGAAAAAACAAAACAAACATTTAGACTAGAAGTCAAATTTATGGTTACCAGAAGGGGAGGAAGTGTAAATGGGGCAAAAAGGTCAGTTGTATGTATTAGAATTCCAGTAATGACAATAATGCAGTATACGCTGTTGATTTATGATGAGGTATACCTGAAACCTATATAATATTATACACCAATGGTACTTCAATTAAAAGCTATGTGTAAAGCAAATCTACATCAAGTGTTTAGGATGTGCCAGACAGTCCTTGTTCAAAGTGCGCTACGAGTTTAACTCCCGTCATCCTCACTACCATCTTGAGAGGTGGGAGCTATTAGAATCTTTATTTTACAGAGCAGAAAACTGTATACAGAGACTAAGCAGCTTGCCCAAAGTGATAGCCCTGGAAGTAACTCCCAGTAGGTGACATTGCTAGAGCTGGACCCAGGGGCACTCGCCCAATCATTCCTACTCTTACGGATAACACCAGTGCCATTAGATGCGTCAAAGTACCTACTCTAGTCACTTTCGTGCGCCTCAGCTCAAGGTTTAACTACTGTCTCGCGTATCTTCCCAGGCCCCCTCCAACAACGACCCTTTCCGCCCACTCCAGGACTGAAGGATAGAGGTGCTGGTCCTTAAGGAGAAGCTTACGTCAAAAAAAAAAAAAAAAAAGGTGGGGCCAAGCTGCGAAGCGCCTCGGACTAGGCGGAGGAGAACGGGGGTGGGTTGGGCCCCCGGTAAGTCCGGGTTTTTACGCCACGTATGACGCAAATAAGCGTAGAAGCCGGGGGTGGAGATGCCGTCACCACCCGCCCGGGGTTGGCCGATCTGCTGCGAGAGGGGCCTGTAGACCCCGCCTCGCGGGTGGGTGGGGAGTGGCAGGCCCCGCCTTGGCCCCTCGGGCAAGCTACAGCCAGCGTCGCTGCGGCTAGGGCAGGGGAGCCAGCGCGCGGAGCCCGGGAGGATGCGGCGCCCGCGGCCGCCCGGGGGTCCCGGGGGATCCGGGGGTCTCCGGGTGCTCCTCTGCCTTCTACTGCTGAGCAGCCGCCCGGGAGGCTGCAGCGCGATTAGCGCCCACGGTCAGGAGGAAACGGGGGTGGGGGAGGGGTGGTGGTGCCGGGAGCAAAATTCGGTGGGGGGACGTGTCTCCAAGGTAGGAAGCTCAAGTAGCACGTCTGTGTGTGGAGTCGGATGAGGGGAGGCTTTGGCAGATGAGGAAGAAGAGAGGGCGTCGGAGAGGAAAGGGGCGTAGGCCTGGAGGTGGGGCCGGGAATACGGGGGCGGGACGTAAGAGAAGCGGACTGCGGCGAGATTTCGGGCTCAGGAGGAGAAATAGGGGTGCGTTGGCCAGAGGGACTCAGAAACCGGCTGCAAACCACCGGCGCCAAAGTGATGACTGGCGCTGATGGATGGGGGTGGGAGCGACGCTGAGGGAGGACGAAGGGGAGCGAGGAAAAACCCTGATCTCGAGAGTCCGGACCGTGAGCACTGGGATCTCAGTTCCCAGTAGAGGATCAGGCGCGGGGAGGAGGGTTGGGAGAGGGACAAGATTTCTCTCTAAACCTGGGAAGTCTGAGATCTGATCTCTGATAAGAGGGGGACAGCTGGAGGAGGGGGGCCGAAAAGGTTGAAAAGGAAACGGTCCCCTCCTGTCCCCCTCTCCACAGCCAGGCCCGCTGACTCACATCTGAGCGGACAGAGATACTCAGCGCTGACTCATGTGCTGGGGGAGGGGGGCGTGGGGGAAGGGGCGCAGGCTGGTCGTCTGGCGCCCCCCATCCCCACCGGGCTTGGAAGCCAATACTGGGTCCTTCCTGAGGCGCTCTGGGTTGGTAGAATGAAGCCTTCTGTGACGAAGGAGTCAGATCTTGTTAAGAGTCCTCGCCCTGACACCCCTTGTTGCCCATAACTGCTTCCAGGAGAGCCCTTGGCGGCGCCTGGATCAGAACTTCAGCACTGCGGACAGCGCCTATGGCACTGGGGCTGTAGGGACAGCGTGGGAAGCACTAGAAACATCCTGCCCTTAATAACCTTTCCCACAAGGAGGGGAGGTGTGCTAGCGTTTCCATCACTTCTGAGTCCCAGGCCATCGTAGTTAGGATTCTTTTGGAGATTTGGGAAAGTCCTTTTCTTTTTCCCTTCAGAATTTGGCCAAACCTCCATGATATGAGAGTAGAAATATATGACCCTTTTACCACTGCTAACTCCATGTATGTGGAAGGTTTCTCCCCATCACTAAGAAACTGAGGCTTTTAAGGGGGAAGATCCAAACTCACAGATCCTTAAAAACCAAAGCTGGAGCCTGGGCTGCCTTCTCTGGAGACTCTCTTAATTCTCCTCCTCCCAGCTTAAAGCCTTCCTTAGAACAAAAGGATGGACCCTATCTGCTTTCCCCTTCCCAACCTTTACAGCCATCCGATCGTTCTCTGTCTGAACCTCTGCTTATTCTCCCTTTACAGGCTGTCTCTTTGACCGCAGACTCTGCTCTCACCTCGAAGTCTGTATTCAGGGTGAGTGAGGCTGAGACATAGAATTTACAAAATGGGGAGACCACAATAGAATAAGTGGAAGGTTTGGGAAGGGAGAAGGTGCATGGGGCTTGGAGAGAAGAAGAACTGGCGGGGAGGAGCAGAGTTCTCTGAAGCCTTTCTAGCAGATGCAGAGAGCACTGTCCATTTGCCACCTGTGGAAAGACTGCTGTCCAAGTCCTTTGCTGACATCACTTTTATGCTCTTAGATGGCTTATTTGGACAGTGCCAAGTGGGAGTGGGGCAGGCGCGGCCCCTTCTGCAAGTCACCTCCCCTGTTCTTCAACGTTTACAAGGTGTGCTCCGACAGCTCATGTCACAAGGTGAGCTCTAGGTGCCCTGGAGGAGCACCTAGATGCACAGCAGTGCTGCAGAGGAAGAGTAGAAGATGCAGTCAGGTAGTTGTGGGTGGAGGGAAGGGCTGAAGATTATTGCAGGGACATATGGAGGATGTATGACATGGACTTTACTCTGAGTAAAATAGGAAACCGTCGTAAGCTTTTGATCACAGGGGTGCATGAGCTCACTTCTACTTTAAAAGATTACTCTTGCTGCTGTGTTGAGAATCGAATGTAGGCAGTGAGGGTAGGGAGACCATGAAAAGCTACCATAATTACTCAGGTGAAAGATGAATGCGATATGGACCACGGTGGCCTCAGGGAGGTCATAAGAAATGACAGAAATCTGTTTACATTTTAAGGTAGTGAGCATCATTTTATGACATACTGGGTATGGCTGTGAAAGACAGGGAGACGTCAGATAACATCCAGGTTTCACTGACTGAACACCAGAGTTGATAGAGATGTCATGAACAATGCAGAAGGATCAAATTGGGGTAAAAGGTGTATGGCTTTGACTATCTTGAATTTAAGGCATCCGTTCAAGTTTAATGGGAAGTTGACTGTATAAGATCGGACTTTGGAAGAGCAACATCTGCTGTGGAGACATACATTTGGAATTCTTTGACATATAGATGACAATTAAACCCAGGAGGTGGATGTGCTAGCCAAAGGATTGAGAGAATATAAAAAGAAGCCTAGAGAATTTTAGTAGTAAGAGGGCCAGGAGAAGGAAATGAACCAAAAAGGTAGGAGGAAAAACAAAAGTGTTTGCTGTCCCAAGTGAAAGTGTATCAAGGAGGAAATGACTGACAGTGTCACAGGTGTTGGCAAGCTAGATAAGATGGTATCTGGGAATTGAGTCCTGGACTTAGAGATGCTTAAGTTACTGGCGATCCTGGTTGTGGTAGAAATTTGGGAATAAAATCCTAAATAGAGTGGAAATGGTAGGAAAAGAATTGGATATAGCCAGTATAGATAACGGGGTCAAGGAATCTTGCTGAAAAGGGAAAGAAAAGAGGTGATAGCTGCAGGAGTCAAGCAGCATTTTTTTTAAGATGGAAGAAATTGCATCATGTTTTGATGCTACTCAGAATAATTTAGTAGAGTAGATGATGTATGGGAGAATTTGGGGGAAGATGTTCCTGAGTAGGTGCTGGGGGATGAAATCTAGTGCACAAGTGGAAGAACTGGCCCAAAATAGGAACACAAGACAGTTCATCTAATGTTACAGATAAGGAGGTGGGGATGGGTGCTAGCTAATCCAGAATATGTATGAGTTTCTGAGCAATGCAGGCTATTGATCCAGAGACGGGGATTGGCGGCGGACGGTGGGAGATGATTCCTTTAGAAGAGGTGACTGAGCTTTCTGGAGAACAGAGTTCTCAGAATAAGATGATTAATGATGGTGATAGTGATTATAAAGAAGAAGAATCTCTAAAACATACATATCAGGCTTCAGAGTGTTCAAAGTACCTTCATTTTCCTGATGGCACTTTATTTTATAACAGTCCCATGGAGTCTCTGTTATTCCCACCTTCCGAATGAAGGAAACGAAAGTTCAGGATCAATGGCAGCAACAATAATAGAAATAATAATTACAATGACAAAATAATAGCATTCATTGACAATCACTACAGAATGGGTCCTATTGCAACCATTTGATATCGTGTTGTTTTAATTATCAGAGCAATCTGGGGGTGTATAAACCTCCAGGCATAGATGAGAGAGAATGGAATCTCACACAGGTTCAGCGGCTTGTCGAGGTCATACAATTAGTGAGAGGGGATTCAGATCCCGTCTACCTCTTAAAACCTATCTTGAGAGTAGGGTAGGACAGCTGGGATCAACCACCAGCTCTCCAGACAGCCATCACTGCTCTTTGCTGGACTCACTGGTATATGCTGCAGGCAGGAGGGGCTGTGTTCATCTCCAGTGGTCCCGAGACTGTCCCAGGCCAAGCTGACCCCATCCTGTGCCCTGGCAGGATTGTCCTGGCATGATGACCTCACCCAGTATGTGATCTCCCAGGAGATGGAGCGTATCCCCAGGATTCACCCCCCAGATGCCCGTCCAAGAGAGAGGTAGGCATCTCTTCTCAACAACTCTACCAGGAAAGGCAGAGGGTCTGTGGTCTTCCTGAGGGATGGAGCTGGGAATGGGGAGGGAAGTGGACATCAAGGTCAGCAGACTGGGGCATGGATAAAAAGAGGTTCAGGGATGGTTTTCTGATATGCTTACATGCTCACTCATTCTCCAAGGATTCAGAAAACAAATACTTTTTAAAAATTGGACATTGTATTTTTTTTTTTTTGACCTTCTATGTATTATTTTTTTAATAGTGTATTTATATTTTTGGATATTTTAAAAGAAGCTTCAAAGTAGTCATCACAGGACAAATTCAGATTTTGATAGATCAAAGGTGTTTAGTGTTCAGTTTCGTTGCTCTGTAGACATGTGTGAGGAGAGCATCATCTTGCCGTGTCAGGCGTCTGAGGCATCATTTAGACCATGTACAGTAGAGGAAAGTAAGTGAGGGCTACAGACGCCAACGATCACCCCAGGACAAGGGGCACAGTCTGAATGTTTGAGCATGTACAGAGAGAGCCCGGTGTGGGCCTGCACACAGGTGACAGGGCAAGTTGCAGCCACATTCACCTAGAGAAGTTCCTGGCTGCCTTCCCTGCTCCAGGCCCCTCCTTCGCCAACCCTGCCTGGTGCCTCCCTCGCCTCTGCAGCTGTGTTCCAGAGATCCCGGGTGCACGGAGAGAGGCCATGCCATGCTCCCAGCTTGTCCTCCAATCCTCCTTCCCCCAGAGCCACCTCATTTCTTTACTCTAAAATGCTCAGACTGGCCCCGTAATCTCTGCCTCATAGGTTCTCTATGGCTTTGCCCACACAACACCACCCACACACACACACACACTTTTTGCTTTCCTCCCCAGATCTGGCCTGGTGCCCAGGAGACCTGGTCCCGCTGGGGAGCTCCTTGTACAGGGCATCCCCACTGGCTCTACCCCTGCTTCCCAGCACCGGCTTCCTAGACCTCCAGTGGGTGGTGATGGAGCTGGGGCAGGCTCTCCGCTGTCCCCTCTGCAAGCTGAGCTGCTGCCCCCTCTCTTGGAGCATCTGCTGCTGCCCCCGCAGCCCCCACACCCTGCCCTGAGTTATGAGCCTGCCCTGCTGCAGCCCTATCTGTTCCATCAGGTGAGCCCTGGACATTGGCCCGCCCACCCGCTCCCCCAACCCTGACTTCTACTCTTACCCAGATCTCTGGTTTCCCACAGTTTGCCTCCCGTGATGGCTCCCGGGGCTCAGAGAGCTCCCCAGGGATGGCCAGTGTGGGCCCCCTGCCCAAGGCCGAACCCCCTGCCCTCTTCAGCAGAACTACCCCCAAGGGCATGTTTGGGGCTCACCCTGGACACTCCTATGGGGACCCTCCAGGGCCTTCGCCTGCTCAGCTTTTCCAGGAGTCAGGGCTGCTCTACCTGGCCCAGGAGTCACCCAGCAAGGCCAGGGCACCAAGGCTGCCAGAGCAAGGGGGCAGCAGCCGGGCAGAGGACGCCTCAGAGGGCTATAAGGAGGAAGGACTAGAGGGTCGTGGGGAGAAGACGCCTTCCCCAGCAGAGCAGCCAGGTAACCGTCGTCAGCGTCTGCCTCCCGCCTCTGGGGACCACTTTGGGGGGCTACCTCTTGACCGTCCATGCACTTGCTCATTTGTCCTTAGAGTCATTTACACGCATAACTAGTGTCTACTGACACCATGGATGCAGGCACTGGTGGGCACTGGGGCTGCAGTCAGGGAGGGACTGACTTCTGCAGATGGAGAGTCAAGATGTCCCTGCTGGGCCTGAAGGCTGGGCTTGTCCCCAGGAAGGTCTTTCCCCCGAGTGTGCAAAGGATTAGAAGGGGCATCTCACACACACACTCACACTCATACATCTACTCACACGCTCATTCATATACACTCACACTCATACACTCACATATACACAATCACTCATATGTACATTCACAATACACATTCACATATACACACTCACATGCACCCACATTCATGTCACCCACCCACACTTATACACTCACAATCTACTCACACTGACACGTTCACTCACACACAAACACACTCATACATTCACACACTCATACATACTCACACGTACATATACACACTCACATGGCTATCGACTCACTCGCAGACACAGGACACCCATGTGCTGAAGTTTGAGAAGACACTCCCAAATTCCATAGTCCCCTCCTGCCCCCAGCTCACCCACCTGTGCCCCACTAGCTCATCTCACAGCCCTGCACTGTGTCTGGCTCCTGGCAGACAGGACGCAGCAGCAGCTGGCAGCTGTGCTGGCGGGCTACGGCGTGGAGCTGCGCCAGCTGACCCCTGAGCAGCTGTCCACCCTCTCAACACTGCTGCAACTGCTGCCCAAGGGCACCGGACAAACTCTGGGTGAGTGTCCCTCCCACCCCTGCTGGCACCATGGAGCCTTCTTGCCCCACCTCTCCAGACAGCATGGAGCAGCCTAGAGAAGGGACCAGGCCAAGGGAAGGGACTGGTGTGTCTCTTGGGAGACACAGGGCCATTGTCAGCATAAGGCAGGGAGCAGTGGGAGGCAGTGGTGAGCTGAAGAGCTAGAGCAGGAAAGGACAGAGGGCAGATGTGGTAGAGAAAGAAGCCAACAGGGGGTGTCAGCAGGGACTGAGGCTAAGGAGGGGTGTGGCCAGTGTGAAGGAGAAGCCTTCATTGCTGGGAGGAGGGACTGAAAGAGAGTAGCAGTGAGAGATGTGGGCTGACAAGAGAGGAGTTGATAACAAAGAATTACAAGACAGAAGCACAGAGGCATGCTTAGGATGAGGCCAGAGACAGGGCCTTGGTCACTGATGGAGAGCGAAGAGGCCACAGTAGATGGAACAGGCCCAGGCTCTCTGGGCCTTCCTCCCACTTGTGGTGTGTGAACCTTGGCTTCGGCCCTTTGCCCACAATCTGGTTTTCCCTGCCTCTCCAGGAGCGGGTGTAAATGCTGGAGATGATATCAAGAAAGTGAGTGCCCAGACCCCACCGACCCATAATGTGCCCCCTCAGCAACCTCCAACCCCCAGATTGAAACCTCAGGATCAGGACCCAGGATCTGTTCCTCTAACCCTTCATTTTGGGGAAACCGAGGCCCAGAGACTGCAACCCCTTGCCTGACATCTCACCTTAGGCTGATGGCAAAGCTGGGACTGGAAGCCAGAATTCTTGAGTCACTGCTTTTTTCGCTACAATCCTTCTAGATCCCGCTCTGAGGATCCCTAAGGGGAGAGCGGAATTGTGAGCGGACAGGCTTCTAACCCCGAGGCCCCTGGAGCGTGAAAAGCACTCTCTGTTCCACATATTGAACGTCTAAGATTTTTTTGCTAAATGAAAGTCGAAACCCCACTGCCGACCTGTTCACCTTCTCCCCTGCCCTCCCCTCCTCCAGAGGTTGTCCCCTCTCCAGCCCCATCCTGTGGATCATCACTAGCCGTGTTCTGCTCCTTCATTTCTTTCTTCATTCATTCGCCCACTTGACTCACTCCTCTGGGTGCTTGCTGTGCCGAGCGCTGCCCAGGGTCCTGGGGGGGAGAAAGAAGCAAGTGCAGGATGCAGAAGTCCTCCCCCGTGAGCCCCTGACTGTCCAGAGTCCACACCTCTCTCCTCTCTTCTAAGCAGACAGTGGAGGAGCAAGTGCAGGGTGGAGACACAGCAGAGCCTCTGCCCCCCACTCCCTCCCTGCCTGGAGACCCCACTGCTGGCCCCACCTCCAATGAAGTCCAGCAGATCCTGAGCACTGGCGCCTCCAAGCCCCCCAAGGCTGACAGCCCTCCAGCCACACCTGTTCTGCTGGAGAAGAAAAGTCCTCTGGGCCAGAGCCAGCTGGCAGTGGCTGAGCAGCCCTCAGCTCGGCTGTCAGCAGAGGAGTATGGCTACATTGTCACTGATCAGAAGTAAGGACAGCAGGCCTGGGGAAGCCTTCCCATCCCCTGGGGGGTCAGGCTGGCAGGAAGCAGGGAGTGGAAATTCAGATGTGAAGCAGACGGGGTGGATTGCTCTGTACCCCCTAGAGATGAAGGCCTGTTTCAAGGAAGCGGCTGAAAGGGTTTCCCCGCTTTCCTCTCTCTGCCTGCTCCCCACCTCCAGGCCCCTGAGTCTGGCTGCAGGAGTGAAGCTGCTGGAGATCCTGGCTGAACACGTTCATATGTCTTCCGGAAGCTTCATCAACATCAGGTGAGGCTGGTGTCTGGCAGGGGTAGGAAAGGGTGAGAAGGTTGCTTGCGGGAGGAGGTGTCCACAGGGGCTCAGGTGAGGAGGGGAAAACAAGCTCTGGGTAAGGAGTCAAAGTGATGGCAGAGATATTCCCACCTGCATGGAAGGCACAGCTGTACCTGGCCCTGCTGCTGGTCCCATCCAGTATCTCTGCCCTCAAACGCCTTTGTAGGGCATCTGACTAGCTTCTGCCCTGTCCTCTATGAGGAAGAGGGCCCGCGCTGGCTTCTCCTTTAGAGCCTGGGGTCTAGGAGGGGTGAGGCAGTAACACAGCTCATATCTGGCAGTGTGGTGGGACCGGCCCTCACCTTCCGCATCCGGCACAATCAACAGAACCTGTCTTTGGCGGATGTGACCCAGCAAGCTGGTAAATCCTGCCTGGCCCCAGCCCCAGCCCCAGTAGGATGTACCCAGGCTTGAGGGTGATCTCCCCTTGAAGTATTCCCAGCCCACAGGGGCTCTGCCTGTCCGTGATGGGGGCTGGAGACCACCTGACCTGTGTCCTCCCTGCAGGGCTGGTGAAGTCCGAACTGGAAGCACAGACAGGACTCCAGATCTTGCAAACAGGAGTGGGACAGGTATGAACTAGCTGGAGAGTCAGAGTGTTGGAGGGTTGACACTGCCCCCAAGAGATGGAGGCAAACCTGGCAGGAGAACAAGAGAGCAGAAACCCCATACACCTGGTGCCGAAGCCCGCCCCCTGCAGTTCTTTTTCTGACCAGCAGATGGCTGCGGAGGCTTCTGCAGGAGGACCTGCCACGTCCATACTTTCTGGAGGAGTCTCTTGATTTCCTGGAAAAACCTTACTCAGAAAAGACATTAAACTCAAAATAGGTTTCTGTTGTGCATCCAGTACCAATGCCTCACATTCTGCTATTTGATTCCTTGAGTTCTCTCTACACTTCTCTATGTCCATTTCTCTCTCTCTTTTTTTTTTTAAGTTTTATTTATTTTTATTTAGTTGTTCATCTTGGTTGTTCTCCCCACCCCACCCCGGGTCACAAACCCAGGACCTTGGGCTGCATGGAGACTATGCCTGGAGGACTTATCCGCTAAGCCACCAGGACGCACCTCCATGTCCATTTCGAAATACGAAATCTGGCGGGGGTCAGCCACAAAGTCTCTGGTCCTACAGTGTGGTTGAGTTGGCCTCATGGAGATTGGGAAGGAGGACCTTGGGTCTCTCTGAGCCCATCTTCCTGTCCCACCAGGTCCCTGCCCTTCCAACTTGGTCCCAGAAGACATCCTAGCAGGGAGTGTGGCGTGGGGCAGGGGTGAGGGAACTTCCTAAATTTCCCTCCCCATGGCACTCCTTGATTCTGTCCTTGTTCCCACAGAGGGAAGAGGCGGCTGCCGTCCTTCCCCGACCATCCCACAGCACTTCTCCTCTGCGCTCGGTGCTGCTTACTCTGGTGGCCCTGGTGGGAGTGGCTGGGCTGCTGGTGGCTCTGGCAGTGGCCCTGTGTGTGCGGCAGCATGCAAGACAGAGGGACAAGGAGCGCCTGGCAGGCTTGGGGCCCGAGGGGGCCCATGGGGACACTACCTTTGAGTACCAGGTATGTGGCCTCAGAAGATGGTTGAGAAGAAGGAATGGAAGGGGCATGGGGATCTGGCTCTCAAATGGGGCGAGGGTGCAGAGTCGGATGGGAGTGAGGGCTCATCCTTGGAGAAGCCCCAGGGATATTGTGGGGGCATTTGGATAATGGGAATCAGGAGCAGATAGTTCCTAAGTTTCCTCCCAAAGTTATAAGCCCAGGGTCCTGAGATTCCAGTCTGTAATATCTGAGCTTATCGTAGGCACCATCCAAGGGGAACAGCCCCCAAAGGGACAAGGACCAGGACAGTAGACCCTACCCCAGAGCGGATGGGTTTTATTTTAAGTCAAGCCAGGATGAACTTAGGGACCCAGAACTCAGTACCCTGCTGAAAGGCCTAAGGGGGCTCCTGGACTCCAGCCGATCTTTCCTCTGCAGGACCTATGCCGCCAGCACATGGCCACAAAGTCCCTGTTCAGCCGGGCAGAGGGGGCGCCAGAGCCTTCGCGGGTGAGCAGCGTGTCCTCCCAGTTCAGTGACGCAGCCCAAGCCAGCCCCAGCTCTCACAGCAGCACACCGTCCTGGTGTGAGGAGCCCGCCCAGGCCAACATGGACATATCCACGGGACACATGATTCTGGTCAGGACAGAGTCTGGGTCCACAGGGGATAAGGGGACAGGCAGGTGGGAGAGGCAGGGCTGGCGCTGTGGGCCAGAACCAGGTGGTGGTGCCCCTGCAGGCATACATGGAAGACCACCTGCGGAACCAGGACCGCTTGGCCAAGGAATGGCAGGCCCTGTGTGCCTACCAGGCAGAGCCCAACAGCTGTGCCACTGCCCAGGGTGAGGGCAACCTCAAAAAGAACCGCCATCCTGACTTCCTGCCCTGTGAGTGAGCTCTGCTGGCCATTCTGGGTCACCCCTCTCTGCTGAGGGCGCTGGCGGGCTTGGGGGAGGAGCAGGTTCCTGGCTCCAGCCAGGCAGCAGAGGTGCCAAGACCCCAGTGATGGAGGGGTCCGCATGGGGTCCGGGGTCTATGCAGATGACCACGCTCGCATCAAGCTGAAGGTGGAGGGCAGCCCATCTCGGAGTGATTACATCAACGCCAGCCCCATTGTGAGTGGCCCTCGCTCCAGCCCCCCACCACTGCCCCTTTGTGATCCTGCCCCATAAACTCCACTCCCTCATGGTCACCACCTACCCAACCTGAGACCCTAGAACTGTGGGGCCTCATGTCCTACAATGGAAATGGGTTCAAGCTTTCAGACTCTGGCCCTGGCTCACAATGCATCCTCCCTGCCCTCAGATTGAGCACGATCCTCGGATGCCAGCCTACATCGCCACGCAGGGCCCTCTGTCCCGTACCATCGCAGACTTCTGGCAGGTAGGCTCAGAAGCTTCTCCAGGGACCCGGGCCCTTGTGGCTAGCCAGACTGACCAGGTCCCAGAGAAGGTGCGATGAAGCTTATCCAGGTGTCTGATCCTAGATGGTGTGGGAGAGTGGCTGTACCGTCATTGTCATGCTGACCCCGCTGGTGGAGGATGGTGTCAAGCAATGTGACCGCTACTGGCCAGATGAGGGCTCGTCCCTCTACCATGTATATGAGGTCAGCAGGACTCCATAACTAGGGGACAGCGGGAGTGGACCCCTCATATATGGACGGATATTTATGTTTAGAGACTCATATGTGCATAAACACACATGCATGTACATATACACATGTGCCTGCATTCCAGTGTAGGGCTGTCAAGCATTTGTAGGAATCTGTGATGAAAGATAAAGACAGAAAACCATAAGCCCACTGAAAGTGAGGTAAGAAGTTAAGGACCAAGAGTAAATGAGACGGAGAGACTAAGATTAACTGCTACTTCAGTTGGGCCAACTTTCATTCTGAATACCCAAGAAAGAAAGATCAGTCACAGATGTTGTTTAAGTCAAATAGAAACAAACGTTTTCCTTCAGAGAGAGGATAGTAAGCGGGGCAGTGAGCAAGTGCAAAAAGGGAGCAGAGAAACAGATTCCTGACCCATGGAGACGGTGACCCCTCCCAGCGACATTAAGAGCTCCGCAGAAGCTTCTAGTCACAGATGGTGTCACAGATAGTAATTTTTTCATCACCAGATGAGCACTCAAAAGTCTTTTTAGGGGTAAGTTGTAAAAATGGTTCATGGGGGAAAATCCAGTCACATATTACAGGATCATTTTATGGGGCGTGTAGCAGAGACACCTGCCAGACTTTGCGAGGAAGAGGAAGGAGGACTGGGGTCCCGGGCTCGCCACAGTTGGATGTAGGTGGGAAAGCCACCCGCTGCCCGGGGCAGCAGAGCAGCGACTGCCCTTGCGGACTGCTGGGGTCGGCTGGGAGGCTGGGAGGCTTTGGAGCGGCCGAGCTCTGAGCCGAGTCGGACAGGCCCCGGCGCTCAGGGCCCGCCCCGCTCCGCAGGTGAACCTGGTGTCCGAGCACATCTGGTGCGAGGACTTCCTGGTGCGGAGCTTCTACCTGAAGAACGTGCAGACGCAGGAGACGCGCACGCTCACGCAGTTCCACTTCCTCAGCTGGCCGGCAGAGGGCACCCCGGCCTCCACCCGGCCCCTGCTTGACTTCCGCAGGTGAGCGCCCGAGCGCCCCGGGGGGGCTGGGCGCTGCGCGGCGGGGCACCGCGGGGAGGCTCCGAGGAGCCGGGGAGACCGCAGCCCGGCAGCAGGGCCCGGGAGCTGGGCCTGGAGCCGGTGCTTCCGACCTCCGACCTCCGACCGTCCAGACCAGGACTGATGCTCAGGCTGTGCCGACCCCTTCGCCCTGTGGTCCAGCTGCGTTTCTGCTTCTCTGCTGTTCTGCGTCTCCCTCTCACGCTCTCGTTCTCCCTGCCTCTCCAGGTCTGGCTTTGCCTACACCCCTTCCCCTCAACAAGTGCTCGCCTTATTTCTATCTCCACCCTCCCTCTTGGCCCCTGCCTCCTCCCTTTCTGTCCCTCCTGCCCTACTCTTGCAAGCCTCCAGCGCTGCTCTGGGGCTGGGTCGGGCTCTCTTTCTCACCCCCCCCCCACCTTTATCTTCACCTGTTTTTCCCTTCCTTTTCCTCTTCTCTCCCCCACTTATCTGAGTCTCTCCCTCCTTTATCTCCACCTCCCTCCCCTATCTTTTCGATTTCTCCAGGCCTCCCTTCTCTGTCTCTCCTTCTCTGTCTCCCTTCATGTCTGCGTCTCTCCCTCCCTCTGTCTGTCTCCCCCTCCCCTCCTCTGTCGCTCTCTCTCTCTCACACAGCTGCCTGTGTCATTTTTGTGATCTGCAGCTAGTATTCTCACTCCAGTTGCATAGTCACAAAAGTGATCATTGGCAGGTGTGGCCGCTGCATGGACAGGACAGACAGGACATGTGGGCCCCAGGACCACCTGAAGGCTGGGAGAGCTGGTGGCTGGAGGAACACAGGGAAGAGACAAACATGATCGATCGAAGGGAGTGCCTCCGAAGGTCTCTAGATTCTTGGGGAGCTGGGGCAGGGGGCAGGGGACGGGACAAAGCTACTGAGGGACTTGCCATGTTCTGACACTGAAACCACAACCAGGCCAGGCCTCCAGCATCCCTGCCTTTCTCTGCCCCAGCAGGTGGCTGAGAAGCCTGCCACCCCTGGCAGGGGCCTCACCTGCACTGGGCCTCCTCCTGCTTCTCGGCCCCTTGCCAGGCTGGCTTGAGGTCCCTTGGTGCTGGGCAGAGAGAGAGGAGCAGGGCTGAGCTGGGATAGTGTCTGATCCCCAGAACAATGACTTCTAAGGAGGCCCCTTGGGTCCGAGGCACAGCTTCTCAAAAGTAATGCTGGGGTCTCAGAGCAGATCTCCTGTTTCCCACATTTAAATAATCCTTAGAGAACTAGTGCGTGGATCTATTTTAAGGCTATACAGGTAAGCTAAAAGGTTATGTTTCTTTGCGGGAAATGAAAGCTGGAACGATGTAAGCTCTGTCGGTATTAGGCACGCAAAACAAATTAATTGCAGTTTGATGACGGTCTACCAGAGAGAAGGCAGTTTTGTTTTTTTTTTTTAACCCCAGAAAGTGACCCCATGCAAATTCCTTGACCTCCCTGTTTTCTTTACCTGGAAAATGAGGATGATGACCCATAATTTATGGGGCTGTTACAAGAGACAATGGGGTAAAGTCTATAAGATCTAGTTCAAGTGTCTAGCACTTAGTAAGGGCTCAACTCACTCCAGAAACTATGTATTCTCATCAGCATCTGCTGACTGGAAGGCACCATTGTGGCCACTGCTCAGGCCCAGCCCTCTGACACATGAACCAATGTCCTTGAAAACCGTGTGGGTTCTAGAAACCATTCAAAGTCATCTGGCCCCTGAAGTCTGGAAGGCCACTGAGCTCAAAGCTACCCCCTGAAACCATCTAATGATCCAGAAAAAGGTCCTCGCTAGTCCCTGCTAATTGGGGGGTGTCAGGATTCTGCAGGTAACTCTCCAAGCAGGAAGGTCAAATGAGCCCTTAGAGACAGAGAAAACACTTGCTCCTTAGTGAGCTGTGATCAGGGCAGCAGAGAAGAGTCTGAGGTCCAAGTGGACCCTGAGTCTGAATGTGACGCAACCACGGAGTCCCTATGCCCGGGTGACGCTGATCCAAGCTAACAACACAGTATTCTGAGTTGAAGGGGTGTCTCCACCCTCCATCAGAGGCACTTCCATCCAAGAGAGACCTGACCTCAGAGCTGATGCTGCCCCAGGGGACCTGAGTAGGGAGGGAAATCACTGTAGAGGGCGGAGAAGCAGAGCAGGGATGTGGCAAGACCGACACCGGTGGAGTCATCAGAAAGCCTCGCTTCCTGGGCACCAGCACAGGTTGTTAATATTATTACATTTATCACTGATAGTAGCTACCACTTACTGAGCCTCTACTGTGCGTCAGGCCTTGCTTGGATGAGCTCACGTTAACTGTGGAAAGACAGGGAGATAGTAACTATGATGACAACCCCCATTTTATAGGTAAGAAAACTGAGGCTCAAAGAGGGTCAATCGGTTGTTCCAGGTGTAGTTTGGGCATGTAGCTTGTCAGTGACAAGGCAAGCCTGGCGGCACCCACACCGTCCCTGGTTCTCCGCCTCCAGCCTGGGTTCTCTTTTGCTCTGTGCCCTCTGCTGGGGCCCCTGGCCCTCACACCCATTTCTCATTGCAGGAAGGTGAACAAATGCTACCGGGGCCGTTCCTGCCCCATCACTGTGCACTGCAGGTGCGTGGAGAGGGGCTGGGTGGGGTGGGCAGCCTGATTCCCGCCTCTCTGGTCCTGCTCCGGGTACATCCGCGCACGCTGCCTGCCTGCCTCCCCGTGTTGAGAGCCACAGCCCATGGGCCAGTCAAGCTGCTGTCCGTTTTTATGGCCCAGGCACTCAGAATGGTATTCACGTTTAAATGGTCAGAGGAAAAGAATGAGCGACAAGGAACAAAGGTGGCCCAATAAGTTGGAGATATTTGCCACCTGGTTATTTACACACGTTTATGAACAAAAGCCTGGTCAGGATCTACGCGGCCACTCCCCGTCCCTCCTGCTGTCCCCACTTCCAGACCCAGCTCCCCGGGTTCCAGGCGTGGGGGCCCCCGGGGGCCGTGGCGGTGACCGTGCCCTCATCCTCCCCTAGCTGACGCCCTCCCCAAGCCAGCCCCCATGGCTCCACCAGCATCCCCCCACCCCGCGCCTTCATGTCTCCTCCGTCCCTCCCCTTCCTGCTACATCCCAGCTGAGCCTGTCACCATCTCCTGTTTCAGCGACGGGGCAGGGAGGACTGGCACCTACATCCTTATTGACATGGTACTAAACCGAATGGCAAAAGGTGAGGGCCCACCGCCCAGCTGCTCGAGTCCCCCATCCAGGGCCACGGGAGCTTGTGGCCGGGAGGGTTGTCACACCCCAGTCTCGGCCCAGTCCCCCATCCTTCCACCCCAGGATGCCCAGGCATTCAGGGCCCCAGCCCCCCCTGGCCAGCCCCTAGCTGCCCGTGCCCGCCCCTTCCAGGAGTAAAGGAAATTGACATCGCAGCCACACTGGAACATGTCCGGGACCAGCGACCTGGCCTCGTCCGCTCAAAGGTGACTGTTCCTCCTCCGCCACCCAAGCTTCCATCCTTCCTTAGCCCCTGCTTCTTAGCCTGCTCAGGGAAGCCAGAGGCAGCCTCCCTCCACCCCCACCTCCAAACTCCCCCTCTCCCAGCAGACCTCCCCAGCTCCCCTGCTCCCCAAGGATCCCCTGGGCTAGAGCAGTGGCCAGATCTCCCCATGACCCTCCCTCCCATTGCCCTTCCTCAGGACCAGTTTGAATTTGCCCTGACAGCCGTGGCAGAGGAGGTGAATGCCATCCTTAAGGCCTTGCCCCAGTGAGTCTCCCCGCAGCCCCTCAGTGGGCAGCCCAGCCTCTGCTCCCTTGGCCTGTGTGAGCATCTATCTGTATACCGCGCCTCACCTCGTGACCCCCGCCACCTTCTCCCCGCTGCAAGCCCAGCCTTCTAAGAGGAGTGTGTGAGGAAGGGGGCCGGAGAAGGGGCCGGCCTACGCAGCTCAGGCATGGAGCCCAGGGCACGCCATTGGGGGAGCTGGCAGCACGCAGGAGAAGGTGGGCAGCAATTCCACCCAGAGCCTCTCCTGCTGGAGTTCCCTGGCCCCCACGTCCCAACATGTCAGTGTGGGCCTCCCCACTCCCACCGTGTGGACTGGACAGCGTGGCGGGGGCCACCACACCCAGCTTCTGCTTTCCCAGTACCAGCTACCCTCTGTCCTACTTCTGGCATCCACGCTCCAGCTCCTGATCTTCCTGCTCCTCCCCACACACCCCGGCACCTCCTCCCACTACCATCACCTGCCGCTCAATTCTCTCCCCCGGCACAAGAGAACATTTCTAGAGAAATCTACTTTTGTATCAATGTGAATAAAGTTAGTGTGTCGTGTGTGCAGCTGTAACCAAGATTCCTAGGCCTCTGTCTGCAATGCTTCCGGACCCCACACCCAGCCGTCTGGAGCCAGCCCCATGGCTGGCGGTACAGGAGACACCAAGTGTGAAGGCAGAGCCAGCTGTGGTCCGGCTGTCCGACCTCTGAATGGTAGCCAGTGACAATGAGGCCATGTTTCTTGAGTTGAGCTTCCCACATAGCTAGCCATCTCCAAGGCATTTTACATGCATTAGCTTGTTTTATCTTCACAAGTCTACCAATTAATAGTCCCATTTTAAAGATGAAGAGACTGAGGCATAGACCTTGCCCAAGATAACTATTAAGCAATGGGAGTCAGGATGTGAACCTGGGTGAGCTAACCTCTTTACTGCCTCCCAGGCAGCTGACTGGTGCCCTTTGAACTCAGGAATAATGTCCATCATGCAGGACTGAAACTCTGATATGACTCACAGGCCAAGTATGTGAGGGTCCCAGCAGGCATTTAGCTGGGGAATGGGGCACTTTCCCCCTTTCTCTCCCACCCCTGGCTCCCAGAACCCTCCACCCCGTGCAGTCTTAGGAGCCTCACCTGTGAGTTGTGAATCCACAGACAAGGGTAGTGGACATAGAAAATGAGGGTAAAGGAACCTGAAACCTGAAGGTACTTGGGTGTGAGTCATTTGAAGTTGCCCAGGCTCACCTTCTGCAGCCCGTGCCCAGCAGGGAGCAGAGGGACCAGCAGGCAGACCACAGGCCCTCCTCCACCTCACTTGTGCTCTGCCAAGGCTCAAATTCCAGTAAATTTGATATCTCAAAGGCTAAAAGTGAGCAAAACAGTCATCTTATAGACTTCCGGTAGCCTCAGAGTCTGTCTCTGCATGAGCTCTCTTTCAGAAGAGGCTGTGTCTTTGCTTTGAGAAAGTACAATACAAGCCTATTGGCACAGTGGAGCCAAACATTTATCCAGGAATGGAAGAGAGAGAGGATGGGGACCGACACTGCCCAGCTAGACCAGGAGAAGGTGCTTGTCCGGTGCCTGGAAAGGCATCTTCACCGGTGTCTGGAGATAAAAGAGGGCCAGGCACTTGGCTTTTTTTCCCCTGGGCCCTGCTGAGTTTGGGGTTGGGACTCAGGTTGAGCAGCCCTGTGCCCCTCCATGAGGGAGGCATGCCTCTGAGATTCGCCATGGGTTGTGACCTAAGCCAGCCTCAGATGGGCTCAGTGTGTGGGCTGTGGGGCTACGTTTTTATCAGTTTCCACCACATGCTGTCTGCTTTCTGCTGTCCCTCAAGTCTTAACTTGGCCTGGTCCTCCCTGTGTGGCAGCGTGTCAGCGGGACCCAAAGTAAGAGGAAGGACAGCAGCTTAAGGAAAGCCAGCTGTAGGGTCCCAGGAGGTGAGGGCACAAGATTGTCTCAGCTTCCACAAGACGTGGGGAGAGAAGCGTTGTTAAAGAGGGGCCTTCTGCTGACAGCTGGGAGGGCCTGTGACCTCTAGCTGTTTGGGCAGTAAAGGGAGGTGTCAACCACTGGTCCCATGAGGTGCCTCCTGGGCCATCCTGCGAAGGAAGACCACAGGAAGACAGCATACCACCAGGCTGTCAAACTCAGCTTTATTGTCATCCAGTGTGCCCCCTGGTCTGAGCTCAGCCCAGCTGGCTTTGAGAAGTCTCTGATTCTCCATGTCCCTGGGGCTGGCAGCACCTGGGCTCCACCACACCCCTCCCTGGCCAGAGGGCTCCCTAGGCAGGGAGGAGGAGAGGCAGGTCATCTGTAGTGTTGGATAGAAAGAATGGGCAGCAGGGTCAGAGGCCAAAAAAGCCATACAAGCAGCAACAGGCCCAGAGTGCCCATTACACGCCAGTCCCCCTAGGCTGGACACACACACCTGCACCCACCCAAGGGTGGCCTTCCCTTCAACGTGCTCTGCCAGTCCACGGCCCTTAGCCTCCAGGGCCATGCCCTGCTAGGTCGATCCGCATTATTCTCCAGACCTCAGCACTGCCACAAGAGACGAGCCTCTCCCAGATGGCTTAGGGCTTTGATTTGTACACTCTAACCCAGGCACCAGCAAGAGGTATCAGGGAGACCAAAGCTTGGACCATTACCCCTTCCATCCACATTCTCACCACCACGGCCAGGTCAAATCAAATGACCAGATTTAACAAGTAACAAGCCAGTGTGGGCTGGAACTACAATCCCAAGATGCACAGCTCTACAACCACACACCCCTTCCCCAAGCATGATCTATCAGAAATGAGACTGGGGGTGTTGCATTCTGGGACTTGTAGTCTCCAAGAGGCAGCACAAAAACCCAGAGAGTTTACAGGCTAAGACTACAGAGGCTTCCCACCCAGCCCCCTCCCACCACCCAGGCCCAGCTCTATGCTCTGCAGGTGTGAGGGAAAGGAATGGAAGGCCCCCTCCCAGCACACTGGGGAGGGCGCTGTCTTGTTGGAACTGTGCAGCGACTCTGGATCCCGGACATCCAGCTCAGAACACATCTGGGGAGAGAGCAGGGGTGGGGTGACAGGAGAGAGGGTCAGAAGCAAGCCGTGGAGGAGGAGCAAAGCATGCAGACCTGGGCTAGCCCTGTGGCCTCTCCCTGAGCCCTGATGCATGGCAGAGTAGGACGGGAGACAGTCCCCTCTGGGGCCTCCCTCCTGGGTCACCCTGGCCCTATCCCACCTCTCCAGGGTTAGCCGGCCTCACCTCTGCCTAGTCCCGAGGCCTGGGGCAGGCTGAGGCAGCCAGAGAAGGGAGGAGGAGTGGGCTTCGGTTCCGAATCTGGATGGCTGAGAGGCTCCCGCCCCCCCAAGCTAGCCTCCCTGGAAGACCTGATGGCCCTATGGGCCACAGCATCTTCCTCGCCACACTGAGGCCTTCTCGGGGAAGGAAGGGAGTCCTAGCCAGACAGCAGTGAAAGCAAGCGATGCGGCCCGCAGGGAATTGCGGAAGAAAGTGCGAGGAAGGAGAAGCAGCATCAGAAGGGAAGCCACAGAGACGGTCAGAGCTCAGCAGGCACAGAAACCAGGGTGGGAGTGTCTGCAGCCGGACCAGCAGAACGAGACTCCCCAGTGCAGCCGCCGACTCAAGCTCAGGGAACCCCAGGCCAAGTCCTCCTTCCTTGACATCAGCAGCAAACAGGTGACAGGAGACCTGGGCACAAAAGCCCAACCCAACCACTACTGCCCGTTAGAAACTCCCCATCTACTAAGAATGCGTGCACCTGGCGCCCTCCCACTGCCCTGAGGCCCCACCCTGGCCTTCACCAGGGACCTGACAGCCGTGCACCGAGCACAGCAAATATGAGTCCGCACTGGTGAGCAGGTGGGTCTGGGAGGGAAACCTGCACAGGGAGCAGCAGGTGAAGAAAGGCTCCTGCAACTCAGGTCACACCCCTCTACTGTCCGGACAGTGAGCTGGCCCATCACCCTGAGCCAGTTGAGGCTGGGCCGCGCCCAGTGCTCAGAGGATAAGACAGCGAGAGGTCTTCTCCTCTGGAGAGGGGCTGGGTTTGGCCGCCTCATGCCCTGCACCCAGATCCTGGTACTGGGTCTTGGGCCGCCCCTGCCGTCGTTGCTGAGCCCCCCGCCCACCTGCTGGTTTCTTCCCAGCTGCCTCCATCTCTGACAGGCTGTAGGCCATGGCAAGCTGCAGGTCCTCATCGTCAGAGAGGTCACTGTCACGGGGGTGCGGAGCGGGGGCCTGCCGGACCTGCACGCTCCCTGATCTGGAGGTGACTGAGGGCTGCTGCTCACGGCGGCTCAGCTCCAAGCCCAGTGCCAGGTCGTCTGGAACACCTGTAGGAGTCATGGCCTCTATGAGGCTTCTGATCGAGGCCAGAGGGATCCTGTCAGGCTGCCTTGGGCAGTGATGACTAGACCACTTACAGCCCATCCTCAATACGATCAGAAGCACAGGTGGCAGAAGGTGTGGGCACTCCTGGCATGCCTGCACTGGGGCCCTTGGGGTATGGCTGTATGCATGGGGCTCCACCAGGGACCAGTGTGGGCAAGTCACTCAACCTAAGTCTCCCTTTCCTCATCTATGAAAATGGGAATGATGAGCGCGCCCAGGGTCAAATTGCTGCAACAATTACATGGGGCAGTGCAGGGCGCGGTGCTCCTGGTCAGCGGGTGGGGAAGGAGCACTGGTGACACACTGACCAGCTCAGCTCCAGAACCCTGCGTTAGGAGCTTCATCCCCGGCTTTGCCCCCTACTACTAGGCTGGTGAGCGCTTTGGGCCTGGGGTGCCCAGGAAATTCGGGTCATGTAACCTGCGAAGACTCGGTGTCCTCGGATGGCAAATACTGCCAGAATGCCACGGGGAGGGAACCTGCAGAGGGAGGTTCACGTGCCTTGTGCCCTACTTCTTCCCTGGCTGTTTTAAGAACACAAAGGATGTGGTGTGTATGCAAGTGCTTTATGCACAGGAGAGTACTCTGCAAACACCAGGCACCCCTCAGAAACAGCGACGAGCCAGCCGTCAGACACTCCTCAGCACCCTGCCTCGGAACCCTTGCACAGATCCACCATCTCTCATCCACCAGTCTGGCTCGTGGTCAATGAATGTTGCCAAGTGGGTCTTTGGGGCCTGGGGCTTAGAGACAAGGGAACAGAGCCACTCACCATTGATAGTGACTGATTTCAGCTGCCCATCCTCCTCCACTTCCACCCGTTCCTGCCCGTTCTCCATGATTCTGTGGGAGACAGCACAGTCCCTTAGCAAGTACTGCTCACCCAGGCTCTGCCCTCAAGGAACTGGCTCCCCTCCACCCGCCACGGTCCCAGGAGCCCTCACCTGCGTGTGGTGATGCGGCGTCCTTGGACAAAGGTGGTGGATGTAGAAACAGAGCGAAAAGCACCAGCCCCAGGACTGAAGGAGAAGGATGAGGAGGAGAAGTCTGGCATTGAGACAAAGGAAGAGGAGAGGCCGTTAGGTGGAAGCTACAGGCTGCAGGTGCAATGGGTCGAGAACCTCTCTGGGGTCTCCCTGAGGCAATGCGGAGGGCAGGGCTCCAGAGACACAGAAGAGAAGAAAAAGCAAGGAGCTGGGATCCACATTTCCAAAACTCCGAGCAGGAACATCACTTACCAGATTGCCAAGGGAAGGAGGAAGAGAAGGTAAAAAACGGGCCTGAGTGTCGGGAGCCCCGGTTCTGCAGCTCTGAGAAGGGGCCCAGGTCATCTGCAACAAGCAAACAGTAACAATGACCTGGGGAAGAGATTTCCCCCCCAAAGGTGGGGACCCTGCTTTTAAGTCTAGAAATAAGAACTGCTGAGCAAATCCCTCTTTAACAGGGCATGTACAAACGCTCACTGTCCGTAATAAAGCAAAGGAAAAGCAAAGGAAGGGGAATAAGGGGGACAGAGAAGCATGGTGTGCTGGAGGGCAGACGCGACCACAGGTCCCAGCTCTGCCCTTTGCTGGGTAACTCTAAGCAAGTAATCTGACTGTGACTTCATTATCTCATCTACAAATAAGGACAAAATTATCTACCTCCCAGAATTCATTAGAGGGCGAGGGGAGGTAAAATACTGTGCACGTATTAATCACTCTCCAAAATGGCATGTGGTGGTGTTTGGGAGGTCAGAATTACTGTCACATGATGCTTTGCGCCTCGCTTCCATGGCGGTCCTGTGGAGGTCCAACAATGCGCTATTGTTATCCTTCAACAAGGCGAGTCTCAGAAGGGTGCAGGGGTTCTGGCCTGGGGAGGTCTGGCCCCTTGCTCTCATTGGCTCTGCCCCCACAAAATCTTCCATCTGTGGAATCCTGCTTCCCTCTCAGCTCCTGCGGCAGGACCTCCCGGCAGATGGAAGGACAGGAAAGAGGGGTCTGGCAAGTCAGAGGCCTCCTGAGTCCACTCACCAAAGAGCTCTGCAAAAGGGTCTCCACTCCCAAAGAACTCCCGGAAGACCTCCTCGGGGCTGCGGAAGCTGAAAGTGAAGCCAGGCCCAGCGCTGCCAGCTTCCGGCCTAGATGGGCCACTTCCTGGAGGAGAGGGCGGATGAGGAGGGGGCTTCAGGCGCACATCCTGCTCTGAACCAGGGAACCCCACCTAAGGCACAGCCTGGAGGCCCCAGGGAACATCCTTTGCTAGAACGTGCCCGCCCCGTCTTCTGCCGGACCCACTTCCACCCCTGGACCTCACCTACCTGCCCCAGTCAGCCCTTCCCGGCCATAACGGTCGTAGATGTCCCGCTTATGCTCTGCAAAGAGATACCAGATCATTTCTTTCCTCCCTCTAAGATAACAGCCTCCCCTTCCAGGCTAGGACCCTCAGACGAGTGCCCAGAAACTGACACTGGGTGGGAGGAGGGGGCAGCAGGGTGCAAAGGGACCCAGGCTGTAGGTTTCGGCAGCAGCTCAGCCCCTCACAAAGGCTCCTACTCATCTGTAAAATGGAACAATAACAGCACCAGCCTCACAGGACCGTGCAAGGATTAAGATAGGTCAAGCCCACTGCTCAGGACAGTGACAGCAGTCCTCCCTGACCACATGACGACAAACCCATCCGGTTGAGGACAGGGTCTGTTTGTCCTCCACAGCCCCAAGTACCTGATAAAGTACCATAAGCATTTAATGAAAGTTTGGGGACAAACACACATAGGAGAAACCAGGAGTCCCATTCTACCTCTGTAGGGCCCTGCTCAAGTCTCAGCCTCAGAGTCCTTGAAGAGGCAAAGCACACACCGGCACCTGCACGCCGTCCTTCCCCTTGTCAGGACTCATGCTGCAGAGGACCAGACACTGAGGACTGGGGGTTAGGGGAGGAAAGTCAAGGTGCTTTGCATCTAGCAGGTGCTCATTGGAATTGAAGCAAGAAAAGAAAAAGTCCCAGAGTCCCTGTGGGAGGGGGTCACTTTACTGCCAGGCTGGAAAAAGGCATGGGTGGTGGTGGCACACTGGTTTTGGAAAGGAGTGTGAAGTGGGGGTGACGGGCCAAGCCCTTCCCTGCCCCTGGGCCTTACCGTCTGACAGCACTTCATATGCCTCTGCCACCTCCTTGAACTTCCTCTCAGCAAACTCTTTGTTATCTGGGTTCTTGTCAGGGTGCCACTGCAGCGCCTTCCGACGGTACCTGCAGGCAGTGCGTTCGGTGGTGGGGGGGGTCGGGCAAGCGGCCACTTCCCATCAGGGAACAGAAGGACCCTTCTCCCATGAACCCATGGCTGTCCGTGACCCCGCAGCTCCAGGCAGCCTCGGCTGGGTTTTTGTGGGGGGTCCCTATCGCCATGCTCTGCAGCAGAACTACAGCTACATGTGCTGGCCCACAATGACGTGAGCCCCAACCTCTCCCTGGGTGTGTAATGGTTGGGGGGACCTGTGGCCATGCTGGGTACTAGGGCACTGGTCCCTGCTGGTCAAAGTGTCTGAGCATCCTTGCCCTGAATTCTAGGGAAGCCCACATCTAGGGGCTGCAGGATGGGGGAAGGAATGGAGGGGAGAGGAGGGGAGGGTCCCCCAGAGAAGGGTCTCCAGGCAGCTCCCAGCACACCATCTGCACTCTACGGGCCTTCTCCTATCTTCCAGGGCCTCCTTTCTCCCTGAGGGTATCACCTCGAAGAGAGCCCTCAAACCTTTCTAGGGACTGGGGGTCCCTGGGCACAGCCTCAGAAAGGCCCCATGGGGGGGGGGGGGGGGCGAGAGCCATTCTGACGTCCAGCAGAGGCACTTACGCCTTCTTGATGTCATCCGCGGACGCACTTCGGGGCACGTCTAGGATCTCGTAGTAGGATGCCATGGCAACTCGTCAGTCTTCAGGCGGGCCTTCTTGGGGCTGCAGGAGAGAAGCGTCAGGGAGAAAGAGCCGAGAGCCCCTTCCTGGGGCTGGAGACCCACCCCTCCTGCCCCAGGGCGACGGGAGGCTCTGCCAGGCAGAAGCAGAGCCCGCTGGGCTCTGCTTGGGGCCGGTGACAAGGCTCCCAAGGAGGCTTATCGCTCGCCGCAGATCCGTGCCGCGAGCTATCTCGGTGCCCAGGCCCGGGGCGCCTATCCGGGTCCCCTGATTCCGGCAGCCCCGTCCAGGGCCTGCCCACCGGACTGGGGCCCCGCCCGCACCTCCTCGACCGGGAGTCCCTGGCCTCCTGCGGCGCCCCGCCCCTGCCCCCCGCCGGGAACCGTCTGGCACCGGCTGCCCGGCTCGCGGCTGCTGCGTAGGACGCGCCGGCCCAGCTGTGCGCGCCAGCGTGCGTCAGCGGCGCGGAAACTACTAGACACCCGAAGGAGGCCGGCCCGGCCTGTCACTCAGGGGCGGGGTGGGGGTGTGTGCTGCAGGGGTTGCCGGGAGTGGAGGCGGAGCCGGCTATTTTGGGCAACCCCAGGGCTACGTCATCTGTGGATGGGACCTTGGGGATCGCCGGCCGCTCCCTCCGCCTGGACCCCCTGTCCCTTTTCCTGTAAACATGCCGATGATTGACGGTTACTCACCGGGCAGGAAATCACCAGCTCCAGGACTCGGACTTCCCTCTGGACCTAAATCCTCCCCCTTCTTCAGATCCCTGCTGCCGCCCGGGGTTCAAAACCAGGCGGCCCTGCTTCCCCGACTAGGTCCGACCCACCTCTGCCAAGCATCTCGCGGCGTCCTTCTCCGCGCTCGTCAGAGCTAGAGATCAGCATGTACTTGTTTGGTTGATACCTGCGCCCCCCCCCCCCCCCCCCCCCCCCCCCCGCCCGCAACAATAGAATCTCAGTTCCGCCGGGTAGAGCTTGTGTTTTCCTCACCCGAGTCTTGGGGGCAGTAGTGAGGTTCATAAATAGGCGTTGGGGGCGTGCCCTGGTGACTCAGGCGTCTGAGACGCCGTTGTGAGAACCATATAAAGCCCAAGGACCTGGGTTCGAGATTTGCGAATGAGAACATAAATAAATAATGCTGCGTCTCCCTCTCTAAAATAAATAGGTGTCGATACATAAGGAATTATCGCAAATCAATAAGAACAATTCAAAAAGAAGCTATGTGAATGACCACATGGGACATGAAAAGGTATCCACATCGTGACACACCAGGGAAGTATAAATTAAACTACGCTGAGAACTAGGGCTCATTACAGTGGGTGAAATGAGAAAGCATGAGACTGTCAAGTGTCAGGCTGTTGAACAACTGGACATTCATCTTTTGCTGATGAGAGTGAAAAATGGTAAAATCATTTTAAAAAGGGCTTGATGGCCTCTAATAAATTGAAACATTCATCTGCCTTTTTAAAAACGCACTCATAATCCTTGGATGATTAAATAGATTTGAACCTCTTGTTGACATTTTTGACTCATTTGGGGGAGGCGAGGTTAAAGGCTAAAAGGCTGAGGGGTGGAATGGGAAAAGAAATACCCCGGAGTCCAAGCTTTTCTTCCTAGACTGATCCTCTTTCACCACAGAATGATTCTTGGGTTCAGGCTTCAGGAGGAAGTTAGAGACCCTTCTAGAATTGACTGCAGTTTGCTAGCATCCAGGTTAACGTACTATTTATTTATTTATTTAGGAAAGGTGCAGGCAGGCAGCGAGGAAGGCGAGTGGGCAGGCAGGCAGGGAGGAAGACAGGAGGAAGAAACATTTTCTCTTCATGTTTGTTTAGTTGTTCACACTAGTCGTCGTCCCCACCCCCTCACTCAAACCCAGGGGTTGTGGCCTATGCTCCTTTAGAGGCAGTTGACCCAACTGCTCCTCCACCAGGAGCATCTTTTACATACTAGATGCTGCCGGGATGTAGAAAGAAGAATGTGACCCAATCCTGCCTTTTCAGAGCTCCAACTTGACAAGGCAGCATCTATCGACATAGCCTCCTGGGAAACCCCAATGTTTTGGCAACAGGCCTGGATTTGCAACCTGGCATGATTGTCTGACTTGGGAAAGCCTCTGAGGATTCAGTTTTTCCCTCTGTAAGTGCAGGTCCTGCGTAGGACTGTCTGGAAGTCAAATGGGACACTGTGCATAGTAGGTCCCATAGTGCACAGTACATCCCAGCGTGACCAGGGCTGTCCTGATTTAGCAGCGTCATCTTGCCTGGTTTAAAATTCTGTCCCAGTTTCAGCCACAGTTTGCTGAAAGTTCATTTGTCCTGTCTAAATGGGAGCTTTTTCTCATACACATGAATATCAGAATGTTGGTGGTTAGTGACATTGAATGTAACGAAGATAAAATTGTGCATTTAAAGACAGATGTTCTGAGCTCTGCATTAGACCAGTGTGATCGCTTACCTGTGTATCAACACTCAGTGATGCTCTGCCACATTGTATCAACATGCAGTAATCAATGTTCCATCTATTTCTATAGGTCAGTGTCACAGGGCTTTCACATATTCCTGAACTTTACTTCAGCAAGGATTTTATATTTCTATTTTTTTAATTCTAATTACAACACACCCTGGTGGCCCAGTGGATAAGGTCAGCAGACGGAGTCCACATGAGCCGGGAAGATCCACGAGATGAACTAGATAAAGTGTGTCTTCTTCTCTCTTCTTGCCTGTACCTTTCCTTAACAACACAATTTTTTTCTAATTCATACTAGTAAGGCTGAAAAAAGATTACACGTTTACCAAAGAACTCAAACAGGAATACCCGTAAAAAACAAACAAAACAGCTGTGTGTAGACGGGGTAAAAATGTGATTATCTCCCTGGTTCAGGGAGGTAGACTGATACTAAACATTTTTGTCAATCCCAAAGATGCAAGTAGCGAGTCCATACTTTTTCAAAGAAGATCAGGAACAACCAAATTGGAACTTCTCATTGCTACTAAAGAAGTTATCTTTGCTTTTCATACAATATCTCATTCCTTGAGTTTCAAGAACTCCGTCAAAGCTGGTTTCAGAATCCTTTGTGCCAGAATTTCATCTGTCACAAATGTGAAGTCATAATGTTGAATGTAATTACACCAGTGGCCAGATTTGAACTTGCTGAAGACCTAGCTGTGGCAAGTTTTGTGACAACTTCTATGGATGCTTCAAACAGAAGGGATATTAAAATGATCACTTTCATGTATTCCTGGCCAAGGGGTACAAGTCAAACGTTTGGATAGGCACACAGTTCCCGCTGAGACGGTGACTGATGCCTTAGTCTCAGTCATGCACAAACACAAGGTGATGGAAAAGTTGTCGGACTTTGAAGAGACACCGGTAACACAAGTTCTGGAGGCATAAAAGGAAAAGGTAAGAACGTCTTCAGCCAAACCAGGATGAGAACTTGTTAGCATTGGCTGTGGGTCACGCATTGTGCACAGCTGTCTCCAAACAAGTGTTGGTGTTACCTATTGCTATAGAAGCCCTTATTGTGAAAATATACAGGCTGTGTAACACAGCTCAGGGAATTTCGTGGCTTTGCTGGAGTGGAATATTATCAGATTTTTGTCAATGCTACCATCCATTTGATGGCTTAAAATTCTACTTTCATTCTTAAGAACACTGCCCAGGCAAAACGGTTATGTGAGTCCAAAAGACTGTTTTAGACTGGGTGCCCCAGAAACGCTTCAGCAAAGTCAGAGCTAAACATGAAGGAAGCGGGCGGGGGGCGGGGGGGCATCTGTCCGGTTTTCCTGGTTGCGGGCAGTCCGAGCCTCCTGCCCACGTTTGGGGAATTCCCATGGCTGGGCCTTGATGGGAGGCAGGCCTCCACCTGCCTCCCAGCCCCAACGCCTGCTCTCTCAGACGTCTCAGCTGCAAGGGTGCAGACGAAAGACAAAAGTGCTGCCAAATCCGAAGCTCCAACTGGGACTTGGAATCTGGAGCAAGAAGCAGGGACGGTTGAGAATATCTGCGGTGGTGACGGCATCAGAGCCAGCAGCGGCCTCTAGTGTCTGGAGGAGGAAATGTCAGCCTCGGTGCCTGGGTGTCTGGGGCCTCACTGCAGTGGGTGGAAGACGCAGGGGTCTTCAGACATACATACATGTATACATACATACATATATTCATACATAATTGTATTATTTCTTTTGGTTGCATTGTTACACACCTTTTAGGACATTGAAATCTCACCTTAATCCTTGCATTTCACGTGCCACACCCACCACCAGAATTCTCCCTACCGCTGTCATGTTCCCTCCTGCCTTCCCTCCCCACTCTCAACCCTCTGTAGCCACTGTCTTTTGTCCTGTGAACTGTGCTGGGGTTTATCTGTTCTTTCGTTTCTTTATATTCCACACATGAGTGAAATCATCCTGTTCTTTCTGGCTTATTTTGCTTAACATGATCCCCCCCACCCCCACCCCCAACCATCCCCAGTTCCATTCAGGTTGTTGAAAGAGAATGATTTCGTCTTTTTTTTTTCCAGCTGCATAGAATTCCATGAAGTATAGCTACCGCAGTTTCTTTACCCCGTCATGCGCTGATGGGCATTAGGGTTGTTTCCATGACCTGATTATTGTGAATTGTGCTGCTATGATTAGATTTTTGTGTTCTCTGGGGATATACCTGGGAGTGGGATCGCTGTACAAATGGTGGGCGTGGGGCTCTTTCAGGTAGGCTGTCCAGCGCGTGACCTTGACTGTGATGCTAACTTCTGAGCTTTCTTAGGTGCCTATCTGTTTGCTGAACCTTGTTTGTCGGCTCTCACATTCTGTGTGTTATCCAATGTCTCTAATGGGGCGGCGGGGGTGGGGGGGGTGGATTTTTTTTTTTTTCCTTTTTTAATTTCTGTTGTTTACAAGACTCGTGACCAGCTTTGGCATAAGAGAAAAGAGGGCATCAGGCAGGTCACTCCAAAATCTTCCAAAATCTCCCCGAATCTCCATCTTTCTTCCCACTTCTGTTATCTCAGCAGATGTTTGCCTAGCACCTGCCATATTTGCGACTGAATATTAAGACTCGAAATACAAAGTGGTTTAAGTTCTAGTTCCTATATTCAAAAACATGACAATCTAATTGGGACAGTGACAAATGACAGCAGAGGGAAATTATATGGGAACTATCTAACATACAAATGGTTAATTTCCTTTTTTCATAAGTAATCCCAACAAACTGATAAGAAAAGACAAACAGTGCCATCTTCTAAATAAGCCAAGAGCATAGACAGCTCACAGGAGAGGAAATACTGGATATTAAACATATGAATATATGCTCAATTTCATTCGTCCCAGAATTATAAAGGAAGTCAGTAACAAAATACTTGGCTTTACTTATCAGATGACTGACAAAAAACAAAAGGTTTAATATAGTGCATGGAAAAGGCTGTGGGCACAGGCAATTCTCACTCATTGGTCATGGATGGGTAATTTGGTAAAATTTCTCAGGAGAGCACAGGGTGAGCAGGCTCCCAGCAGACCATTAGCCTGCTTCCACCTGCCCCAGAAACCAACAGAGGGAAGACTGCTGCCCGTGAGCCTTCACCAGACATCCAACTGACCCGCACTGTGACCTCAGTTCTCTCAGCCTCCAAAACTGATATTGAGCCTCTGAGAGCTGAGGGCATTAAGTCTCAAACAGTGGCTGAAAACAGCATTAATGAAGAAAGTATTCACTCCCATACTGTGTTCAACATGATAGCCACAGACACTGTATGCCTGAAGAATGGGGTGAGGGCTGGGTGGAAACTGGTGGCAGTGGGAAAAAAAAAAAAAGAAGATGGAGAAAGACAAACACCAGATGATATAAAGAAACAAAGCAAAGGAATAGACTAAACCCTGGGACACTGACAATAGAACGGAGTTTTCCGTGGAGAACAGGCTGGGGGCTGGGGGCACGGAGTACGGGGAGGGGGTCCAATGGACAATAGTGAAGGATTTTTGGTAATTTGGTGGTGGACCGGGTGTGTGTTCATATATTTGAGGAATGTTGAACCTGCACATACAAGTTTACATTATTTTGTAAATTAAATTATCTCAATAAAAATATAAAAATTGTGAAAATAATAAAATAAAGAGAGCAATATGGCATATACCGAAATTAAAGATCATTAACCCAGCGATTCCAATTCTAAGATTTTATGATTGTACAAATGTGCAAAGAAGTGTGTACAATGGCTGCGGCAGTCTTTTCAATTGCAAAGGATCGAAAACAACCTACATTCCCATTCATTGCTATTCAAATAGCTGGTTACATAAACAATGGTATGTAACACAATGGGATACTATTTTGTCACCAAAAAAGAATGACATATATCTGGTCTAAACCGTCCTCTAGATTTATTGTCAAGTGAAAAACACAAAATTGATAAAATGTGTCGACATCCTTTATTATATCCTAGATGTCTCAGGGAGGAAATACTAACAAAAAAAGTTAATAGTGGTGGCTGTTAAGGGGGAACAGGATGAAAGGGATTTATTTTTGCATGTCTTTTAGTCCCTTTTGGTTTCTGGAGCATATGCACGTAATAACTGTTCAATTTTTAAAAATCCACTTAGGGAGACAGGAAATCGACCAGAAGCTGGGCACACGGTACAAGGCCCAAGGCCGTCCATGTCAAGTGTCAAATGAGTGATAGAGACAGACAGTAGGTAGTGGTAGTGCCTGGAGAGGTAGTGCTAGGGGAGGGAGTGCTCCCAGGCCGTCTGGCTTCTTGGTGACTGTGATCTAAGTTGGAAGGAATGGCAGTGTTGGGACAAGCAGGGAGGAAGTGGTGAACGTTCTAGAAGGAGAGACGCAGCTTTGGAGGCAGGCATGTGCTTGACACATCAGAGGGGAAGGAATGAAAGTGCTGGGTGGAATCTAAGGCTGGGAACCTGTTTCGTGTGTCTGCCTGCAGGAGGTCATTTTACCCCCTGCTTTAGAAGCATCAGGATGAAAGCATTTCCTTGCACAGAAGGGAGCCTGACTGGGTGAAGCTCTGGGCTGCCACACCCCACACAGTCCAATCCAAGCCTGTGATTTAGTAGTTGGGAGGCCTCGTGGGGTTTGAGAGGATATGACCATACTGCCACCCGTTCTGGCTGGGCTCACAGGTACCACAGACAGAAGATCACACGGCTGTCTCTTTGGATGCCCAGTCACCTTCTTAGCCCTCACCTCACCTCTGATGAGATGTTGGGGACCCTTTCCAGAGGACATGGACAACCCAAAATCTGACCCCAAAGATATCTCTGCCTTCATGCAGCCCCAGAAGCTGGGTCTCTCCACCACAGTGCCCAAACACGGGAGTGTCAGACGTCACCCCCTCCCTGCCTTCAAGGCATCTGAGTCACTCTCTGGGCAACGGGGAACTGGCAGGCCCAGAAGTGGTAGCATGTGGATGGGTGCATGGAATTGTAGTCAGTCGGAGGGGAGGCACCAGAGCAAGGAGAAGCCAGCAGCATAAGCAGTTATTCATTTCACACCTTTGCCTGTCTCACAGGTGTTGGACTATGTTCTGGGTGCTGAGAGGTGAACAGACTATAAGCACTTCCAATCCAGTAGGTACAACTGTATACAGGAACTTACATATAGTAAGTGCTCAATAAATGCCAATTTTGTGGGGTTTGAAAAGCTCCCTAAATAACAGCTCTTCCCTTCCCAGTTTGAAACCGTTTGGGAGAGAGGAAGACACAGGAGTCAGATAGACAGAGATTTGAAGGTCAGCCCTTTTAGTGGGGGTTAGGGGGGGAATGGATTGAAGGCTATAGCTGAGCTATTAGGCCAAAATCAACCTCAAAATGGTCTCTCAGAACAGAATTACCCCCACGTATGCACGCAACCACAGGCTTCTCTCTCCCCAGGACAGAGCTTCCCTTGTAAGCTTAGGTCCTCAAAGAAGAGTTGAGAATACTTACTTTCTCTGGGTAAATAATCCCAAAGTCAAGGGGGAAGTGCCTGTGCTGGGCAGGCCCATTTTCTTCTCAACCCCCTGCTCACCCCCAGCCCGCCCCCAGCCCACCAGACTGCTGTTGCTTCCGCTCCATTCTTTACTTACTAAAAAGTACTTATTGGCATGAAAGTAACAGGGACAGGTAAAGAAGACCAGAGTGAGAAGGGAGGATCACTCCATTTCCAGTTTTACCCACTGTGAGCTGTGAATGGTGTCCTGGTGTCCTAGACCTCTTGGAGGGAGGGGGCGTTATTGGCCTGTTTTTTTTCTGAGATCCACCTCTCCACCTTCCCTAATCTGCTCTGTATCTCACAGACTGCACCTCCTTTTTCCTACCCCGCTGACCCTGGCCAATGATTTAAGTTCAGCCAGTAGGAGCTACTGGCTAGAGATTGAGCATAGAAGAGGCTGGAGTATTTCTCCTCCTCTCTCTAAACCTAAGCAGTGCTTGTGTCCCCTCCCTGGCCCTGAATCCTGTCCAATGTCCCTCCATCCCTCCTGCTCCCTCCGGGTAGCTCTGCTGTGGCTTCAGCTCCCACCTGGTGGTCCAAGCTCTAGACACAAGCATCACCATTTCATCCTGTGACTCCCCCAGCCCTAGGGGTGATAGCATCTCCTGGTATTGCTAACTCCAAGTTTGCTTCTAGCATCCAGTCCTGGGAAGAGAGTCTGTAGGAAGGACAGAGTTGAGTGTGGCACTGAGCACCAAGTCTCCCCTGGGCTGGACTGGGATGAGTTGGGAATCGCTCTAGTACCAGTGTCTCCTATAATTAAATCATCCCTCCAGGCACTTCAGGAAGTCCATATAGAGGCTTTGAGGGGCAGCCCTCTGATTGAAAGTGGGGGCTTCAAGCTGTGCTTGCATGACATGTGGCATTGGATTGGGAAAAGGTCAATTGTCTTTATCAAATATGGTGAAGGTTGATAGTGTTACTGGGAGGGTAAATTCCTGTCCTCCTCCCCGACCATCCTACCATTGTTTCTCCCGTGGCACCACTTTTCTGCCTTAATACCAGCTTCTGGACTGTTCAAACCCAAACCTCCTGCTGGAAGAAGACAGATCTCCAATCTGCAGGATGCGTTATGAGTACCAGTTACAACAGACTCCTCTGAGGACCACTTCAGATCCTCCTGGTCTTACCAGGCTCTGGGTGCAGCTCTGAGACACTGAAGCCAACTCCAGGCACATAGCAAAGCCCTGTCTGCTGCTTAGGGCTTCCTGGGACGACCCTGTAGCGGAAGCGCCAGCAGCCCGGAAGTGCAGCTGAGTCCATACTTGATGGCGTGCAGGTCTAACCGAAGGAAGAATGGAGCTGGCTCCCCACTTTACCTTTCCTCCTGCCCGCTCACCTAAGAGTGGTTCTGAGATGCCATTTTTTCAGCTGCATTTTCTCTAAAGTGAATCCCCCCTTCACTGCTGTATCCCCATTGCCCTCCATTTTAATTACTGCCATTGCATCTTTAATAAAACAGGAGTCAGATCTGCTTTCTGGGGAATCCAGGCCAACATACCAGTCTTCCAGTCTCTCGTAAAGAAGCACTTTCCTCCACGGTTTTTCCCACGAGAAAAAGACATTTGTGAGACAATAGGTCATAGCACTTTACTTAGGTCGCGTGGGCAGGATTCCGCTAGTATTCATCGCCCTCCTCCTCCTCCCCCTCCCCCTCCACACTGTCCATGCCCACTTCCTCATAATCCTTCTCCAGGGCAGCCATGTCCTCCCGGGCCTCGGAGAACTCCCCCTCCTCCATGCCCTCGCCCACGTACCAGTGCACAAATGCTCTCTTGGCATACATCAGGTCGAACTTGTGGTCCAGGCGGGCCCAGGCCTCCGCGATGGCGGTCGTGTTACTCAGCATGCACACGGCCCGCTGCA
>RJWH01003041.1:0-175808 GCA_004363575.1 Solenodon paradoxus | reverse complement strand
ACTCCGGCTGCCCTTTGTGAGGATGCATTCACTAGGCACCACATCTAGACTGCTTCCTGCATCTGGTTCTCCCTTCAGTCTTTTCTCTCCAACTCATCTGTGAACTCCTAGGGCCAGGATTTTGTCTTCTCTCTTCCCCTTAGCCATTCATTTATCTGCACATCCATCCATCCATCCACCCAAATGCCAACCACTTCCACCACCTCCCTCATTACCAACCTCATCAAGCCACCATCACCTCTAACTTGGTCTATTGCAGTAGTCTCCTAACTTGTCCCCTTGCTTCTAGCCGTTTCTCTCTACAGAGAGTTCTCAACAAAGCACCGGAAAGCCAAGTTACATCTTGTCACGTTCAGGTCAGATCATGTCATTGCTTTACTCAAGCACTCCAATGGCACCCAGATGTCTCACGAGGAAAAGCCCAGTCCTTACATGGGCCCACAGAGCCCTGTGGGATTTGCCACCTTCCCCTTCACCTCTCTGCCTCACCCATTACCATCCTCCCCTTGCGGCCCACCCCACTCACTCTAGAACTTATTCTTTCATGCAGGGAGCAGAGCTCTGGCCTGGGAGTGTCACTTGCTTGCCTGGAGCACTCTGGCTACCTCTCCAGGACATCTGAGCAGCTCACACCTTCACCACCTTCAGTCTTTGCTCAAAAGTCGGCTGCCCAGTTAGATCTTTCTTGATGACCACCCTCTTTTAACCACAAACCCTTTAGAACTGATTTTTTTTTAACAGTTAATTATTCTCATTGCCTATTCCAACTGAAGTACACACTTCGGGTGGACAGGGATTTTGTATCTGTTCCATTTTCAGCTGTCCTCAGGATCTAGGACTGCGCCTGGCCAGAAATGTGAAGGAAACACACACGTAGTGGTGTCTGCCTGCACTGGAGCTCAGAGAGGATCAGAGTCATCACTGGACGATAATTCCATGTGTGCCTCTCCTCCCGTCCCCTTGAAAACTCCAACTCAATGAGCTCACATGCCACTGTGTTCACTAAAAGGGAGTGTGTCTCCAGTTGCCTCCTGTCCTCCCGCCTGCCATGACATTTAACATTCGAGGTGCAGCCAGGCCAAAATGACTCAGAGCCTCTCTCCTTCCTGAAGACTCTACCTTTCCCTGCAGAAGTCTATATTTCCAGCCCAGAGGTGGCCACCCCTGTCATTTTAATCAGTGATCTGGAGGTCATCAGGGCTCCTCTCTCCTTCACCCCTTCATCCCAGAAACCACCAAGTCATATCCATTGTTTGTGGCCCCCCCCCCGTGGTCCAGCACCCTCCTCCATCTCCAGTCTCCCATCCAGTGCACTCAGCATTGGGTTGAAGCTTCTCAGATAGTATCTCTTCCCTTACACCTCCACTGTGGCCCACCCTGTTCTAAGTGCTCCAGAGACCACACACACATTTAATTCTTACAACAAACCAATGAGGCAGTTAACGTTAGTAACCGCATTTTGCAGCTGGGGAAACTGAGGCACAGAGAAGTGGAGCAGCCTACTAGTCATGGTGAAGCTAGGTTGAAGCTCTGCCTGGGAGTGTGGACCCCTGGCTGCCATGCAGTGCCCCCATTGTGGCATCTGATGCCACCATCCCCTTTAAAATTTGCAGTGACCTCTCAACAGGGCACAATACAAACTATCTACCCACTTTGCATATGCTGTTCCCCACCCTTTCCAGCCCCTCTGCCTGGCTAACCCACTTCCATGCTTCCACTCTAGTTTTGAGATCACTTTGTCCAAGCCTGGGCTGGGAGACCCTCTCAGCATTCCCAGGACATCATATGATGATTGTTCACATGTCCATGTGACACGAGTGTCCTCAAGCATGAATGAGTGACCACAAAGTTCAGTAGGGACCTACTGAACATCAGTCCCCAGAGAGAAAACACTAGCGTTAAATCAAAATGCAGCGAGGCACTGTGGGAGTACCGAGGAGGAGTGAGGGCTTCTAGGAGAGGGTCTGGGAAGGCTCCCAGAGATGTGGGCCCTTGACAGGCCCAGGACAAGGGGGATCTAGGGGAGGTGCTCCTAACAGTGTCTCCACCGCCACAGCCCCCTCCTCAATCCCCTTTCGAGCCTCCTTCCAGCCCCTCTCCACGAGATGCTCACCTACCACCTGGAAGACCATGGAGGCAGAGCTGGTGCCCTGGTCATTGGTGGCCACACAGGAGTAGTTGCCCGCATCCTGGAAACCTACTGGGTTGAGGCTGAGGTTGAGGACTTTCTGGTAACGCTCATCGAGGTAGTCGTGTTGTTGATGGATTTGGAGCTGCAGCCAGAAGGAATGAAAAGGCAGACCCAGGTTACTTAGGGATTAGAAAGACCTGGGCTCAAATCCTTACCTCTCAGGATGAACACCTGCCTTTCCTGGGACAAGTTACTGATCTCTGAGCCTCAGTTTCTTCGTGCGTCAGAAGGGACTAATACCAGCCTGTGCCCGGGGTGTAGTAAAAAGTAAATGAAACGTTGCACGTAAATGGCATGGGGCTGTCTGTCATACAGAAGGATCGGGTTCTTAGAAGCAGCCTAACCCCATTTCCTCCTGGGAATACTCTCTCTTCTTCCCTCTCCCAAAGTCTTTCTGGAATACTCCTTATATCCCTGGGCTTCAAAGGTGACCTAGGAACCCCTTGCAAAGTGAAAAATGAATGGACAAGGGTTCTTGAGCACAGGCTGGGGCAAAGGTCATGGGTCAGGGCGTAGAGTACTGTTCCCACCCGCCACTCCCACCCCCCAGATTCAGCAGCATGGTTCTGGGTCAGCTCCCAGCTGCTGGTGAGGTCTTGGGTGAGTACACGTGGGTGTTCCTGGACTGTGCCCTCAGCCCAGGGAACCAGAGGGATGGGGAGGGGTGGGGACGCTCCACCCCGCTGTCTCCCAGGAGACTGACCTTGGTGGCCCCACGTTGGAGGAAGATGTCAAAGTTGGGATTAACATCTCTAGCTGTGCACACGATCTGGGCGGTTTCTCCTTGAATCCGCACCAACTCTGCAGGCACCAGGGTCAAAGTCGGGGGTCCTGGGATGACTGGGATCAGGGAAGGGACCTGTGATCACCAGGCAGGAGCTGCCATTCTGCCCCTCCCTCCCTACAATCTCGCTCTTAAGAATACAAGATGAATCATGCCTCTCTTTTGAACTTCCCAGAAGGCTCAGAATAAAACCCCCAGTCCTTCCAGTGTCCCCAGGCCTGTGACTAACCACCCCAACCCCTGCCACCCTCTGCTCACCGCACTGTGGCCACACTAGTCTCCAGCTATGGCCCCCCACCTCTTTCCCTGGAGTCTTCGCTCTTACCCGTCCCTCCTAATGCTTCTCCTCTCATGCTTCGAATAGGTGGCTATTCCTATCCTTTAGCTTTTTTGAATTTTTTTTTAAAGGAAAGGTGCAGGCAAGAATGGAGGCAAGTAGGCAGGCAGGCAGGAAGAGAGAGGAGGAAGCAGCACTATTTTATTTTTATTAAGCTGTTCACATTGGTTGTTCCCCTAGGACCCAGGACATGAACCCTTGTCCTTGGGATGTATGTGGACTGAGCAACTTTGAAGAGGGCTGATTTAACTAATACACCACAGGGCACTCTTCATCCTTTATCTCTTATCTCAAAAACTCCTTCGGAGAGGCCTTCTGTGAGCAGGTTAGCCCTGTCCAGCGCGCTGGTTCCTCAGTTCCTTCTCGCTCAGCACAACACGTGCATTAGTGGAACTCTCTAATCTACACCCCCTGCAGGAGGGCCCGGCTGAGGAGGCTTGGTCACCCAAGCTGCTGGCCCAGGGCGTGACACATAGTTGGCATTGAATTAATATTTGTAGTTGTTGCTGGTGTTGAAAGGTGATCTGATCCAGTTTCCCGAGAGATATGAAAGGACCCATATCTCAGGTGACGGAGGAGTCGTGGCAGAACTAGAACTAGGGTCCAGGACACTCGGCTCCAGCTAGCCCAGGGGTCTGCAAGATGCCACGTGAGGAAAGAGCCCTAATAGCGTCCTCTGACCACAGAGTTGGGATCCTTTGATGTCGGGACAGGTTCCATGGTCCCAGATCGAAGTACTTCAGGCCATCCCTGCCACTCTGACCCTGGTCCTCAGTCCAGGGATCTGACTCCTGTCTCAAGCCCAGGCCCTGCCAACTCACACCTTCCAGAAACCAGAATGTCACTCACTGTCCCAGAGGGGGCCAAGGTGGAAGGAAGGAGGCTTCACCACCACGGCCGCCCCCACAGTGAGAGCTGCTCCTACACCGCTGCCCTCTTGCCTGGAACCCGTGTCTGAGCACTCTGTGAAGTCTGAGGTGTGGCAGAGTTCCGGACTCTCCTTCCTTTCTGGAACATTTGGAGCCTGTCTCCTTCCCGGCTGCATACCTGCCATTTCCGCTGCCAAGGCCACTGTTTGCTGGCCCCCTCTTCCTCATTCACATTTCCTCTCTAATAAAACGTCCGGCTGTCAGTGGGACTGCCTGCCCCACTCCTCTCCCATCACCTCGTGCAATGGTCTTCGCAGAGCGTTCCTGCCCAAGTTGTTATTTCCTTGTCTGTGGTCTCTCTCCCTGCCCCGACCTACCTGGCCCATACCACCATCATAGCAACCCCACAGAAGGCTGTGGTGCCACTGGAAGAAATGAAAGAAGGCGGACACCCCACTTGCCCCTATCAGGCCTGGCCCCAGTCACACGGCCCAGCAGCCAGCTCTCCGCCCCTGCCTGCCACACCTGCCCAGCCCTCCCAGCCCCACACACCTTTCCGCACTTGGAGGGAGATGCTCAATGACGTCACCATCCTGCCGCCCACCCGAGCGCTGCACTGGTACTGCTGGGTCTCGATGAACTTGGCCTTGTGGATGGTGAAGCCATACCAAGGTGAGAAGGAGTAGCTGGTTTGGCGTAAGACGGTGCGGCCGTTTTTCCGCACCAGCGAGACATCGGCTGCCAGCGCCGGGTCTGTGAGCAGGCAGGGCAGCAGCGCATCCTGACCTTCCCACACTGTGACCTCCTGAGTCAGCAGCCTCCAGGGTCGAAGAGGGTCTGGCGTAGGGAGAACAGAGGGTCACAGCTGCCCTCCCTACACCGGGTAAAGTTCCCTGGACCCTGGTGGCAGGGCTCAGAGGTGCTGTTTTGCCTGCAGTCACACAGTATCAGGGGAGCTCAGCTGCAGTTTCAGAGCGCCCTCTGAGATGGAATACCCTCACTGCTCCATGCTGTGTGAACTTGGGCGAGTAACTCAACCTCTCTGACCCTAGGAAAGTAGATGCACTTGTCAAACTTACCTCACTGGGTTATGTGAGGACTGCTTAAATCAGAAGTGCTACCACAGGTTCTTGTTCAGGGCAGGTGCTCAGGAAGCGGGGAACTGCTTTTCACAGGACTGTTAATTATAGGGGGGAATACTCCTGCTCACGACTGGCAGGACTTGCTGGGCTAGGGATCTAGGCTCTGGGCTGAGTCCTCACCTTTGACGTACAGGTGGATTGTGGCGCTGCCCCCCAGGGGGTCTCTGGGCTCAGTGCAGTGGTAGGTGCCCGTGTTTA
This sequence comes from Solenodon paradoxus, assembly GCA_004363575.1. Lineage (NCBI taxonomy): Eukaryota > Metazoa > Chordata > Mammalia > Eulipotyphla > Solenodontidae > Solenodon > Solenodon paradoxus. Next base: position 170,287 of record RJWH01003041.1, on the reverse strand, counting down.
GGAAGGTGGCATTGTTCGTGGTCAGGGTGCGGTTGGAGGCGTCAGGGTCCAGGGTCCAGTAAACAGAGATGGGGCCTTTCCATTCCACACTGCCGTTGCCCACACATCGCAAGGTCACCGTCGTGCCTGGCTCCACAACCAGCTCAGGGCCTCTGGGCTCTATCACCGGGGCCCCTTGAGCTGGTGGGAGGGGGAACAGACAGGAATGAGGTCTGAGCTGAAACCCCCAGGCCACCCTGCCTCTTAGGTGCAAGTGCCAGTGCTAGGGCTCCACTGTGACATACAGGGTCACCATAAACAAGCTCCTTCCCCTCCCTGGTCATTTGCTTAGCCCCCCACCCCTTCAACTGCTTGGGGATGGACTGAGGCTCTGGTATCCAGGAGGCTCTGCTGCTGAGAGAGGAGGGCTAGGAGCTTTCTTGGCCTCCAGCTTCCTGCCTCAGTCTCCCCTGTGATTGCATCAGGAGTGGACCCCTTCAGCCCCAGGAACACACTGGGCTGCATCCCTTGTGCGGAGCCCAGGGCCTGGCTCAAAGCAGGGGCTGGAAGCAGCAGAAAGAAATGACTTGTATGTTTGTAGCAAAGTCCTCAGACAACTCATGTGGGGAAGAAGAGAGGAGTGTTGGTCTTAGCTGAGCTACAAACTTCTGGGGGATCTTCTGCTGTGCCCACTCCCACCACTGCTCTGTGGTCCAGGGGGATGGTTCAGCGACTCCATGCCTCTGTTTCACCACTATGAAATGGAGACAACAAGCATACCCATTTATTCTGATGGTAAAAGATTTAAGTGCCAGGATAGCCTTCAGAATACCACCTGTCGCCAAATCCTCAGTCAGGGTTAGTCGTGGCTACCCCCCGCAGCCCACCCTGGCACCCTAATACCGCAGGCTTGTTGTGGAGACTGTCTCTTTTAAGGAAAAGTTTCTTGAAGGAGAAAAGAGAACTTGAAACCCCTATCAGGCCCTCTGGTAAGAAGGCCCTTTGACTACAGTGTCAGCATTTTTCCAGGGCCTAAAATAGGGGTAAAGGAGGGAAGTGAGAGCTGATTCAGGGCCATGGAGGGGCTGCCAGGCACCACCCCCGCCCAGCCTGTGGGGGCGGAAGCACATTGCTGGAGGCTGTCCTTGCCCCTGGTTTCCGCTCAGCCTGTGGCCCTTCTCCGAGGGACACTCTCACTTCTGCTTCCTGGCCCTCCTGGCCACTGTCTATGTTCCAGGGGTGGGGGACCCCCCAGGAGAGGAGGTGCCACCTGCTGGGCATCACAATGCCCTGGGCAGTGGGGCCTGACTCCATTACTGACCCCACATGGGGTGCCCTGAAGGGTGCAGCCTTCCCACTCTGGCCCTGTCCATTCCTGGTGTTGCTATACTGATCTCGAGCCCCCAGGGCAAACTCAGGGCTTCCCCAACATCCTCCACAAAAGCCTAAATAGGTATTTCTACCTGCCCGCCACCACTATAGACCCCAGAATTGGAAAGATCTTCTCTGTCAGATGATCTCAGGAGGACTTAATTTATGATCTGACTTTGTGCTTATTCGGGGTGTGCCGCCTGGTCCCCTGAGATTCTGATCACATCGGGGATTGAGTGCACGACGGATAATGACTGGTGTCACTACCTGGATCATAGTCCTCCTGTGCCATGTGGCCACCAGGGAGGAGGCAAGTGTGGTTTCCGGCAGCTGGACAGCAGACCCCGGCATTGCTGGCAGGTCCTGTTACCACAGCAAATCCACAGCCCAGGCTGGGGTTTTATTGCTGGAAGGAGCATCGATTAGAGTCCCAACAACTTGGGTCTGAAACGTGGGTAAGTTGCTTAACCTCCCTGACCCTCGGGCAACTGTTCTGTCCAATGGGAATAAGTCACATTCCCAACCTCTGAAGTCAGGAGAGGATTCACAAGCTGACACACAGTTTTGGGCTCCATCCACTGGCCTGCCCTGGGCTACGACTTTAATCGCACATGTCTGAGGTCTCTTCTGGTCAAGTTTTTCATCTTCAAAGCTCAGAGTCCATGGCCATTGCATTCTGAGGTCTCAGAGGCTGTGGTGCTGCCCCACATTCCGCTTTCACTCCTGGCTGGACTCTCAGGCACCTTTTCCTCATCTCCAAAATATCCCTTCTAGACCCTGCCTTGGTTGCTCTGCCCTCTTTCACCTTGTCCTGTTGTCCCAGATACTCACGCAGAAAAGGGCTGACATCCCCAACTTCCGCCCCCAACTTCCCCCTGCTGGTTTGACTGGTGGGAAGGGCCCGTCTGCTCAGACCTCACGGTGAGGGGTGGGGGACACTGACCTGCCCAATTTCACCCTCTCATCTCGCTTTGCAGATGTTTCCCATGCCCCAAATCTCCCCACCCCTCCACTTGTCTGGCAGACCCCTCTATAATCAGCTCGCCAGATGTACTCCAGTCTCCATTGCTCTCCACACACACACACACACACACGCACACGCACACGCACACGCACACGCACACGCACACGCACACGCACACCAAGGTCTAGAACGCAGCACCTCCTTGGACCAGAATCTTGTCACAGTGATGGGGAGAAGCGAGCCTCTCCCAGTCTCTGGGCTTCTCTGACTGCTCCCCCTGACTCCCTCACAGCAGCACCCCCAAACCCCCACTCACTTAGCACTGGTCTACGGAACTGAAGTGAGTTTCTACTCTTCTGTCCCATCTCTCTTTTTTTTTTCTGGGACTGGAAGCAGGATAGCCTCCTCCCTCCCCCCATCGGTGCCCCACAGGCGAGCTCTGGGCCTGAGGACAGGACAAGGCAGGGGAACAAGACCCATGGAACTTTCTGGGATGTAGTCAATAGTCTCTAACTTGGGACGATGGGGACATAAGTGCACATACATTTGTCACACCTCAGCAAACGTATACTTCAGAATCTGTGCTTTTTATGTGTAGATTACATCTCAATAAAAAAGAAACACTCAAACCCAATGGGATTGACCTGGCCAGAAACAGGAGTTCAGTGAACCGCCTCTTCATCAAGGATGAGATGGTCTGTTTTCTAGGGTCCTACAGCCCTAGAATTGGGGGAAGGCCAGACTGAGACTGCTCTCCCGCCCGCCTCTTCCCCAAAGTTCCTCCAAATAAACATGTGATATAAAATAATGAGTGTTTGTTGGGCCTGCTACAAGCAAAGCACCTGGCCGCCCCTAACTGCAGGGTCTACGTCATCCCCGCTGCTGGACTGATGGAGGTGGGCATGTGACTGTCACACACCCCTGTCCTGAGGCCCAGCAGCTGTATCTGCCAGTATCTGGGAGGGCTCTGGCTGGGGAGACCCTCACTGTTCTCTCATGTCCTCCTATAGCCCAAAATTCTCCCCTTTCAAATGTACCTCTGCTGAGCCCGGGGCCAGAGAGGCTAACTTCTCTCTCATTCTCTCTCTCTCTCCTCATGTCAAATGACTGTCCTGACGGGCCTTTTGAAGTCAGGTGCTACCTGTAATCAGTGCGTCCCAGGCTGGCAGGGCTGGCAGAGCCCTTAAGACTCGCTAGAGCCTCCCTACTGGGTGTAGGACTGGATCATCAGTATTGGCGTTTCCTAGGAGCTTGTTAGAACGCAAATCTCAGGTCACACCTGAGACCCAGAGAATCAGGAGTGAATGGTAACGAGGTCTCCAGGTGACTTGTATACAGTCTTGCTTTCATGTAATCCATCACCCACCTCCCACACCTGCCCTTGAACGGACCTGAGTGCATCAGAGAGTTACTCAGGACACAGGATGTTGAGTCGATGTCTGAGCTGGGATAGATCTACAGCCCCTGCCGGGCTGATTGCCCCCCACACACCCCCTCTTCCCTCCACCGCCCCTCTCCAAATCTCCAAAGCAGATTTTCACATGGACGTGCAGTCCAGTACTGGGGAGATGGAGGCACAGAGTGGGGATCCGCAGAGAGGAGCAGGGTTAACAGAGTCTCCCCCCTCTTTCAGGGAAGGAGCCTGTCTATATCACACCATCCCCCCTCAAAGCCCCCAGTCTGTTCTTACCATGACAGGCTGTGGCCGCCAGCAGGACCAGCAGCGTCCCCAGGTCCATGGCCTCCGTGGGGAAGCCCAGGCTCATGCAGAGCTGGAGGGCGACAGGGCGCTGGGCTCCCAGCTGCTAGTTCTTCAGTGTCCAGGACCACCGGACGCACGTTCCTCTCTGCTGTACTGACTGACTTGTTTTTCCTCTTTTTCCTCCTCCTCCTTGAGATGATCCTCTTCTTCCCCTTTCAGTGAGACAGGGAAACCACAGAGCTTGGAAATCTCGGGTCTCTAGAAGAAAACAAAGCCCTGACCCTCTAGGGGAGGGGTTGGACTCTAGGGTAGAGCCAGCCTGAGCCTGGGGTAAGTTTGAGGCCCTTAGAAGCTACGAGAGAAGAGACATACCCAAGGTCAAGCAGTCACCAGCACTCGTGGAGGTCTCTGGCGTGGTCAAGGGGCTCTGACTAAGTTGAAAGGGAGGTTGAGTTGGTCTGGGAGACCCTGAAGATCGTGGCAAGAAGTTTCCATGGACAAAACCCTTTTCATTTGCTGTCGCCCTTGGTTCTCACAGAAACTTTAAGCCATGCTTGCTGTTCTCATTCCCGTTTTGATGATAGAAAAATGGAGGTTAAGAGAGATCAAATGCTTACAGCTGATCAAAGACCAGCATCGCTGGTGGAGTTGTGATTAAGTCTGTCACTTCCAAAGGAGCTCAGGCCACATACTCCTGGGTTCAAGTCCTCAGTCCGAAGGAAAGAACCAGTATGAACAACTAAATAAAAATAAAATAAAGTGCTTCTTCCTCCTCTCTATTCCTGCCTGTCTGCCTGCCTCTGCTCGCCTTCATTCCTGCTTGTACCTTTCCTTAAAAAGAAAATTTTGGAACCAAAGGCTGAAGGTCTTGACTTGATTTGCCAGGGCTCCCCACTGGCGGAGGTAGAATTTGGATCCCAGCCACCTGGCTGCAGAGCTATGTGTTGTGAATTAAGTTATCTATTTATTTTGACCAAGAGTCAAATTGTTTTGCTCTATCTCTTAAGAAAACTAGCATCCCTCTGCTTCCTCCTTCTCCAGAGCAATTGCTTCTACCTCTTTCAGTTGAGTCTCTTATTTCCTTCTTATTTCTAAACAAACTGGTTGTAAAGTTATTTCTTTAGACTAAAAATTCCCAACAGAACAGTGATCCAGAAAAATGATCATTCTTCCCATGAACACAAAATACATATTTTGTATGTACATTTTTATGGTAAGTATTTTGAAAATTTAATAGTTAAGAACACCAACCAAAACTGACTCAAGCAGAAATAGAAAATCTGAATAGATCTATTATTCACAAAGAAATCAAATCAATAATCCAAAACCTCCCAACAAAAAAAGTCCAAGGCCAGAGGGCTTCATTAAATAATTAGCCCCAATCCTTCTCAAATTCACTAAAACATGGAAGATGAGTAAGCACTTCTCACCTTCTTCTCTGGGGCCAGCATCACCTTGCTACCAATGCTGGAAAAAGACTTCACAGAAAAAGCAAACTACAGATCAATATACTCTATAAATAGAAATGCAGACATACTCAGCAAAATACTAGCAAACCCAACCCAACAGTATATTAAAAATAATTATACCCATCACCAAATGGGGTTTATCTCAGAAATATAAAGATGGCTGACCACATGAAAATCATGATATACCACACATCATAACTGATAGGTAAGATAATCTCAATATATGAAGAAACAGCCTTTGAGAAAATTTAACTTGCTTTCAAGATAGAACATTGTCTAGATAGGCAGGATCCTTAACGTGACTAAAGGCATCTGTGAGAAAGGTACTGCCTACTCCTGGTCCTACTGAGACCAGGAGCAAGACAAGGAGGCCCACTCTCACCACTTCTATGCAACATTATCCTGGGAACTCTAGTCAGAGCAATCCCGAAGAAAAAAAAATGCATCCACTTGAAAAGGAAGAAGTAAAACTATTTCTGTTCACAGATGACATAATCCTATATACAGAAGTATCTTTCAGTTTAAAACACACATACCATTCATGCTAATAAATTCAGCAGAGCATCAGGATATAAGATCAACACACAAAAACTCAACTGTATTTCTAAACACCAGCAATGAACAATCCAAAAAGGGAATTTAAAACAATTACATTTGCAATCACATCAAAACAAGTAATTATTTGAGAATAAATTTAACCCAGGAGATGTAAGACAGATTAAACTGAAAATTCCAAAATATTGTTGAAAGAAACTAAGAAGACTAAATAAATGGAAAGACAGCTCATGTTCATGGATTGGAAAAATTACTGTACAGTTGATAACACTTCCCAAAGTCATGTACACATTCAATGCAGTCCATATCAAGATCCAATGGTCTTTTTTTGTGGAAATGGAAAAGCTGAATTTCAAATTCATATAGAATTTCAAAAAACATCAAAACGATCTTGAAAAAGAACAAAGTTGGGGAGTCAAATTTCTCAATTGCTCAACTTACTCCAAAACTACAGAAGTCAAAAACTGTGTGGTGTCGGCATACAGACAAATATAGAGATCATTGGAACAAAATTGAGAGTCCAGAAATACATCAGTTGATTTTCATCAAGGGTGCCAGGACCATTCAAGATGGAAAGAACATTCGTTTCAACAAATGCTGTTAAGAGAATGGGTAGCGCTATATAAATGAACGAACTTGGATGCTTACTTATACCAAATATAAAAATAAACACAATATAGGTCAAAGACCTAACTGCAAAAGATACAAAACTTTTAGAAGAAAGCATAGGAACAAATATTCATGACCTAGACTTTGAAATGGCTTCTTAGATATGTCACCACAAGCACTAACAACCAAATTAAAGAGAAAAATTTGACTTCATCAGAATCAAACATTTTGGTGCATTAAAGGACATAATCAAGAGAATAAAAGACATTACATAGAATAGTAGTTCATGTTTGAAAATCATATGTCTGAGAAGGGTTAGCTATCTAGACTAGATAGAGAGAGATGCATGATATATCTGTATATAAGATATATCTCTATCTATCCTATAACTCAACAACAAAATGATAAGCAACTCAATTTAAAGGTAAGCAAAAAAAATTTTATATAGCTATTTCTCCAAAGAAGACAGACAAAATGACCAACAAGCACATGAAAAGATGTTCAACATATTAATTAATAGAGAAATTCCAATAAAAACGACAATGCCAGACACCAACTAGTTTGGCTATAATAGAAAATATCAGAAAACAACAAGCATTGGCAAGTAGGTGGAGAAACTGGAACCCTTGTACATGGCTAGTGAGAATATTAAAATGGGGCATCATCATGATCAGTTTGATAGCTCCTCAAAAAGTTAAGCAGACTTACCATGGGACCTAGCAATTCCACTCCTAGGTACACCCAAATGATTTGAAAACAGGGACTCAAATAAATGCTTGCACACAAATGTTCAGTGAAGCCCTATTCATAATAACCAAATCAGACAGAATGTGGTCTGTCCATACAATGATGTTAGCCAGCCATCTGATAGGAGTGCAGGGCTGGTACATGTTCCAGCAGAATTGAACCGCAAACACAATATGTCAAGTGAAAGAAGCCAGACACAAAATACCACATTTTGTATGAGTGCATTTATGTGACACATCGAGAATAAATAACCTCACAGCGACAGAAAGAATAGCGGTTGCTAGGGGCTGGGTGAGGGGAGAGCAGGGAGTGATGGCTTAGTGGGGGTGTGGATTCCTTTAGGAATGATGAAATGTCTTGGAACCAGAGAACTGCCACTGAATTGTACACTTAAAAATGGATGATGTTTAATTTTATGTGATACACATTTAAACTTAAGATGAAAGGGAGAGATAAGGACTGTGTTAGAAAATGAAAAACTGAGCGAATTCCTTGCCAACAGACTGGCACTACAAAGGAAAAAAATCTTCAGAAAGATCTTCAGGCAAGAAGACTATGATATTAGACAGAACCTGGATATACATGCAGAAATAAAGCACGCTGAAAAGGAATAGATAAGGGTTAATATAAACTTTTAGTTTTACCTTCCTGTTAATTGCTAGAAAAGATAACAGACTGTCTACAGTATAATTGGCCAAACAATTTTTTAGTAAAAAGAGAGAGAGTAACTATTTTTGATTTTGTGGACCGCGAAGTCAGTTTGGCAACGACTTAACTCTGCATTGTAGTGCAGAAACAGCCACAGACAACACATAAATTATTTACCGGAGAAAATGAAAACTTTCCAACTCTGAATAACCTTGCCAACAGTAATGAGCCCATGTTGTTCCCAAAATACAGATACGTTTTTATAGATTGTAGCTGTGTTCCAATAATACCTTATTTACAAAAAGCAGGTGGCAGCTCAGACCGGCCCAGGGGGTGTAGCTTATCGATGCTTGATTTAAAAGTGAAAACAGTAGCATTGCATTATATATAAAGTGATAACATTTTCTGTGTGATAAAGATAAGAGGGAAGGCACAGAATACTGCTGTAAAATCCTGGTATAATATTTGAAGCAGTGCACTAATGTTTGTTTGCTTTCCCGAAGGAAAGGTGCAGGCAGAAATGAAGGCAAGCAGAGGCAGGCAGGAAGAAAGAGACAGGAGGAAGAAACATTTATTTATTTTAGTTTGTTCTTCATTCTGGTTGCTCCTCCTGCCCCAGGTTGTGAACCCAGGTCCTTGGGATGTATATGGACTGTGCCAGCTGAAGGTGGCGGACCAAACTGCTGTCCACTGGAGAGTGCCGTTAATAATGTTCTAAGATAGATTTTGATTGTTGGAAGGTAATATATTACAAAATCTAGGATAAATACTAAAAAAAATTAGTATAAGTTATAAGCCAATAAACAGCCATAAAACATACTCCAATTAATCCAAAGAAAGATAGAAAAAGAAAGACCAGATAAAACAAATGGAAAACAGAATGGTAGACTTCAATCCAACTGCTTCAGTTATTATCTTCTAAATGTATCAGTTAAATGGAAACTTCTGGCATATAACCAGGACCCTAACAAATATTAAAAACTGAACAAAGATTTTAATCTTACACAGTGAGAGACATATGATATATATGCCCTATATCTATGATGAGAGCCCAATAAATGTTAATGAATAGATTTTCCCCCTTATTTCTTTTCTGAAGCTTAGACTGTACAATATATTATCTGAAACTCTGAATTTTTCACAGATACTAACCTGAATGTATGTTTTGAAATTGAAACCAGGTGGTTGAGTTCAGGGTCTAATATTTGGGACATTGAATTCCTAGGGTAGCAGTTTGTCAAAACCTTTCTGTTACATAGTCAGATTCTAGTGCCAAGACTTGAGGGGAATGGGGGTCTCTGCATGAATGAATATACATTTCTAACTGTGCTGATGAGCAGAAAATCTCCTTTTAGGTTGAAACAGAATTTTAAGATTATGTCTTGTACCCAGGACCAATTTGAAAAGCCGAAATAATAAATCCATAGAGGCAAATTTCTTGTGGAGCCAGAGAGTGAAGAAGCATTGTTGCTACTCAGTGTTAGTCCAGCAGTTGGGCTTTCTGCGGAGGTCAGTAGAAGACCTCCCAGCAACTCAGAGACTGAGAAATGGAACTGAGCACCCCTTCAGCTGCTTTGCTATATGTCTCAGAGGTATTCCGAGAAACAGCACATCTGACATTTAAGAAGTTAGAGACTTGGAGACTGCAATGCTATCCTGGAGTACAGAGAATATTGGAGAAGGCATATCCTGGCAAAGCAGTGGCTAGGTCAGAGACCTCCAAAGGAGCACAGTCCACATACATCCCAGGGACCTGGGTTTGTGTCTCAGGTCCTGGAGAAACAACCAATGTGAAAACTAGATAAAAATAAATAAAGTGCTTCTTACTACTCTTTCTTCCTGCTTGCCTCTTTCCAGAGAGAGAGAGAGAGAGAGAGAGAGAGAGAGAGAGAGAGAGAGAGAGAGAGAGAGAGAGAGAATGCTGCAGAAGCAGGGAGGAACTCCTCTCCCACATGTCTCCTAGCACAGAGGAGAAATGAAGAGCGTACTTTTTTGTTTTTATATTTAAAGAGAGGAAAAGAATTACTTCAAATTTAGATCATTGCTTCCTATTTATCTTTCTCGAATTTATGTAACTTTGAAAACCAAAGCCAGTTACTATTAAAAAATAAAATCTTCAGGGTATGCCCTGGTGACCTAGAAGATAAGGCCACCAGACATAATCCCACATACATTCCAAGGACTCAGGTTCAAGATGTGGGGGCCCAGGGAAACAAAAAAGATGAACAGCTAAATAAAATAAACAAATGTGTTTCTTCCTTCTCTCTCTTCCTGCCTGCTTGCCTAATCACTTTCATTCTTGACTATACCTTTCATTTAAAAAATTAATTAAAAACAAATAAATAAATAAAATAAAATCTTCAAGCATGCCCTGGTGGCTTAGCAATTAAGTCTACTGCCTCTGGCAGGCATAGTCCACAATACATCCGAAGGACCTGGTTTTGCAACCTGAGGTTGGGGAAGCAAACAACCAGGGTGAACAGTGAAATAAAATAAATAAATGTTCTTCCTCCTCTCTCTTCCTTTCTCGGACTTATGCCAAGATGGTGGCTGCTAAAATCTAAAGCCTGCCTTCTCCCCACAGGCACGGGAACTAGCTTTCAGTTGTTGAATATAAAACCTTGGCATGGGTTGGAAAGAGGGATAGTTTCCCTGTGAACCAAGACATTGCTTGCATGTGGTGCAGGCACTGGAGGCTGCCTATGCAGGAAGTTCTGAGGCAGAAATATCCATCCCTTCCAATATTAACACATTTGTACCAAAATGTTGGTGGTCAGAGCTGGCTTTTTGCAGGCTGCCAGAGAAAGACAACAAGGTCAGCAGTAACCCTGCCTGCAAATTGTTGGTTCCTGGCAAGAAGAATTCCATTCTCCAGCTCCCCCAGGGAAGAGAATTGAAATAGCACTTTCTGCCTGCCTGGAATTATTGCTAAACAGTTTTGCTATCTGTTTGGTACCTCCTAGAATATTCACCCCTAAGTCCAAAGGTGCTGCCACTTGGGAGGACTGAGGGTTTGTCACAAGGGGCTGTGCTTCCCACTGATCAGTTCTTATCTACTCTTTCTTCCGTGGCCTCTGATGGGACTGCGACCTGCTTGCAGACTCAGTTCACATCTCTTGGATCTCTCTCCCCATGCCTTGTTGTTCTTGGCTGTGACTCTGGGGGAAATTTCTATATTTCCTACCCCAACTCCATTTCTGTAAGTGGGCCTATCAAGCCTCAACACAGGGCAGGCTCTAGAGCTTCAACAATCCTAATGAGTGTGTGATCACACAGCTATAGAAGTCCAGCTTCCAGACCAACATCTAAGCCTATACTATACAACTTGATACTCTAATACCTTTAAATCAGGGAAGATTTGGCCATAGAAATAGACATAGAATGCCATATAGGTCAAAGAGACAGAGAAACATACAGGAAATGATGGACAAAACAAAATACCAGGGGAACGTCTGAAAGTAGCAGAATTAAAATTGTAAACCACTCATTGAAGATTTTAAAGCAGCAGTTCTAATGATACTGAAATCAGGACAACCACAGAGGAACAAAAAAAAAAAAAAAGAAGTACAACAAATATATAGAAAATAGGAGGCAGTTGTAAACAGGATTCATGTCACTAAAGAACTGAGAATAGCTGAGCTAAAGCACACGATTAAGGGACTCAAATGTAGGCTACAAGAAGCTTCTAATTAAATCAGTGAGCTAGAAGATAGGTCAGTAGAATGCACCCAAGCAGACTACCAAAGAGAAAAAAGAAAGAAAATAAATGAAGATAGCATATGAGACCTATGGAATAGCAGCAAGAGGAACAACATTTGCATCACTGGGTTCCCAGAAGGAGAAGAGAGAGAGAAGCGGCCAGAAATTTGAAGAACTAATAGTTGAGAAAAGAAATGTACCTCCAGAGCCAGAAAGTTCAAAGTGTTCCAAACAAAAACAATAAACAAAACAAATAAATCTTAGATATAGAGAAAAGATTAGTGGTTGCCAGAGGTAGGAAGTGAGTGGGGATAGGTGGTGGAGACATATGTTTAGGGGATTAATATATATATTATTCCTATTTAAAAATGTAGAATTCCTTCAATAAAAGTCTGTTGGAAGATCCATACTTCTGCTCTCTGCTCAGTCCCATGGAGAGTGTCTCAGAGCTCTGGTTCCACGCAGAAACCAAGGGTCCATCTCAGAAGCCATGCTGTTCTCTACATGAGCATCACGACATGTGACATTACTGAAAATCTCTGACTGCACAGAATCCCCAAATGATGATTTGCTAAGGGTTTCCATGGTTCTCTACTTTTGACTCTTGTAAGTTACAAAGAAATTGTACCTGAGCAACTCAATGACATGTTAAGGGGTACCCCGTGTGTGACGGAACAGGAGGGAAATAGTGCCGTTGACTGTCTCACAGGTGGTACTACCTCTGCAGGGTCCTTCCCTGACCTGAACCTTTCAGTTCTCTTCACTCCCCAAGAGAAGCGGAAAGAACACATCTTAGCCATTCAAGGATGTGACTATGGAATGTGCCCATGAGTGGTTAGCTCTGCACAGAGGATCCTGTGCAAAGATGTGAGGTCGGAGAACTTCAGCCACTACGTCCCAGTGGGTGAGCGGAACTTACCATGTGACTCCCTCTAGAGTGCAAATTTGCTTTCTCTCTCCTTTTAAATTTCTAAATTGCTTATATTATGCTGTACTTAACAGAAGAATCAAAGTCAGTAATTTTTAGTGTATAAGTTGATGAGTCTCCAAAGTGTCTAAAGGTGACTATCTCCACAGAAATAACAATAATATAAACTATTTCACCCCCAAAGTTTGCTTAGAGCTATTTGCTACTTCCTTCCCCCATCTCTCTACCTGGTCCCTGTCAACACTGATCAATCTACTTCCTATCATAATAGTTTTGCCTTTCTAGAATTTTCTGCACATCTCATACAGTATTTACTTTTCTTTCTTCTGTCACTGAGCTTTTGAGATACATGCATGTTTTTGTGTATATCATTGTTCTTTTTATTCCTAAGTAGTATTCCTTCTCACGTTTCTACCACAAATCTGTCAGTCATATAGACTTAGGTTTTTCAGTTCGGTCTATTAGGAATAAATCTGCTATGTCCATTTACGTACAAGTCTTTGTATAGACATTTGCTTACATTTCTCGTGTGAATACCCAGATGTATAGTATTATTGGTCTTATGGTAACTTTATAGAAACTTGTCAGATGTTTTCAAAGTGGCTATGCCCAGTTGCGTGCCCTTTAGTAGTGTCTGGTAGTTCTAGTTGCTCTACTTCCTCTCCACCATTTAGCATTTTCAGTGACATAGGTGTGTGCACACACATGCACTTGTATAACATCTATACATGTATGTTTTGGGTTACTTTTTATATTTTGGGGTTTCATTTTATATTTTTCTGATGACTAATGAAGCTGAACATTTGTCATGCTCTTTCTGCTCATTCATGCAATGATTTTAATTTTTGAGATCTGTTCAAATCTTTAGCCCATATTTAAATTTATTTTTGGTCTTACTGAGTTGAAAGTATTTTTCATACAATGTAAGTTGAAGCATTGTCAAATAAATATTTTGCTAAAGTTTTCTGCTCATTGATAATGCTAGCCTGTTGCTTGCTCTTATCTCTTAACGTGTCTTGGAAGAGCAGAATTTCTTTTATTTTTTAAATATATAATTGAGTATTTTTTCTTTTATGTCTCGAGACTTTTGTGTTTTTTTACATATATCTTTGCCTGATCCAGGTCACTCCAATTTCCTCCTACAATTTCTTGAAGAGGCTTTACCATTTTACATGCAGGCTATGACTCATCATCAGTCTCTTTTTCCATATGTTCCATATATGAAATAATGTTTGTAATTCACTCTTTGAAATTCTATGTCTACTTACATAGACATCATTTATTGAAAGATTATTACTTTTCCATGGAACTACCTTGGCGGTTTGTCAAAACCAAAGTGATTATTTATCTATAGTTCCTTATGTGAACTCTATTCTGTTTAATCAGTCTGCGTGTCTATAATGCATCTTGATTATATAACTTTGTAGAAATTTGTCAAATAAGGAAAACGTACATTTCAAAGTAGTTTTTTTATTTCAGAATTCTTTTTATTTTTTTATACATATTTTATCACTTACATAAATTTTTTAGACTTTCTTGCCAATTTCTTCAAAAACTCCACTTGTAATTCTGGTTAATTTAGTCTTGAATCTTTAGAATGTCTGGTGAGGATTTACATCTTCACAATATTAAGTCTTCTGATCAATTAAAATTACATATTTCTCCTTTTTATTTAGTTATTTAATTGAACTTTATTTGTAATTATTACATTATTTATTGCAATTATTGTAAACATTACAGTGTCTATGTTGTACACATTTTCTTAGATGTATTTAATTATTGTGATGATGATATGAAGGGCATGTATTTTATACTTTCAAATTCCTGTTGTTTGTTGGAAGTACGTAGAACTCCATTCGATTAACATTGAGTTTTATAACATGACAATCTTATTTATTCTAGCAGATCTTTGGAGAATTCCAAAGATGTTATGTTTGATCTATACAATTTTGTTATCTACAAGTAAAAATAAGTTAATGCATTTCTAAGAAAAAAAGAATGGAATGTTGGGAGAGCACAGTGATATTGACACTTTATTTTTTGAATTCTAATTGGATCTGCTAAATAAATAATTGTAGATAATTCAAAAAAAGAGAACGAAAACAGAGACATCATTACCAATCCTATAGACACTGAAAGGATAATAAGTAAACACTGTGAACAACCCTAGGCCCATAAATTTAGCAAGTTAAATAAAATAGGCAAAACCCTTGAAAGACATAAACTGCAAAGCTCACTCAAGAAGAAACAGATAACGCAAATAGTCCTGTATCTATTCAAGAAATTAAACTTGGCTGCCTACTGAATAAGGCTACTGAGCATACTTCACCTGCATTCCATGCAACCCGGTTCAAGACCTGTACTAATGGGGAACAACCAAAATGAACAATTAAGTAAAATAAATAAATGCTTCCTTCTCGTCTCTATTCCTGCCTCCTCTCCATCTTTTGTGCCTGTACTTTCCTTAAAATGAAAAAATAAAGAAATTAAACTTATATTTTAAATCATTCTTTCAACAACAAAAAATTCCAGGTCTAGATGTTTTTGCTGATTAAGTCTACCAAACAAGAAAGAAGTCATACCAATTCCACACAAACTCTTTTAGATTGTAGCAGGGAGGAAATATTTCCCAATTCATTGTATTATGCCAACATTACCCTGATATCATAATTATGCAAGTACATAACAAGAAAATAAAACTATAGACCAGTCTCTTACATGAGCAATGATGCAAAAATTCTTGCAAAACAAATCTAAAGGCATGTAAAAATACAGAGAGAGAGAGAGAGAGAGAGAGAGAGAGAGAGAGAGAGAATGTATCAGGAGCCAGTGGGATTTGTTACAGGCATTAAAGCTTGGTTTGATATTTTAAAATCAATCAATATAATTTGCTATCTTAAAAGATTAAAGGAAAACCATATGATCATTACAATAAATACAGAAAAATGTTTTGACAATATTCAGCATTTGTTCTTGATCAAAATTCATAGAAATAGAAGGAAACTTCCTCAGTATGATAAAAGGCATATTCCAAAAACCTGTAACTAATATTGATACATTAAGTTAAGTTTTTATTTTGAAAACTGCTATTTACAATAGTACTATAGACCAAAGTACTATGGAAAACCATGAAATACTTAGATATAAGTCTTATTAAACATACACAAGATCTGTGTCCTACAAACATGAATAGAAGAAATCTAAGAATGAAACAAGTAGGGAGATAGACCATGTTCATAGCTTAGAAGACTCAATATTGCTAACTATGTCAATATCCCCAAGTTAATCTACAGATACAAGATTCTAAATTACAATCCTTGCAGGAATTTTTATAGGAATTGATAAGCTGATTAAGTCAAGCATTTATATGGAAACACAAAAGGGACTAGAATAGGCAAAATAATTAGGTGAAAAACAAAGTTATAAAACTCATACTTTGATAAATCTACAGGACGGTACTGGAGGAAGGATACATATATCTTTTAATGGAACAGAAGAAAGTGCAGAAACAGACTAACACAAATGTGATCAGATGGTTTTTTAATATGATGCAAGATAATTCAATGAACAAAGGATAGCCTTTTCAAAAGAACTGTGTTGAAAATATTGGACACCCATATGCAAAAAGCAAAAAAAAAAAATTAAAAATCACACACACATATACTTATCTAGCTCCCCAAATAGAATTCTCCCCTAACTTTTCTCCTAATCAAAGTCCTTTTCCCAGAAACAACCACTGATACCAGTTATGAATATATTTCCTAATAACTGTCCATGCATGTATATGCTTATCCATCTATCCGTCCTTCTTTCCATCCATCCATTCTTCCATTCATCCTCATCCTTCTATCCATCAATCTATCCATTCATCCATCCATCCATCCACGCAATCTTTACAGTTTTTAAAAAATAGTATCATATCCTGTTTAGTGCATGAGGGTTTAGGGTTTCTCATTTAACTGTACATTTTAGAAATCATTCCATGTCAGTACATAGATCTGCCTGTTTTTTTAATTGCTGCACGGTATTCATAATAGTAATGCACCATACTTCATTTCACATTCTTCTAATAAACGAATGCTTTCATTACTTCCAAATTTTCTCCTTTGTAAATAGTGCTGCAGCAATTGTCACGCGTGAATCTTTGTGTACATGGCCATTATTTGAGCAAGATGTATTCTTAGCAGAGGGATTGGTTGGTCCAAGAGTGGATTCACTAAAGAGGGTCATTGTGGTTAAACTGCTCTCAAGCAGACTGAGCGAATGTACACCCCACCAACAGTATGCGGGAAAGCTACCTTCACTGTATTCTTGCTGACATTGCATATTATAGATCCTTAACATGCTCCCCAGTCTGATTATTAAAATGTTTCTTTATTGAGATTTTAACATGCATTTTGCAGATTAGTGGTGGGAATGAACATTTGTTTCCATGCGTGTATATTCACTATTGGTGTCTCTTCTACAGCACCCTTTGTTTTTTACTGTTTTTGTTCATATTGATTCGTTGGGACTTTTTATATTCTCCATTATGTCTGAAAACCCTATTGTCAGATATGTTGAAAACATTTTCCAGAAGCCCACCACTTCTCTTTTGGTGTCTTTATTTACACAGAAGTTTTTACCTTCTGAAAAGTCTAATCTGTTTGTCTTTTCATTTCTGACATCCGGGGTTTCGTGTCTTGCTTAGGGAGGGTGAGCCGCTTACTGTTTATCAGGCACTTTCATTTCCAGGTTCTCATACAGGCCGGGGTCATGGGGGCTCCATGAAGAACATATCATCTCGGAGGGGAGATAAGAAAAGGGAAGGTCAGAGAGGTGAAGTGACTTATTTGGTCACAAAGCTACTTTAGGGAAGACTCAGAGCCAGAGTTGGGATTCTCAGGGTCTCAGGGCAGGTCACCACTCCCTGCTTCTAAGGTCATCAGGCTGATACCACTCCCCACGGCCAGTCCTGCTTCCCTGGGACACCCCACTGTCCTACTGCTGCGTTCTGGACCCCTAGGCAGCTCTGTTCCCTGTCCCTTGACAGGCCGCTGGGACATGGAGGCAGTTGTGCTCCATGGAGGTCCCATGTCTTCAAGCCGAGCGCTCCAGTCCCTTGGAGAACGTCCTGGGACCTGGTCTCCAAACCCATCTGGTCATCCTCACCCTCACTGGATCTTCAACAACGCACAGAACCATCAATGTTACAGGAACGATTTTAAGTCCAACACATTGGGAGGAAGGCCCTTTGTGTGATGACAGGGGCACAATTGGGTGTCACTGGGGACAGAGGATGGAGATCCATGAGGGCTTCCAGAACAGGGACTTTAGAGCTTTGGAAAAGTACTCCAGGCAGAAAGGAAATCTGGGAGAGGGACCAGCATGGAGGCAGAGGGGCCACAATTCACAGCTTCCTGTGGTCATTCAAGGAATGGCGCAGAGAAGGGGAGGGGTGAGGTTCAAGTGCAAAGGGTCCCTGGCCACCTGGCTGGAAGCTCAAGTTCTGTCTTGCAGGCCATGGGAGCTTCTAGAGGAGGCTACCTCCAGGGACAGTCCAAGGACCCCAGCCTTGGAGATGTAGATTCCAGGGTCTTCTCAGGCCAGCTGAGAAGGGATGGAAGGTGGGAGCATGCACAAGGAATAGGCTCTCTAGGGAATCCTGAGGCCCACGGAGGCAGCTGCCCTGGGAAACCCACAGATAACTTCAAGAAAAGCTGAAAAGCCTAATTTGGGGGTAAAATATCTGCCTGTCTCTGATCGCCCATAGGGTGCACAGCTTTCATGCAATCCCCACAATTACAGAGACCCAGCCTCCCCTCTGGTAGAGGGTGTTAGGGTGGAGAAGAGATGTGAGCAGCAGGAGTGTGGAGTGGCCCAGGCCAACTGTTGTCGCTAGCAGCTAGTCCTTTGCTGCTGCGCATCTGCTTGACTCCTGTAGCACCTTCAGCTCTGCTCCAGGAGGTCTCCCTATCCCTGCCAGATGGGTCGATGCTCTTCCTGTGTGGCCCAGGCTCCCACGCACTCTCACTCCAACACCGTCCTCACCCGGCGGCCGCAAAGGTTTATCAGGTGCTGACTGTGTGTCCGGTGCGCTTTGATGCTTTCTCATTAAATCCTCAGTTCATACCTAGAGGCAGGTATGGTTATCATCTCAAGGCTCAGATAAATCAGTCATTTTCCCAGGATCCCACAGCCGGTGAGAGCATTTCTGCCTCCTGAGTCGGATAGAGCTGACCGTTATGATCCCCTAGATGTCTGAAGAATAAATGAGTCACTATGTGAAGGCTGTGTCCAAAAGCTCTGTGAGCAGGCAAATTCTCTATTATCCCGGGAACACGGCATTTGGAGGCCTCGCATTTTCTGAGGGTTATTTCAGTGCCAGTCTTTTTGCATATTTATCTCAATCCTCTCAACCATGAGACTGGTTCTTCCCATTTTGCAGATGAGGAAACTAAGGCTCACATAGGTTACATCACTTGCCCAAGTTTCCAGAGGCAATGGATGATGGAGCTTGGATTGAACAAGGTAGCCTGGCCTCAGAGCCGGTACTAATGACAGAGTGACCCTTAACCCTGGGTCTTTTCCAGCATCAAGGGTGATGACCACCAGTGGACATGGAGTGGAAGTGCTGTGGGACGCCCTGAGGTGACACCCCCATGCCCCTACTGAGGAAGCCACGGTGTTGCTGCCCAGGGGGTAACGAGAAGGGATTCTGGATTCACATCCCTCTTTCCTGTGACAGAGGAAAGTTGAGAAAAGGATTTACATGTCAGCTCAAAGACTAGGAAATGCTGAAGTTAATGGGTGGGCCATGTTACACGTCTGCACATACCAAGGGCCTGAGCCTCATCTCCCTGCCTGGCTGTAGGTTCCGGGCACCTCCAGACTCTGTGGCAGGGACAGCTTAGCCCCCCACCCTCCTGATCCCTCAGCTGCAGCCCAAGCCCATGATGTGGGACCCAGGTGGGTCCCTCACCAGGGAGTGGAGGGGCCCAAGTCAGGGGCCAGGGCCCAGCAGCAGGCCAGTTAGACTACTGTTTCTGCCTCTGCCAGAGACTGGACCACAGCCACCTGCAGATTGCACTCCCCAGGAGTTCTAGTGTCTGCTTTAGGGTAATATGGGTATTCATTCTCATGGATGAGGCCAGCTCAGCAGTGCAGATCAGGGGCTCACTCCAGCAGGGCTGACAGGGACCTTTGAGGTCCACTTCCTGGGAGCTCTGCTCCCGCTGGCTCCTCTCCCACCCCGGCCCTTATACTAACAGCACTTTCAGCTCCTGAACTCACCACACTGCTCATCTCTGCACATGCTCCTGCATCTGTCTGGACCACGCTCTCTCTTGTGTCTTAGCCTGTCTGGCTTTCTCTGGGACCCTGAGTTCGCAGCTCTCGACATAACGTTGTTCTGACCCCTCTACTCCCCAGCCCGAGCTTCCTGGCAGGACCTGATCTCTCCTGGCTACAGACAATGGTGACCCCGTCACTGCCAATGTGTGAATGAAGGAGTAAGTGGATGCACACATGAAGAGAGCAGAGACTCTCAGAAGCCACTTCACTCAGGGAACACTGGACGTGACTGCAGGGTTCTGAGCCCAGGAGCAGACAGGCACAGGGCTCTTCCCTGCCGGCAGGGCCCTCATGTCCTGCTAGGAGGAAGACAAATACCCAAGTGTGGTACTATAATGTCTGAATTGATTGCAATTGACACCATTCATATTCAAATGGGGACCTTTCCCCAAAAGGGGTAGTGTTAATAATTGCACTAATGCAGGGACCTAAGTGGGGACCTTCAGAGTCACCCTGTTCACTGGCACTCTGCGCCAGTCTCTGGACCAAGCTCTTGCACAAGTCCTCTCATTTAATCCGCACAACTGCCTAGGGCAGAGCTGTAAGCATCCCTTGTCACAGATGGGTGAAGACTGGCTCAGAGACAGTAGTGTCCTTCCCGGGGTCATAGAGTTGCTAAGTATCAGAGTTGGGTTTGAGCCCAGGAATTCAGCCCCAGAGCCCACGCTTGGAACCACCTCCCTTCAACTATGGTCGGGACTCTCAGAAAGATCAGAGGAGAGGGGACCCTCCTGGGCTTTGAAGCCAGACAGGCTCCATTTGCCTTCCTGGCTACTAGCTGGTTGACCAAAGCCAGGTCCCAGGCTTCTCTAAGCCTCAGTTTGTTCATCTGTAAAATGAGGGGAGGGCTTATTGATTCAGATCCAGTGAGGCAGTAATGCAGGGGAAATGCACAATTACTGAGCATTTCCTCTGTGCTTGGTGCCCGGGACACAGGTATAAGCATGGAACACATGGTCCTTCTCTTGGGCTCAGTCTAGTGGTAGATCTGGGAGAGGAACCCTGACATCAGGAGAGTTAGGGAACATCCTAAGAGCTCCCAGGTGGTGGAGGTGGGGGGGGAGGGGCACAGGAAAAGTCTGTCTGTGGCATTCCAGCTTTGTTACTTCCTGTGTTTGTGACTTTTCTAGTTCCTTTCAGTGATTACTCACGAAACCCCAAACCAAAAAGGGAACTTGGGACAGTCTGGAGTCTGTTAGGGGAGTGGGGGCAACCCTCAGAGGGGAGAGTGCAAGCAGGCACGCCAGAGGGGACACTGAGATAAGGGACTGGCTGAGCCAGTGGGAGGGGTTGCAGGGAGTCAGGCTGGCTTCTGAGGTGTTCCCATGTCCACTGGATCCTGAGATCCCAGAATGGGGAGACTGGGGGTCCCTGTATCATGTCACTGAGGCAGCCATGGCGGATTGTATTCTGAAAGGTGAGACTCCCAGCTCAGAGGAGTCCCAGAATTCCACTTCGAGGAGGAGCCCATCCAGGGAATACCAGGAATACCCTGAGTGGCCAGCCTGTACCCTGACCCCAGTACCCTACCATGTCTGCCCACTTTGAGGCCAAGAACTAGACTTAAGAGACTCCCTGAGGAAGACAGTAGCAAGGACACCAGACTGGCAGGCAGGGGCCTCCCTGTGTGTGACCTTGGGCCTGTGCTTCACAGCTCTGAGCCTCAGCATCTGTCATCTGGACCTGACCTTCCCTTGGCTTGTCTCCTATGTTTCTTGTGAGCATCACATAGGACCAGGGGTAGGAACACACTCTAAATATAAGGGCCCTCGCAGAGCCAGGGAGGCAAGGTGACTCTGGATTTCCCAACAGACGGGAAGCCTGCCCCATTGGGACATGGGCTTGGAGGCAAACTCAGGAGCATTGAACTGCATTTCTGGAAATTCCTGCCTCATGTCAAGTCTTCTAGGCCCTTCTGGCTACTCCAGAGTGGAAAGCACTGTCTACTACTTAGAGAACATACCTTTAACTCCTTTCTGCCACTTGTTGGAGACTCTTTTACAGAAGAGGCTCCTAATGTCTTCCAGGAGTCCAGTGCACCAGCTCGAATTAAATACATTAAATGTTCTCCCCATTTTTATGTCTGATTTCCTTAGCCTTCCAGAAGCACTATGATTGTATATATTTTCAAGGGAACTTGCAAACTCCTGTAACACTTAAAATGTTTATTCTCTTTATTCAGCAAGTGTGTCTGGGTACCTCTCCTATGGGAAGAGATCACAAGTGTGCAATTACAAACATACCTTACACACAATCGTCATGCTAATACAATTTTTTTTAAAGAAAAGGTGCCGGTAGGAATAAAGGAGAGTAGGCAGGCAGCAAGGAGGAGAAAGGAGGAAGAAGCATTTATTTATTTTTATTTAGTTGTATATCTTAGTTGTTCTCCCCAGCCTGGGATGTGAATCTGAGTCCTTGGGACTCAGCATGTGGACTGTGCTTTGGCTGGAGGCTGACTAAACCACTATTCCACCAGAGCATGCCATCTAACATAATTTGTAACTCTGGAAAACTAAATGTCCATTTGTAAGGAATCAGTCAAATATTCTGGGGCATGGATATGTTTTTAAAGTATATGCAGCTCTCCAAAATAAATTAGCATTTATATACACCACTGACCTGTCTGTCCAGGATGGAATATTGGGTGAAAATATAATTGCCAAATGGTAGTAGTAGTTATGTTAGAATTATAATTATATACTCTTATAGGTACAGACACAAAAATGTAAATATTAGTATGACAATAAAGGGGGTTAAGGAGTCCCCTTCTTCATAATATAACTAAACTATTAACAGTGAGAGGTGGAATTTCCATCAGAGTAATTCCTACACCCAAAACTGCTGAGTAAAGAAGATAAGCATTTAAAGTGTTATTGGAGTTTAAAATAAAAAATCCGAAAGAGAAGAGTTTCTCCTTCTATATTATATATTTTGAGAACAGATTTTTTTTTAACAGAATCATGTTACAGAAATAGTTTAATAAAAGTAATTTTGCATTATATGGGGCTGAGCAATACATGAAAATCAAAAACGTTTTGAGACACTGTCCTAATTCAAGAAGGGCCATTAGGGGATGTGAGGCTCTTCAGTAGCAGCAGGTCAGGGTCCCAGAAGCCCTTGCGGTGTTTTGCTTCCCCCGTTTTTTCCAGGAACAAGGATCCTGGCTGTGAGTAGAGCGGTGGAAGAATTGTATAGCTCTAGAGCCTCGTGTCTGAGAGGAAAATTCCAGCTCACTGTTCCCTTGGGCCGGCCTGAGGAGCAAGGTTGGGAGGCAGGAGCCAGCAGAGCCTGAACTGTGGTGACCCTCAGCCCTGACCCTCCACATTCTCCACAGAGGCCTGGTGGGGAAGCCCTCTGACAAACTCCTTTTTGTTGTTTTTAGCTAGTCCTCAGCTAGAGAGCTCTTTATTTAGCTCTTTCCTCTCAACCCGCAGTTTTTCTGCCCCAGAGAGGTCTGGAGGCAGGAGACCGCGTGCCCTGCCGCCTTGACTGGCCTGTCTTGCCCTGAGCGCTCACAGGGGAGTCAGCCCGGCCCGGGCTCCCATTGCATCCCATCTCTGCCGCACCCACCTATGAGCTTGGGCAGGTGACTTCCAAACCTGTCGGACCTAGTTTTGCCTTTGTAGTACAGTACAGAGTATGCCTGGTTCACAGA
Source organism: Solenodon paradoxus (assembly GCA_004363575.1). Lineage (NCBI taxonomy): Eukaryota > Metazoa > Chordata > Mammalia > Eulipotyphla > Solenodontidae > Solenodon > Solenodon paradoxus. The sequence goes on along the minus strand of RJWH01003041.1, from coordinate 146,629 downwards.
GTTGACAAGAAGGTAAGATAAGAAAACGTATATGAAGCAGTAAGATGATTCTAACACAACCAGTGGTTGGCTGTGATTTTGTATCCCTTCACTCTGGCATCTTTGCTCCAGTTACCGCTGGGGAAACTGAGGCCTGGTGTGCTGTGATCCACCAAAGTTCTGCTAAGAAGCAGGCCTGAGGTGAAGGGAGCCGAGGTCTCTTGACAGACAGATGGAGGTTTTTCCTATGGGCAAGGAAAATCTGTCTAGAATGTGGGCTTACTCTCTTTATAGAGTAGCTCTGTCTGTGAGCTTACTCATCTCCTCCCACAGCCAAGAGAGCAGGGGTCACGGGCTCTGCGTGTTCTCTGAAGCCAGGACCCTTGGGCGGGTGGGCTTTGCATTACCAGCCTGCAGCAGGGTTCCCCTCACGTGGCCCAGCTGCCCCTGAGTTGGTGGCGAGGTCTGTGAGTCAGAGTTGCCCCATGTCTGTCTCTCCCCACTGGCAGCCCCAGTCCCCGCCCCTGGCAGCAGTCCAGTGCCTCCAAACAAGATGCCTGTCCCTCAGAAACAAATCCAGACGCCCCTTTTCCAGCTTGGAGAGCAAGGGATGACCAAAGTCACACTGTATAGGTCTCTGGCTAAAAGCAGGTTCCACCTCAGGTGGCCCTCCCATAGGGTCCATGTAAGAGACCAGGAAGCTGGAGCCGGGGCCCACGACCTTTGCCCTTTGCCCACTGCTCCTGGCACCTCCCGGCTCTGGCCCTGTGCTGCTACCAGGATCTCACAGGCCGGGCTCGGCAGGGGCATCTATGGCCAGTACTGAGCTGGCCTGTGGACATCAGGATAGCCGGCTCGTGTCAACCCCATACACTGAGAGTCTGGGGCCTGCAGGCCTGTAGGCCTCTGTCCAGCCTGCCTAGTCTCTGTCCTCAGGGCCACAGCCCGGCATCGCCTTTCCTCCCAGAGCCTCGGGGTGACCACACTCTCCCACTTCTTTCTCTGTTCCTCATCCTCTCTTTGCTTAGCCTTCTCTTCTCATTCTTCCTGCTCGCTGGCCCCTTCAGTGCCCTGTTCCTGCCTGGGTCCTGACCACCACTTATCAGGGCCTGGAATCCGGGCTTCAGTGGATGAGTCTCAGAAGCCACACCAGCCTCAATCTGTGCCTACGGGCTGAGCAGAGGGCAGGGAGGGGAAGAGGGAGGGGTGGGTAAGCGCGGTTCTGGCTTAATCACCAAAGCCAAAGCACATGGCAGAGCAGAGTGGGCGCCACAGGAGGGGCTCAGGTTCACCAGATCAGGGTCACCCCACTACTAGCCAGGACTTGGGGAGGGCGGGCATGGAATTTGCCACTTTGCAGATGGAAATGAGTCTCAGAGCTGAAGAGACCCATGTGAGGACCCTGAGGCTGGGACAAGCCCTGTCTGCCCCCACTCCACTCCTGACACCTTGCAGGCAAAGGGATGCAAATTTGAGACAATGAAGTCTGTGAGAGAGAAGCACCAGGTTTAATATTAAAATCTTCCCCTTAAAAAAAGTACACAGATAGGAAAACATGATGGCATACAAAATAACACTTCTGTTGTATAAATGTGAGTTAATGTGAGTCCTAAAATAATTGTAAACCTAGGTGATTACATCTTTGGTACCGTAGAGGGAGTGAGAACCCACTCCCGCTCCTCCACCAGGCTGTAGAGGCTCCGGGCAGGCAGGTGCCACCCAGCACAGGGGTTGGTGTCCAGAGGGGCTTGGTCCTCACTCACCTAGCATCTCCACCTTCAGTGCCCACTGGGCTGGATGTAGCCGGCAGCAGGGAGGGCCAGCCTGGGCAGTGGCGAAGCCACTAGTCCTGCCTCAGAGACAGGGCAGCTCAGCTCGGCTGAGAAGGCAACCCCGAGTACCCATCTCTGGGACCCCTTTCTCAGGTTCCTTTGCCAGGGTTTCTGGTCCTTTCCAGGGGTCTTTGGAGCTGGCCCTGTCTATTACGTCTGTGGCACAGACCTGGACCGCTGTGTGGGGGGTGGTGGGCTGCCTCGGGTGGTCAGATCTATTCTGCTTCCTTTGCCCAGGATAGAGGTCATTGTGGGTCCTGCATCCCTGGAGTAGCTGCTTGGACTTTCCAGGACACTGGTTGTCACTTCAAGTCAAGGTCTGGACAGCTGGCCTTTGGGGACTTGCCAGGAGTCTGGGGAAGGGGCACGGTTCCTGAATGCCTGGAATGTGATGTGTGGCCCGGAACGTCCCCAGACCCCAACTGACCCCCAGGATGAAGGGTTGGGATGTTTAGCTTTACTTCATCCAGCAAGTGTGCAACCCCTGGAATATTCTAGAATGTTAGTGCTGGCAGGGCACCAAAAGTCAATGAGTCCAGTCTTCTCATCTTCAATAGGAAAAAGAGGTCCAGAAAGGGAAAGGGATTCCTCCAAAGTCTCTTAGCGGGTTCCAAGCATACACTGATCCACAGGTGTGGACAATTCTCGCAGGTACATCAACACACATCTGACCCTGGAGACCCTGGCGGGTGAACTAAGACTGGCAGTGATGAGAAGGACCCCAGGATCCATGGGGCCAGGCGGACATGGAGAGCGGCACTTTTTATGGTGCCTGGAGCAGGAGCCACAGGCAGCGGTGTCCTGTACTTGGCCTGGCCCACTGCCTAACTAAGCACGCGTGGCCCCAGACCAGCTCGGGCCTGGGAGCGCAGAGACTGGCATCCAGGGAGTTGGCTTCTGAATGAGGCAACACTGTCCAAGGCCATGTCCTAGCTCAGCCAGGAGCCAGGGGTACCAGGGTCCCTTTCTCACTTCCTGGGCAGATAAAAGTGCAAGGAAGAACAGCAGCTCCTTGAGAGAAATCTGGTTGAAAGTTAATTTACCGTCTTCCAAACCTGGAGAATCAGCTCGTCTCCCAACCTGTCAGCCAGAGAGCGATCCCAGACTGCGGGGAATCTTCAATGTGGAAATGTGGGAGCCCAACACTTCCATCTTACAGATGGGGAAACCGAGTCTCCTGGGTAACCCGGGGCTCAGAGTCACATGACCTCCCCAGGGGCAGAGGAGAGGTCTTGGCCCCTGCAGTTCTCTTGCCTCCTAAGCCAGTCCCAGGGGTTAGGGCTTGCTATGTCAGGGGCACGAGCTTTCCAGAAGGGGATAGCCGTGGGGGCCGGGAGGCTGGGAGAAGGCACTGGGTGCTGGGAGGCAGAGGGGGATCTTCAGGCAGGGTAGGGAGGGGACCGGCCCCTACAGAAAGCTGTCTTCCACCTCAGCCCGAGGCCCGGGGCAGCTTGAATCCAGCTGCCGCTCCAGCTCCGGTCCGGGCTCCACCTGAGGCTGGGGCTCTGGCTCGGGTTCCTCTTGGGGTTCCAGGGGGCTGTCGCAGGAGATGGTGGAGGAGGTATTGACTTCATTCAGGGTGGAGCTAGAAGGAGAAGGCCAGTGAGTGTGGGGTTAGGAGGGAGCCAGAGTCAAACAATGACATTTGAGCAGAGTCTATGTCGCCCGGCGCTGCGCAGCCTGCTACACACCGCCAGGCAGCAGTGTGAGGGAGAGCAGCTCCAGAGGTGATGTCGCTGCTCACACAGTGGGGACAGGAGGGAGCTGGGCCTGCACAGCAGATCCAGGGGCCCCAACGCTCATCCTCGCCTACTGGCATCTCCAGCCCCTGCCCTCTGCAGCGTGTACACAGCTCATCTCACGCCACAACAGCGTCCAAACAGAAGCGTTTTCACCTCACAGAGGAGGACACGGAGGTGCAAGCACAAAAACATCCACACCCCCAATGTCGGAACCCTGAACTGAACTCCTCAGCTGCCCGGAGGCTTGGCATATTCGCTTCTTAAACAGGGCGGAGAGAGGCCTTCGAAGTCCCGCATGCGCAGTGGAACCCTGGAGCCTGGTGCACGTGGACGAGGTGCCTGAGGGGGTCTCACAGCAGCTGCTGGCACAGCTGGAGCAGGAACCCAGCCTGGGGCTCCGGCCACTTCATCATGGCGTGGGTCTCATTTTGCGGGTGGGTCTAGCCTGTGGGGAACCCTTCTCTCCAACTGAGGGGAGACTCTGGATATCGAGCCCAGCCTCCAAAGCCCGCCCCACACTAATCACACCACATCCCAAGGCACGACTCTCCTTCCCTGTCTGGATTTTGGCGCCTCTGCCTCCTACTAACATGCCAGGCTCCTGGGGCCCAGGCCGCACACCAGGGGCCGGTGAGGGGCCCCACAGAAATATATAGTGTCTGGGATGTGGATTAGGTTTATCTTCTCCTCAGGACTAGGAGAAGGCCGAGAGGGGAGAGAAGAGAGGGCCTATGGGGGCCTTTCAAGGAAACAACTACCTGGCAAATAAGTCCCAGTCTGTGCTTTCTCTAACCAGCCTACCCTCTCCACCTGAGGTCACCAAAGGTCAATGGTTCTATTCTATTTACTGGGGGGAGTAAATACTCATTCCCGAGGTAACTTCTAAAGCAAGCCTGACTCCATGGAGACAGAAAGACAGACAGACACACACACACACCCTGCACACTACAGCATTGGGCCCCAGGCCAGAGTGGCTACCTGGCAAGGCTGGGGGAACTCTCCAAGGGACCCTCATCAGCAACCTCAGGTTTGGGGTCAGGCAGGGGGATGATATAGTCGTTGTCACCCTCGTTGGGCTGCACGTCAGTGTAGAGGACAGAGCTGGTATCCAGGGGAGAGCGGAGGCCATGGAAGCCAGGCAAGCGAGCTTGGGACCGAAGGACAGCTGGGTGGTCACTTCTCAGAAATTCCTCATCCACCTGCTGGTACTTCTGCTCCACAAGGGAAGAGAAAGCAAGAACGAGGGCAAGTCAGGCTGGAAATGACTGGTTCTCAGCAGATTCTCAGCCAACCCCTTCCCATATATGTAAAGATGGCAGCTGGTGCCCAGAGAGAGAGAGAGGAATTGTCCCCAGCGACACAGCTGAGCTGCCCCCCGGCACAGCACAAGACAAGCTAAGCTCAGTGCCTACCTGGGAAGGGGCATTAGCAGACCAGCACCCACAACCTAGCACCCTCCTCCCCCAACTTCGGAGTCAACAGGCAGACTCTCAGCCTCCTTAGGTGGGCTGCAGCATCCCCTGCTGCTCAATGGTGGCAATTCCACCCCATCTCCCTGGTGCCTGGGCTGTCATCAGACACAGTGGGGATTAGGAATGGAGGGAAGGAAAGGGGACACGTATCTCGCCTCACTCTAATTCCTGCTTTGGACATGGAGGACTTTCAGGCCCAGGGGGCTCCCTTAAGGAGCCTGTTCAAACTCTGGAAGGAGACCCAAGATTTGGCCCAGGTGCAAAGGCCAAGATGGAGGGGACAGGCGGCTCTTTTCCCCACTTTGAATCAGTCAGCTCCCACAGACAGCTTCATTTCAAATACCTCCATGCTGCTAAAATAAATTAAACTCGGAGATCTAGCCCATCCCTCACTAGTACCCGCAGTGACACTGAGGCCCAGGGAGGTAAAAGCTGGTCCCTCAAGGACCATCAAGTCATACAGAGTCATGTACCCAGAGTCCGACTTCTGGAGTAGAGCTCTCTAGGCTCCACTCCCACCCCGCCTCAACATACCTTTTTGTAGCCCTCGCCCAGCAGCCTTTCGAGAAGCAGCACCAGCTGGGAGAAGGGGGGCCGGATCTCAAACTTCTCTTCCCAGCACTTCTGCATGATCTCGTAGCTGGGGAGAGACTCACAGGGGTCAGGGTGCCCAGGGTGTGTGGGGAGCCGGAGGCTGCCTTCCCCAACGAGCTGAACAATGAAAGGAGGTGGGCGGGCTGGGGACAGGGTTTGCTTCCTCTTTCTGCACCTGGATGTCCCTTGGGGGGCCCTCCCTGACCAGTGGTTCCGCAGGGTAGACCACACCTTGGTGAGCACATGCCCCAGCTCTGATGAGTCCCCTTGCTCAGCGGTGGCTTCTGGATGGGCCTGTGACCCCAGCCAAGGCCCCGCTAGTCAGCTCTGGACTTGGGCTGGAACTCTGGTGAAAGAACCAGGTGGAGCCCCTTGGGGGAGCACCAGCCTCCCGGTGAGGCCTGTGCAGAGGAAAGCCGAGCCAGGGTGGAATGAGGGATTCTGGATGACCTGCGTCCTGAAAGCCAGCTCTACTTAGACTTTTCGAGATCTCTGCGCGACCACACCTATTTTGGGCTTAGGTCCATAAAATCGTCTCAAACGCCTGAGGGTCCACTCACATCTCGTCGGAGGCGTGGGCAGGCTGTGCCATGCGGTAGCCCCGCTTGATGGCATTGTAGAACTGTTCGTTCATGGGCAGCTCTGGGTAAGGGGTGCCACCTGCCAGGGAGCAGAGACACGAGATACTGAGGCTCAGGGCTGTTGGAAAGTGGCAGGCATCCTTTTCAAAGGGACAGGGAGGGCACAGCAGTGCTAGTGTGAGTGAGGCTGTGGTACACTTGGCATAGGACAGGCCCCTTCATGAGAGCCAGATGGAGATTGCAACTCTCCCCAGAATCAGAGAACCACAGAGCACCAGAAACAAGCAGGCTTTTTGACATCACTCAAAAACCCTCAGTATTCAGTGGGATGGTAAGGGGACACAGAGAAGGCAAGAGATATGCCAAGGTCACACAGCAGCAAGAAAGCAGCAGAGCTAGGCTTTGAAGCGGGGCCGCTGACCCTGTCCCAAGCCCCACCAGGCTGTGACTAAATGGCAGAGTGGATGCTGTGCCACGCTGCTGACTGGGGGTGAAGGCAGCATACCCAGGGTGAAGATTTCCCAGAGAAGGATCCCAAAGGACCACACGTCGCTCAGGGTGGTGTAGAGGCTGTTAAAGATGCTCTCGGGGGCCATCCACTTCAGAGGCAGGAAAGTCTGAGGTAGGACAGATGGGCAGGCACTGAGGACAAGGAGGGGGCTGGCAGTCCCCACACCCCAGTGCCTTCTCTCTCCCCGCCCCTGAGGACCCATCCCCACCTATCCCAGTGCTGCTGAGGGGATCAGGACACTGAGGTCTTTTTCCCCAAGGTGGAGACACAGCAGTCCCTGGTGACGGGTCAGAGGCCACCCCTGGACAAGGTCCCCTACTGGTGAATAGAGGAGGGAGAGTGCAGGATATGTCAAAGGGCCACCAGCTCTCATTCTTGCTGCCTTCAATCTCTGGGAACGAGTGTCCACCCAACCGTGGGGCTCCCTGTCCCCATGTGGAAAATGGAAACATAAGTGGGAGGCAGGACAGTCATCTTGTAATCAAACTGCTGGCCACCTACTCATCTATCTTACCCTGCCACCTGACATCTTCCTCTGCCACACTTACTGCTGGACACCTCCTTGGCCTGCTCCCCTTCCACTTCCCCAGCACCACGCACAGCTGGTCCCTTGCCCCCTGCATCTGAGCCCCACAAGCTTTGGCATCTCTGCCCTCTCCCCTCTTTTACAGTGGCAGCTCCCATTCCTGGACTACACAGGAACTAAGCAGAGTGTCACCACTGGACAGGACAGGCCACCAGGAGTCCTGAGCTCCTGTGAGCCACAGGCATACTGACCAGAAGGCACCTTGTTCCTGGGGTCATAGCTCCCTGGGGTCTGGGAGGCACTCACGCTGCCTTTGGAGATATAATTTGAGTCCCGCATGATGTCACGAGCCAGGCCAAAGTCACAGATCTTGACCAGCTTGCCCTCGCAGATGAGCACATTCCTGGCCGCCAGGTCTCGGTGGACACACTGGGGAGGGGGAGACAAGGTGAGGTCTTGGGGACAAATGTGGGGAAAGACCCTCTATGTCAAGGGATGGGTAGAGTGCATCACTGCTCTGCAAGGGGCCACACAGTGTGAGGACAGTCACTGTCTTCCCCCACCTCACAGGACACAGCTACCTGTGAGGCCATCAGCTTGGAGGCCTCAGATGGCTCAGTGACCCACTTTCCCAAGTCCCTGTCCCGCTCCTAGAGACCACACATACGTTCTTGGAGGCCAGGAACTCCATGCCGTTGGCCACCTGGTAGCTGAAACCCACAAGATCCATGTAGCTCAGCACTGGGGATTCGTTGATCAAAGTGGCCCGACAGGTCCTCTCAGGAGCTAGGGGACAGAGGGCAGGTCACCTTCATCTGGTGTCTCCCACTGGCCCACAAAGCCTTTGCCCTCTGGCTCGTGGAGACTGAGTGTCCCAGAGAGGTGGTTCCTGACCCTCTACGTCTCCCCACAAAGGGAATCAATTTCCAAATAGCTCACTTAAACCTCTTCCACTTTATCAGTCCTCTCATCAGCCAGAAAAACTGTTGGCATCAGCCCTGGGCCACCCTTACTTTGCTTCTCTGGGCACTAGGAGGTCCGCTCTGCACAGACCGTTCTCTCCAGGGCCCCAGAGGAGAGTGACTGTTCCCAACTCAGCTCACCCCTCCCTGTAAGCTGTGTGCACACCTCTGAGCCCAGAAGAGGGGTTCACATTGGGGTTCTGCCATCAGCAGCTTTTGGTAGCTGGCTCACCTGTTTCTGCAGCTATGAAATGGCACAAGGAGCCCCTTCCTCCCAAGGCCAGGTGTGTGAAAGGCTTTGAAAAAAATGCATTGGTGAGCCCTGGTCTCAAGGAGTGAGCTTGCACCTGGGACACAGTCCACACACATCCCGAAAACCCGGGTTCGCTACCCGGGGTTGGAGGGAACGGTTGAAATGAGCAACCAAATAAATAAAATGCTTTTTCCTCCTCTCTCTTCCTTCTTGCCTGCTGCCTGTCTGCCTTCATTCCTGCCTGCCTGCCTTCCCCTTAAAGAAAAAGAAAAAAATGCATCACGGCAAAGATATATCACAGCGAGGACACTCACCAGAGGGGACATAGTTGTCATAAGGGGCCATGTAGTTGGAGGACTCGATGTCTGCATACTTGATGTCTCCTTTCATGTCCAGCATGGGCACATAGTCCATGGACTCATCCTTGCTCATGTCCATGTAGCCACCATCACTCTCCCCAGGTAGGGACACATGGCTGGGAGAACGGAACATCGTAAGAGGAGGGGCCTCCAGTGTTCCCTTCCTTCCCCTCCAGCCCTTCTGCTCATCCCCAGGACCTGAAGGCTCTGCCACCCATGTATTTCTTCTCTCACTCATTCACGCTCCTCCACTTTGTTACAGTGTGAATTACTGTACAGGGAGTCCTTTCAACCAAACTCTTGGGCCCTGCACTGGGCCCAGGGACTGGCAGATTAAAATAAGACCCAGTGTGTGTCCTCAGAGCTCAGGACCAGGGGCAACAGCAGTATCCCCAGACAAAGCTGCAGATGGGTGTACCCCAAGGCGCCTTTCCGGAGCCCCTCGAGCACCACCCAGTGATGAGGCTCCGTAGGGCCTCGCCAAACCAGAAGGGGGCCCGAATTGCCTGAATGCCCCAGAGGGCCAGGGCTTACGTGTTTCTAGGGGCAGAAAAAAGACTGGAAGGAAATCAATCAGAATGTTGGAGAGAAGTCACTCTTGTCTCTGCAATAAACATGTATAGCTTTTGTCATCAGCAAAAGAACGAAGCAATTCTATTTTTGGTGAAGACGAAGAAAGAGTGGTGTGGCTGGTGGGCCCTGGAGAGATCAGGGTGCAGAGGCCCTGGGACAGGAGGGAGAGATGGGGACAGAGGGATGGTCTGAGAGGTCTGAGGGAACTCAGCAAAGGGCCTGACACACTGCTGTCAGGCGGGAGGTGGTGGCCAACCCCACAGCTATCATCACCAGCATCGCTAGGCTCTTGCCTGGGGGACCCAGCCCTGGCTCAGGAGAAACTGCCCAGCTTCCTGTCCTGGAAGGGAGGGACTGAGCAGGTGTTCCTCAGGACCCCCCAAACACCAGGGCCTGCTGGGGGTACCTGGGCAGCGGGGGGCCGACCGGCAGGGCGTTGCTGTAGAGCTGGGCGCTGGGTGGGCTGCGCTTGTCGGAGCAGAGCTGCAGGAAGGTGTGCTTATTCCGGTGCAGGTAGTCCACCAGGTCCCCGTAGCGGCAGTACTCAGTGATGATGTAGATGGGTCCTGCGGAGGGACAGGCTCAGGGACGGTCCTTGGGGAAGCCACTCAGGCCTGTCGGTACCAGGAGGCGAAAAACAGGATGCATGTGGGAGAGGCAGTTTGGTACGTGGGCCTGAAGCCTTGGTGCCTGAAAACTCTTCCTGCCTCTGTGGCCACCAGCAGGGTACTTAATGTGCCCATCTGTCAAATGGGGCTGCAGCACCCATCTCAGAGGGCTCTCATGAATATTCATGAGATAGGCCTGTTGGTTCAGCGGCCGGTATGTAACCACAGCACCATGAGTTGCTACCGATAGGCTTTTACACCAGAGCTTCTTTTGTTGGCCAGAACATACAGGAAATAAAACAACCGCTCATTGTCAGGTTACTGCTTAAATTCAAATGTGAATCATTTCCTCATTGTCAATCAATGACTTGAAGATACTGATGGAAAGGAGAATTTGGAAATGAGTGATGACTGCGGACGCCAACTGGCCCATGTACGCACACACTTCTGTCTTCTGTTGCGGTTGCGCAAGACTCAGGAAAACCCCACATCTCCCCAGAAGCAGTTGCAAGTGGAGACGGCATTTTTAACTTGCATCAGAGCTTCAAGTAAGTACACTGGGCTGGAGACTTTACTTACGATTGGCATGAAAGTGGGCCCTTGTTAGCACACCAGTGACCTCCAAATGTGTGTCTATAACTCATCAGTGCTGCCTGAGCTGTTATTTTTCACAGTTTTAAAACTTCATTATGAAAATCTAAAAATGTTAGACGATTCCTTGATTTGGAAACTGCTGGAACTGGTGACCGGAAGTGGCCTTTGACCTTGAAGTTGTGATGATTTTGTGTTTGTAAACCTCCATATCCATCTGGGTCTGTGAAGTGAGGGTGCTGGACAGGAGGGGCACACACCCTCCAGCTGGAGGCCTGCTGTGCGTGGACCGAGGAGGAGCAAGAAAGGGGTGAGGGGGTGCGGGGGGTGAGGAGGGGTGAGAGGAGGGTGAGAGAAGTGAGGAGGGGTGAGGAGGGGTGAGAAGGAGTGAGGAAGGGTGAGGAGGGTGAGAGAAGTGAGGAGGGGTGAGGAAAGCAAGAGAAGTGAGGAGGGGTGAGGAGGGGTGAGGAGCAGCCAGGCCTTGCTGGGCAGCTGGCATTCCCTGGACCCCTGTGAGTAGTGAGGCACTACCTCCTTTGGTGCAGGCCCCCAGCAGGTTGACCACATTCAGGTGGGGTCCGAGGTGGCTCATGATCTTCAGCTCGGACATGAGGGCTTGCTTCTCACTGGTGCGGGCTGTGGCTGCAGGAGAAGGGACGTCAGGCCTAGCACAGTCACTGAGGCCCTCTGAGGCCTGACAGAGGCCTCACCAGAGCCTATTCTGGTTCTTAGGCCCCAGCCTGTGCTGTAAGACCAGGTGGCCTGGGGAGGTGAGGAGCCACAAGCAGGGGAGGGGAGCGAGGACAGGAGAAGGGGGGCGCCCCAGGGGAAGGCAGGTAAGGGAGCCCCTCTCCCAGAACAGTCAGGTGTGGTACCAGCCGCCCTTCTCTGGGTCCAGGAACTAGAATCAGGCCTGCTCTGGGGGGTGGGGGATGCATGTGCGGGAGGGAAAGGGGAGAGGTGGACCGGGAAGAGAGGGAGGGTAGGCTCCCAGGACTTACATTTCAGCATCTTGACCGCCACTTTCATGGTGGCCTGAGAATGGCCCAGGCCATGAGCTGTGGCCTCCACCACCTGCCCAAAGGCGCCGGAGCCCAGGGTACGTCCTGAGGTAGAGACATTCTCTGAGCTCCTGGACCACCAAGAAGCTGCGCCCCTCACCCTCTGTGTGAACAACCTGGTTAGACATCCCTCGAGCCACCCTGGACTTAAGGTGTTCCCCTAGGGGGATGCTAAAGTCACAGTGCTTGCCAGCCCTGTCTGGTGTCTCATCTATGTCCTGCCTGCTTTCTGGCCCATCCGAGTCCCTGGAAACCTTCCTGCCTTCCTGAGTGGGGTGTGCCTCCTCTGCACCCTCAGCCTCCCCATCTGGACTAAGTACAGGCCTGGCATAGAGCCAGTCCTCCGTGAATGCCCGCTCTGTGGCCATGAAAGGGTCCCCTCTCACACAGTCACAGGATCACAGGACTTCACTGCTGGGCCCCTGGGGGCCCGTCCAGCCTCCATGGTACAGAGGAGGGGACTGAGGGCCACAGAAGACCTAGGTCTCAAAGCTAGTTACGGGAAGGCTGGGACCAGCCTCAGATGGTCTTCACATTCCCCTCAAGGCCCTAGACTGTCACCTGAGGCCTCCCTGTACTTACCAAGCACAAGCTGGTCCCGCGGCAGCTCCCAGGTGGAGTCATAGGGCAGCTGCATGGGGTCCACATAGATGTATTCATGGCCGTCGGAGCTCACGGATTCAATCACCTTCCATCGGATCTCATAGCGTGGCTTCTGCAGGGCGGAGACCAGGCAGGGAAGGGTTCTCAAAGAGGCCTGGGCCTTCCAGCCCCTGATGGAGCAGATGAGACAGGAGACCCCAAGGCCCAGAGAGGGACAGGGGCATGTCTGAAGTCACACAGCAAGTTATAAATGTAGCCAAGGCCTTCATGTGCTCTGTGAGACCAGGAGCCCAAAGTCCCAGCAGAGGGTGGCTGAGGGGTGGCTGAGGTCCAGCTGCCAGCTGCCAGCTGAGAGCCCGGCTCATAGGAGCTCCTCACCAACTTCTCTCAGCTCCACATCCCCTCAGGTGGGGCTAGAGGAGCAGGCAGCCCCAGAAAACGATGCCAGGGAGGCTCTCTGTCACATGCAGATGCCGCCCACCCTCTTACGGGACCTTCACGGCAGAATGTCACTGGACGTGGGAATGACACGACTGGAATGTCAGAACTGGAATCAGGTGGTGCTGCAGTCCTAACTGAGGACTGTTACAATGTTGGAATCACAGAATGGTGAGCTCTCAGAACAAACACGGCAATCCCAGATGATTAGGATTAGAATGCATTTCAGCAGTACCTTGGGAGTCTCCTGGAGCCCACAGAGCGCACCTGAAGGCTCCACATCTATGGTGGGGACGGGCAGGATGGCGTCTGAACTGGACTTGGGGTGGCAGTGGGGGCAGGAGGGACAGAGAACCCTGGAAGGCCCATGCTGCCCCATGGAGTGTTGCTGGGGATGTAGGAAGCTTAAACTCCAGGAGCTTTCTAGCACTTACACCTGAGCTCTGCGCTCAGCCCTGACGTGTCCAGACTGCAGTATTCAAGGACGGGGTGGCAATGCCTGTACAATAACATGGTCTGTGTCCATCAGGCAAGGGTGGGGCCTTACCTTCTGCCAGAGCATGACGAGGATGATGAGGGAGATGATGGTGAGGACCACCAAGGCCAGGATGGCAGAGATCACCACCACCTTGAAGGGCAGGGCTGGAGGCAGGGACAAGAGTTGGCCGTAAGCAAGCAGGGCACTTGGCAGCTACTGCCTCTCACCCCAGCGCTGGCACCACAAATCTTTCTCTGCCTTTCCTGCCCGGAACAGAACCGGCCCCGCCAGCCTCTCCCATGAACACTTCATGGCCTAGTAAGCACCCAGAACACTTCAAGTTCTTGGAGCGGTCAGTCTGCCTGTCTGACGAGAGGCAGGCGTGTCCTGTTGGAGTACCAGTTGAGTCAACTGCCTTCAGCGGAGAGCACAAACCATATATCCCAGGGACCCGGGTTCAAGACCCGAGTCTAGGGTGAAAACCAAGATGAACAACTAAATAAAACAAATAAAGTGCTTCATCCTCCCCTCTCTTCCTGCCTGCTTGTCTTTGCTCACTTCATTCCTGCCTGCACTTTTCCTTTAAAAAAATAAAAAAGATAAAAAAAACGCTGAGGCTCACCTCTCCTCTGGATCCACAGCCACAATGGGGCGCAGCCTGACCTAGTGGCCAGTGGACTGAGTGACACACAGTCAGACTGCAGAAAGGATCCTGTTTCCTCCGCACTTCACCCCACAGGGGTTGGGATAGTGAGGATTGTTATAAAGTGTATCCTTCCAGGACGTGGGGGTAAACTAGGGCTAACACTGGGTCCCCTAATCCCTAAGTCTCCTCCACCCCTAAGGCTTCTTGGCTGCATCGTGTCCTATTCCTTTTCACTTCTCTCCAAACCCACCCCCGCCAGGCCAGACACACTGGTCACTCATGGTATCCCTTCTCCTCTGTCCCTGACCTGCCCTTTTCTGTTGCCCAAGGAGCCCTGACCCTCCTCCTCAGGGTCCCAGATCAACATCACTCTCTCCCTCAGATCATACGTCCTGGGCTGCAGGAAAGAAACCCACATCTTCAAGGAAGCCATGCCAGAAGATAAAGAGGTTTCGTCATCCAGCCATCATAACCCCCCTGAAGCCTCATGCCTGGCACGTGAGAGCTTTGCTTCTGCTCTGCTCAGAGCTGGTCGGCAGGCATCCACTTGCTTAGGGATGCGCGCATGTGTGTGAGTGTGGGTGAAATAAGGGGTTAAGCTCCCGTCCCATCCCACCACCCAGCAAGGGGAGACAGGTGTGTGAACAGAGAGGCACCCGCATGTTCATGCCCATGGACCTGCCTGAGTCTCGCTGCTGCATGAAAGTGTCCAAGTCACCTCCCATGGCCTTCACAGCCCTGATTGCACTGGCTTCTACCTACCCCTGCAGCGCGCCCTCGCTACTCCCCTCCATTTTTTCTCCCCACCACCGCCAACCCTCAAACATACACACATGCTGTACCTCAGGTGGAGTCCTTTCATTTCTCTGATTCCACTTTGCCTCTGAGCTTTGGCATAAGCTATTTCCTCTGTCTAGAACACCAGCCTCACCATGCTAGCCCTTAGCTATCTTTATGGTTTCAACCCGTTGCTTCTTTTTTCCAGGACCCTTTCCTGAATGTGGAGGGGCTCCACATCTGGGTAAGGAGCATCGCCTCCCGCAAGGCTTTCCCTTAGGCTGACCACATGTACTGTTCTAAACCGATAATATCTTTTTTTTTTCCATTTCATACTTCCCAACCATCGTTTTAATATAAATGTCGATTTTGTCCCATTTTTAAGAAATCAGGATCATCTTCAATGTGAGGTAAAAGAGGTAGTTGAGTTGCCCTGGACCCAGTCTGTTGAGGGGGCCTAAAAGCAGCTGTGTCTTTTGGCCCACATTAAAGATGATCCTGCCAGTGCTGACTGCGGCGGGCTGCTGCTGCTACTGCTGTTCCTGCCCCGAGAGAAAACAGGAGCCGTGGGGAGTGGATTCCACCCCACCCAGTGTGCTCTCGTTTCTTCGGGAGGTAGGGGGGACACACCACCACAGCGTAGTGCCGGTAAGTATCTTGGGGGTTCTCTCTGGCACTGTGAGGTTTATTGGGCATTTTTGACACTGGGATGGTTAAAGTGGCATGTGCTTCAGGCAGGACACTTAGAGCAGGTCTTATAGAGGCGCCATATTTGGTTTTCACCTAAGGTACCACAATTCCTTGCACCAGCCCTGGTTGTGTGTATGAAGTCCCACCAGACCACACACAATGATCGTGTCCCTGCGATCACTGATCAGCATCACATAATACTAATTGCTGGCCTGGCTGCCCTACTTCTGCTCGGATTTCTCTGCCTCCTCCTCTTAGTCACCAGAGCATAACCCTGTCCAATTTTTTGCCATCCCAATGTCCAAGTTTTGTCTCAAGGAAATATGGTCAGCCTACTTTCCCTCCAAAGTGCTGCCCCCAGTGTGGGGCTGCCAAGTTCTCTGTCTACCTCCTCTCTGGTCGGAGGACACTGGGAGGGTAGGGAGAGCTGGGTCTTTGACCTCTTTCTCTCCAGTAGGAATTTGGGACACCCTCATTACTGAGTGAGGACACAGGTGAGTAAATGGTATGCATGCACAAGGGTTCAAACATAGCAACAACATCCGGGCACTGGTAAGGATTGTTCAAATGGACAAGAATTGTACACATCTACTTACGTGCTACCTGAAATGCATTGCACAGCAGGTGCATGTGTGTACGAGACTGAGCCTATATACTTTTACAGAAAGGTGCACTGCAACTCCATCCTTACAGGTATGCACAGGGACACGCCTGCGCTGTCTACACCTATATGGGGACTGTGCTCCCTCATGGACAGCCACACAGACACAAACCCGTGGGTTTCTGGACATGTCTGGGACTGCGCATGCTCACACTCACGGTTTACAAATAAAAATCCATTCAGAGGGTTCACTCCCACGACAAGGCTCACACACGCTTGTCCGTTCTTCCAGACATACACTCTGCATTACACACATTTATCTGGGGACTGGGCGTTCTTCATGACGTGGTTTACAAATCTGGACGGATATGCGCACCAGGTTTTGTATGTTTGTAAGTGCACAGGAGCACAGGCAGGTGGGTTTCCAAGTGCTCCCGAGAGTCGGTGGACTCGGTGACTCGGACCCACGTGGGAAAACCAGCACACTCCCAAGTACGGAGGGGGACGGGGGGCCACGAGGCTGCAAGACTCACAATGTGGCAGCACAGTGACATCCTGCGTGACACTGCCCAGTACGTTGAGCAGCGTGCAGTGCACGGACAGCGGCTGATCGACGCGGGGCAGGCGCAGCGTGCTTACTACCTCGAACTCCTGCTCCTCCGCCAAGTACATAACGCTGGTCTCCATCTGGTTTTCCTCCTCCGAACTGTTCCCTAGCTGCATGTGCAGCAGCCCATGAGAACACCTGCCGGGAGAACCAGTTGTATCGGCAGCTTCCGGCCCCTCTTCCTGCTGCAGGTGGGGAAGCTGAGCACACCAAGGGGTAATGATGGACAGAGAGGCCTTAGCACTTGGTCCCACTGCCTGGTCCTCAGCCCTTTCTGCCTGTGGGTCCTCTGTCAACCAGCAGGGGGCGCTCCCACCCCAGAACTGAGAAGCATGGATTGTAAAATCCACTCCTTCATTTGATTCTGAGTCAAGGTAAGGAAAAGGGGCAATTCAAGTCATACAGAGTATCTCCAAGAGGAAAGGGCTGGACTAGATGGCCTTCACTGGGTCCTTCAGGCTCGCTGCAGGTACCCTGGGAGACTGAGGTCAGGTCTGCTTACCTTTTGACGTCTTTGCAGATAGACCAGGTAAGATGTGGCTGGGGCATGCCCCGTCCACGACAGAGTACTGTCTGCTCCCCGCTGGCAGGGTGGCTCTCTTTCAGCTCCAGCACATGGACAGGCACTGCAAGGAGGGGACCCGGGGTTGGGGAGGTAAGAGACGTGAGACAGGCTCTCAGGAGGACCTGGCCCAGAGTTTCCCCTGGGGGAGGGGAGAGGCAGACTGCAGGTGAACGTTAAATACTGGAATCACTGTGTGAAGACCACTCCTGGGCACTTCAAAGGAAAAGCCTCAGTAGGGTGCTAGTCTGTCTTTAACACCTCACTGAGACTTGCTAATCCTCCTTGAACAAAGAGATCAGAGCCTTAGGAAAGCAAGAGCAGGGAGCTAGAATTAAATAATATTGCTCTATTTTCTTGGAGTTTATTTTAGTGGCATATATATATATATATAAATAATTTGAAAGGAACTATTCAGGTAGAAATGAGGGTGATTAGGAAGGCAGGCAAGAAAAGAAAAGAGGAAGAAAATTTATTTTATTTAGTTGTACCCTGCCCCCCTTTGGATCTTGAACCTTGGCCCTTGGGATATAGGTGGGGTCCTTGGGATATGTCCTGTGACGTTATCCACTAGGGCACCAGGGCATGCTGGCTGCTTTATACTTATGATGTGTGATGCTGATTTTCCAACTATAATCAAGACATTAAATTCTCTTTCAAAATAAACTTATTTTTAGAAAGTCAATCTCCGAAACCTTAATCACTATTGTGTCATTCCTTTGCTCAAAACCCCACGATGGCCTTTCATTTCAGTCACAATACAAGCCAAGTCCATACAAGGGCCCATGGGCAGTTACATGAGCTGACCCCAACCCTCACCCACTGCCCTGTTCCAGCTCTGACCTCAACTCCTGCCAGCTCACTCTGTTCTGGTCACACAGGCCTTTCTGCATTGCCCCTACCTCTGTACTGCCTGGTGTGCCCTTTCCCCAAATAGCCACCTAGCTGACATCCTCACC
Source organism: Solenodon paradoxus (assembly GCA_004363575.1). Taxonomy (NCBI): domain Eukaryota; kingdom Metazoa; phylum Chordata; class Mammalia; order Eulipotyphla; family Solenodontidae; genus Solenodon; species Solenodon paradoxus. Next base: position 128,624 of record RJWH01003041.1, on the reverse strand, counting down.
TTCTTCTAGTCTTCCTGCAAGTGTCCTCTCCAGGAGGCCAACCCTGATCACCTATTTTAAATTGCATCCTTCACCTTCCCCTGCCCCAGACCCCTCAAAGCTCCCTCCCCATCTTTTTTTTCTTCCATAGCACTGATGACCTTCTAACCTTCTACATAACTTGCTGCAATTTTTACCCTAGTCTTCCCCTGCCAGGATGCAAACTGTAGAAAGGAAGGACCTCAAGAACCTTGAACTGACTGGCGTGTTGCTCTCGCTCCAGAAATCTGTCTTCTTTGTAGTGGTGAGAAGGGAGAGGGGATGGAGGGGTGGGGCGGGGCCGGAGAGCAGGGTGCTGGGCTTCTCACCATTGACCTGCAGTAGGAAGGAGAGCTGGGCCTCAGCGTCCTCATGGAAGACCCGCATGGTGTAGTGGCCAGCCTCAGCCACCTTCACCCGCACCAATGTCAGTTCTGACACATACCTGGGAACAGGGTGGGCCAGGAGACCCAGCTGTCAGGCTGAAAGAACTCTGACAGCCAGTACTCTTCATGTATAGACAGGAAAAGCAAGGTTCAAGCAGGGGACAGGGGCTTGCTAAAGTCACATGGGTGCGAGGAACAGAGCCGGGGCCCACACCCTGTCTCATGAATCCCCACCTATAGGCAGTTACACTGAGCCAAGAGGAAGAGTTGGGAGGGGTGGGCGGGGCCCACCATTTCCCTCCCTCCACATCCCATCCCCTTAGAAAGGCCTGACACTGCTTTTCCCTGCAGCTCAACCTCAGGGCTCCATTCCACATGTTCTAGCATCCTCTTCCCAATCAGCTGGCCTTTTTCTCCTGGGCTGTCCACTGCTGGTTCCACCCATCACAAGGACAGCTGAACACCTGGATGATCATCTGATGAGGGTCTGTTTCCCCTACTAGACAGGAAATTCTAGGATGGATGGTCTTTTCTGGTCTCTGCCCCACCCCCAGAGCCTGGCAGGGCGCCTGGCATATAGTAGGCTCTCAGGAAATAGAGGCATAGGTTTGACACAAGGCTGAAGACTGAGCTGCCTGGAGGCTGCAGAGAATAACTTCAGAATGGAGGAGGCCCAGCGGTTGCTCACCCGGTCTCCGTCACGTTGCGGGTGGACAGGGCGATCTCGCCCGCGCTGGAGTCGCCCAGGGTGCGGTTGTCCTTCAGCCACACGACAGTGGGTGGTGGGTAGGCCTCGAACATCACCTGCAATGTCTCACTCCGGTGCAGGTCGGCGATTTGGACAGCGTCCAACTCTCCCATTATTCTCACAAAGCCTCTCTCTGCAAGAGGCAGCGTCAGGGTGGGGCCCAGGGGGCGGGGCTAGGCCATTTCACCAGTAGGGCGGTGCCTCAACTGGAGGCCCCGCCTCCAGGACCCGAATCTTGGTCTGGGGTCTGAGCAGGGGCGGAACTGGAGGCAGTATTGGTTTGATGGGCGGGTTTGAGGTTGGCGCTGGAGCTGCAGTTCTCATTGGACATGTTTGTCTAGCTGTGGGTTGTGACTCACGTGAGTTGCAGTGTACTTCAATGTGGAATGGAGTGGCTGGCGGTATGAAAAATTGGGTTGAATTTGGGGTTCTAGCTAAAAGGAAAATCTTCGTTGGGAATAGGACTAGATTGGGTTGAGGCGGGGTGCGGGGGTGGCGTTGCTGGCACTGCGCTTGGGTTTGGGCTGATCCTGGAAATGAGACTTGGATTGGCACTGTGGCGCCAACTGGACAGGGATGCAGCTGCGGATTCCCTGGGCTCTGGGAGGGTCAGACCCAGCTCAGAATGAGAGTTGGCGCAGAGCCCCAGGCACTCACCAAGCACGGTGATATTGATGTCCTTTTCATCTCGATGGTCATTCACACTTGCTGACACATTGCAAGTGTAGGTTCCTGAGTCGCCCAGCTCAGCGTTGGGGATGTGCAGGATGGAGCGGATGTGGGAGGGTGTGTTGAAGAGGAAGTCGGTCACTGGCTCCACCACCCGCCCAGTCTGTAAGGACAAGCCCCCCAAATCAACAAGGGTCTGAGAAGCCAAGTTACTAGTTGAGACAGCTATTCCAGGTTGGCCTGACCTCAGACCCCTGGCTCAGCATTACCTCCAGGCGGGGGTACATCCACTCAAAGTTGACCACCTCGTTTCCAATCACAATGCACATGATGGTGATGTTCTCTCCCTGGCGGACCACAGTCTGCACTGCGTTCACTGAGACGTTGATGTTTGACACTAGTGGAGAGAGATTGGTTTAGGGCTAGGGAAGTCACCACCAGCCATTAGCACTTCAGCTTGGCAATAGGACAATTGTCCAGAGAGGAAAGAGATGACTGGTGAAGAAGATTCACTCATCATTTAGTAAACGTCTACCAAAGACAAAGTACTATTGTCGGCACTTTGGCTTGCAGTACACACAGACACAATTCCTATCCTCAAGGAGCTGCCATTCTGGAAGGAGTAACTATGAAAAGCCAAGTACTCTCTGGGCATCCAAGTATAGGAGAAAGTCATTGTGTATACTGTGTACCAGGTACCTTCTGTCTTTTGTTTTATTTAATTTGCACAATCATCACATGATAGAGGCAGTCCTTCTGACAGAGAGATTCTGTGCCATGTGCAAGCTAACTCAAATGGAAGGAGGCAGAACTCAGACTCAAAGCTGAGCTGCTTCCCAAGTCTTGCCTTTGTCCACCATGGCATACAGCCCAGCGGTGCCTCTAATGCATCCCGTGAACCTGGGCAGACGCCACCCTCTTTCAGAGCCTTGGTTTCCTCATCAGGTACACTACCTGTCTTCCAAGGCTGCCGTGAGAAGCCACCGAAAAATGGCATTGCACACGCTGTGCGCTGGAAAGGGTCAGACTCTTGGGAGGGTCCTACTTGCCCCTGTTGAGCGTCAGGCCAGAAAGGGGGCTCACCCTGGATGCTGTAGATATAGAAGGCTTCGGAATCCACCTCCCTGTCCCCGATGGTGGTTTTGCAGACATAGGTTTTGTCCTCAAAGGTACCAGAGAAGCCCCGTTGGTGATCATAGGGGACGGGCAGTGGCACATCCACTTTCTTCTCATGCAGTGTCACCACCAGTTTTGGATCTGTCACTCGGCAGGGGATTGTGGTCGTCTCAGTGATTTCCGTGAGAAAGATAAATGCATCCTCCGGGTAGACAGGAAGGAAGTCCATGGTGGGATCTGCCAAGAGTGGGGTCAAGAATATGAGGTGGGGCTCGTCCTGGTGGCCTAGCGGATAAGGCCACCGGACATAGTCCACATGCATCCCAAGGACCCGGGTTTGAAACCCAGGGCCAGGGGAAATAGTCAAGATGAACAACTAAATAAAATCAGTAAAAGGTTTCCTCCTCTTCTTTCCTGCCTGCCTACTCGCCTTTATTCTTGCCTATACCTTTTCTTTAAAAAAAAGAAAAAGAATAAGGGTGAGGGTTAGATGGTGTGACACTGGAAAGCAGTATGGAGAGTCCTCAAAAAATTGAAAATGGAAATTCCATATGATCCCATTAGCCCACTGCTGGACATTTACCTAAAACCACAACACTGAGTGAAAGAGCTGTGCGCATCCCTGTCTGTGTTCATTACAACATTATTTACAATAGTCAAGAAGTGGAAACAACCTAGGTGGCCATGGACAGGTGACTGGGTAAAGAAGATATGATGAATACATATACAATGGAATATTACTTAGCTGTTGGAAAAATAAAGAAGAAATCTGGCCATTTGTAAGAACATGAATGGGCCTGGAGGGAAGGATGCTTAATGAGTCAAGCCGGAAGGGGAAAGACAAATACTGGAAGGTTGCATTTATATGTAGAATATAAAGAAACAGAGCAAATGTACAGGTGAAACAAAGCAAAAACCAACCCGTGAACACTGGCATCAGAAGTGGGGTTACCAGAGGGAAGGGGGGTGGGGAGTGAGAACAAGGGGGTGTGGGGGCCCAGTGGACAGCGGTGGAAGACTATTAGATGTTTATGGTGGGCCTGATGCGTTATCATATATTTGATGAAGAGTAAACCTGCACATCTAAAATGTATACTGTTTTATAAATCAAAGTTACCTCAGAAAAAGGAAAAGTGGTATACCCCGGTGGCCTAGCAGATAAGGCCACTGGATGCAATCCACACACAAATCAAAGACCCAGGTTCAAGATCCAGGGCCAGGGACAACAACCAAGATGATGAAAATGAATAAGATGCTTTTTCCTCCTCTGTCTTCTTGCCTGCCTGTCTGTGCTCACTTTCATTTCTGTCTGCACCTTTCCTTTAAAAAAAAAGTGGAAAAAAAAAAAAAAAAAAAAAAAAACAGAACAAAAAGAACACGGGTGGAGATGCTGCGTGTCTGACTTTTCTCTGGATTGCTGTGTGACCTTGAGTAGGTCTCTTGCCCTCTCTGAACCAGTGTCTTCCCATTACAAAATAAGGATGCTTCCTGAGGTCCCTTTCACCTTTTACATTTGATATTGACAGCCCCAGGGTTTAAGAAAGATGGTACATCACAAGTTCAAGGGTAGCTGTAACCTGAAACTTGGAGACAGAGGAAGATGGGATGTGGAGGCCAAGAGGGAGAATACTGAAACCAGTTTGGGAATGTTGAGTTCTTGGGAGCCAGGAATGGGTTGGGTGGGTGGGGAACAGATGGATATCCACACCCAGGAGTGAGAGAGCCAGGCTGGACTCTGACTCGTCTGCATTTCTGGGATGGCTGTATTTCATGGTGTCTCTACAGCCTCTCTGAGCCCTCCCAGATGCCAACAGCCGAGGAGAGGAATAAGGGAGCAAGCACGTGGGCTGGACCCTTACCTGGGACAAAGATGTAGAGCCGTTTTCGTTCACCAGGCTCCAGCCCCTGGGAGCCTTTGTAGGTACAAAAGTATTCTCCTGTGTCTAGCCCCGTGACATTGGTCAGTGTCAGCCTGCTGAAGAAGGTGCCATTCTGGGTCTTGGCCATTTCCTGCTGGGGCTCCAGGGACAACCGTTCCCATACCACTGGAGCTGAACCCAAGCAGGTCAGAACAAAGGTGCTAGAGACATTGAGGATAAGCTCTGGCTCTGGAGGTATGATGTCCAGACCTGGGGAGACCTGTGGTCCCAGCAGCAACAGCAGTGGCAGCAACAGCAACTGGCCTTTGGGAAAGATGGCAACAGACATCAGGACATGGGAACCCCAGCGCTCTGCCCGTAGCTGACCCTGAGGGAGGCCCCATATGAGCTCTCCCTGAAAACACATCTCCCGAATCCAAACACAGATTGGATTCTGAGGTCTGCTCACCCAGTGCCCGGTCCCCTGGGGCTCCTCCACTCCGCCCTGGCCTCCTGATCTCGGATTTAGACCCCCAGCTTCAGAGTCCTTCAGCCATCTGTGGTGTGTTCAGGCCGTGGCCACGTTCTTACCAATGCAGCAGGAAATCCTTGGGAAGTAATTCCCAGGCCTCCAGTTCCTGCATTACTTCCCAGGTCACTTTCTGAGCCTCTTTCCTGCAGTCACCCCAGCTGCCAGGTTCTGCCCAGAGCCTGAGACAGCTCTGCTTTGGAGGGCAGAGCAGCTCAGAGAGGGGCAGATTGGGGCAGGAGAGATGTTCAGGCCCCTAAGGGCTGGAGGGGACTGGAGTTGTAGGGGGAGCGTTATCAGTGATTGGTTCCCCTCCCGATCCTGTCCCCAAGTTTCAGCAGAGACCACTCTACAGGGCTGGCCAGGCAGTCATCTTGGGATGAGCCACTGGCTATCATTGGTTGCTGGGTCAGTCGCCCAGCCTCTAGAGAGCTGGATGCACATCACGGAGCAGAGGGAGGGCAGGAATCAAGGCAGGTAGCTCTGAGAAGCCCAGCCAGGACTTGGGGGGTAGCAAGGAGGGGGTCACAGTGAAGGATTTAGACAGGGGCAAGGAGCCTTAGGCTGGAACCAGATAGCTGCCAGTGAGTGCTGAAACTTTTGCCAAGTGGGGTGGAAACAGCTGGTGATGGGGCCTGGAGTATAAAGGGCCAAGCAAAGGATCTGATCTCACAGACAAGTAGGGAGGCCACTGAGGATTCTGAGTGGAGAGGAAAAAGTTGGGGTTTAAGAACATAGCAGTGCCCCTGGGGTCCCAAGCTCGGGTGCTTGCCAGCACCACCCCTGCCAGCTCCAGGTCCTCTGCAGTGGCTCTCCAGGGTCGCCACCCCTTCCCCAGCCTACCTACCTTTGCAGATCACAGCTGCTGGGGTCCTCTGGAGCTGCATGGTGCCCTGCAGAGATAAACAGGGGTCAGGGCCCAGGGCAGACAGAGGCAGTGCCACGGCCCATCTTAGCAGCAGAGTCCTGCAGAGCAAGCCCCAGCCCAGGGACTAGCCTCTGTGTCTGTGAGGCTGAAGTCAAAGGCCACTGCATCCCCACATGCCTACGGCTCCCTGGTCCTGCACTCGGCTCCACCTGGGGGTGCCTGGACCCTGCTTTGGCTCTGCCTGTACCTCTCCCTGGCACTGGCTGAGCTCCCACCTCCCTCTGGGCCTTAGTTTCTCTGGTTGCACAGTGGGGGAGGGGCCCCTGGGCTGGGTGGTGTCAAGGGGCCCGCCAGCTCCAACAGCCTGTCCTCCGGGTGACAGTTCCAATACCAGGCTCTTATCTGCCAGTACAAATATTTGGGAAAGCGTGATGGGGGAGAAGGAGGGGGCAAGCCAGAGCCCAGAGAACTCCCACAGCTCTGCGGGCACAACAGGAAATGGAGGCGGCTGTGGGAAGGGAAGCGGGGGAGTCAGGGCTGAGGAATGTGGGGGGCACCCCCAAGCCTGGCCCCTTTACTCAGCGCCTAGCTGCACTGGGAGGCCCAGGGGAGAGGGGCCAGGGGATGGAGCCAGGAGAGGCCCCACCACGAAGCAAACTGCCAAAGATCCTTAGAGATGCTGGCCCCCCATCCCCACCCCCAGTGTCCAGATAGGGAAACTGAGTCTCTGAGAGGGAAAGAAGTATGCCCAAGGCGACGCTGCAGAGCTTGTCCGAGAGGAAGACAAAGAAATCTGGAGTGTAGAGGACGAGAGAGAGCAGGACAGAGAGGAACCAGGGATGCAGATGAAATGACAATGCAGACACGGGAAAGAGATGAGACTGAACTGGGGGTCTCTGCCCTATCCTCGCTGCATCCGAATAACCACCATCACCAGCCTGGCAAGGGCCTGCCTGCAGCAGTGACAGGAAGGAGGCCAGAACTGGACAGGGCATCGAAGAGCAAACAACGTGGGACGTGACCACATGACAAGGTAACGAGGAGCCTGCGATGCTGTGGGTCTGCTGACTTCCCTGAGTGGCTGCCCAGCCTGGCCTGGCTCCTCAGGACACGCCCCCTCGCATCCCCACTCCACGCCCAAGTCACCCCTTCTATCGTTTCCAAGGTCTGAGCACCAGCAGGGCCAATCCCAGGGCATGGACATCGTGGCGCCTCCATCTCCAGCTCTCAAGATGCCATGATGGGGAGCGTCCCACTCACAGGATGCACCTACACATTAGTGGTGGGACGGAGGTTAGGCACCCCCTGCCTGTGACCCTCAGTCTCAGTTCTGCCCAGCACCCGAAGAAGCTGTCTTCTTTTCCCCATCCCTTCAAACTGTCTGGCCTGAGGGTCCTCTCCCCATAGCTCCAGATTGAAAACCTACCCCCTTTGCTGCCCAGTCACAGCACCACCCCCATCCTTCCTGCCCCTGCCCCTCAGCTGGAGGCCAGGCCTCCTCTAGCAGGAGGGAGCAGCGCCACAGAGGAGCCAGCAGCCCCTACAGAGGCCCATCTGCCCCCAGTGGGTGCCCCTCTGGCTCCCTCCTTCCTGCCAGAGATCTCAGCCAAAGAAAATCATTAGCAGCCCAGGCTGGGGGAGGGGGTCATCCTAGCCTCCCCACCCCTCCCCTCCCAGCCTCTCTGGCTGGCCACACTGTTTATTATTCTAAAGGAGGAATTTGGTCGGCTGGCTGGAGATGGGAGGTCACCGCTGCTGAGGCTGGCCTGGCTGGGGGAAGGCTGGACCATGGACTACCCCCCACCTACCCCTTATCCCACCCCCGATCCCCACTGGACAGCCCCTGATCCTGGCTTTTCTCCTGCCCTCCTGGGAATGGGGGCGTCTGACAGTCTTTGAGGCTTTGAGTTCAGAGGGGCCTTTTTGAGGGACCTCAGGCAGCTGAGGCGCAGAGACCAGTGGAATCCTGGCCACATCACACAGCGAAAAGGTAGAATCAGGCAGTGGGGAGAAGATAGACAGGCAGAGCTCAGGCGGCATATAGACATCTTGAAGAGAGTGCAGACACCCCAGGGGTCCTGGGCTGGTTTCTCATTATGAAATGAGCTGTTCCACCTGGGTCACAGCAGCCTCAGCCCCACAGTGATACTGAGCAACTCTCCAGCCATGTGGGGGACACTGGTCCCCACCCATGCAGGCAGACGTGTGTGTGGGTCATCTCAGAGAGCCATCCCTGTTCTCAAACTGCCAGACAGAAGGTTCTAGTCACTGTTTTTCCTGCCAGATGACTTAGGGACATGGGGGCTGATGAGAAGGAGGGGGCTACATTCCTGAGGCTGGAGACACGTGAGAATCCAAAACCCAAGCCCAAAACCAAAACTGGCTCCATGGATGGAATTTCCCCAACCATTCAGTTACAGACTCGCTGTGTGGACTTTGACACACTGTTCCCTCTTGAGGCCGGAGTCTTCAGGTGACTTCCTGATCAATGAGCTGGTGCTGTGGAAACCCACTGGAGACGCGGCACGGGCAAGGACCAGAGGCCCTGGGAGGACTGGCGGCGGGGCTTGGTGCACACAAACGTATGCCACCACATCACCTGGCTGACTCCCTGGCAGCCTCTGCTGCCCACCGCCACCACTGCCCCCCAAATGGTGCATGAACCTCTCCGTGTTTCCAGCAGCTGCCATGGTCCAGCTGAGACCAGAGAGGCCCAAGCATCGATAGAGGCGGGATGGCAGGCTTGCCTGTGAGCATGTCCTTCTTCAGGGGGAGGGCTGTCCTGCAGGGAGAAGCCGCCTGGACATGGTGTCCGTTAGGACACAGGCACTCCTCCCGAAGCTCCTGACAGTGATTCAGAAGGACTCCCCCCACGACCAGGGAGGCAGAGGGAGGACCCCAAGTTCCGAAGAGCAAGCATCCTCGGGGAGTCCTTCTGCGAGCCCTAGCTCTCCCTCCTCCCAGCACATGCAAGTTTCCATGTCTTTCCCACTGCCTTAATCTAAATAAATCCAGTCCATCTTGGCCACATCCGCCAGCAGCAGCTCCCCTCCCTCGGGGTCCCAAGGCTCCCACGACATGGGCAGGCCAGGGAGGGGGACTGAGCGGCTGCCAGCAGGGGAGGCCTGCGCACGGTGAACACGTGCACACCAGCACAGTCTCCTGCCTACGCTCCAGTTCACACACTCCTCTGAAACACACCCGTGTGCAACGGGCCATGTGTGTGCCCAGCCCTCACGCAAGCACTCAGCATGTGCCTGCCCACACAAAGCACGCACGCAGGCGGCTCCCAGCACAGGGTCACACAGCACAGGCTGCAGCCTGCGCAGGGCGTTCCCAGGGGCCCATGTGAGGGAAACATGTGTGCAGCTGATCACATACCTTCCTAACACAAACAAAGCTGTGTACATACAGCACACGTGTGCACAAGGAAGCTACAAAGCCGCTCTGCAAGTACTGCGGCCAGTGCTGTTTTAACTCATTTGCTTTTCAGCCGACACCACAGGGTAGATGCAATGTTCATTCCCATTTTAGACTGGGAAACTGAGCAGAGTGCGCTAAGCAACTTGCCTGGGAACGTAGGACAGAGACTGGGTGAGGTGGAGTGCTGGCCTGCTTCTCCGCTGACTTGGATGGGGCTGGGAGAGGACAGTGGGGACTGATGGAAACGGATGACCTTGAGATTCTGCACCTGACAGTCATCAGGACTTGGTAATTAGATGTCACGGGGGCTGAAAGAGAGGCATCCTAAATGAGCCCCCATTCATATTTCTGACTTGGATGCTGGGGAACAGGAATGTGTGCGCTGGGGGCCCGATGACATTTCCTGAGATGAGAATAAGGTAGGGGTGGGACTGGGAGCCACCCCTGGTCTGGTGGAGGATGTAGAGTGGCTGTGGGTACCTGAATGGACAGAGGGACTCTCATTCTGGAGGTAGGGGACAGGCTGGGAAGAAAGAGCCGTGATGGGAGGACGCTGGTGCGGTGTGGAGGGGAATGCTTGGGGCTGGCATTCTCAGACTGGGGTTGCTCTAAATAAACAAGATGCTAATGGAGGCGTGTCCCTGGGGTCATGGGGTTAGAGCCTTGAAATGTCAGGGCTCCCCAGCCCTCAGGGATCATAGGATAATTCCTTCCCATGCACCATTGTACAGGTAGGGAAACTGAGGCTAAGAGAAGTACAGGGATGAGACTCAGTCATTTGACCTAGCCAAGGGGGCTCTGGCAGCCAAGGCAATGCTGAAACTCACTTGCCTCTAGCCGGGCTCAGACTCGAGGCTGGTGGCTCTTGGCCCCAGGGTTCAGGCTGCATTATTTGCCTCCTCCCTCCCCATAGGCCATCCCCTGCTCTGCCACACATAGACCTGTCTTATCACAGGCAGTATCCTTGAACTGTTGCAGCTAGGGATTTGGACTGGGACTTTGTGGAGGTGACTTGCTAAGTTGTTGGCAGAAGTAGGACTTGGATGGAAGTCTTCTCCAGTCCAGAGGCCTTCACGGCCTCTGAGACAAACTTCTGGATTCAGGCCTCTGGCTGGGAATAGAGGGTGTGGGTTCTAGCCCCGGCTCTGCCCCCCACCTAGAGTGCAGTCCTGCATCACTCTGTGCCACAGTTTCCCCACCTGTACATGGGGTCGGTGGCACTGCCCTGGACACACTTCCAGGACTGACACATGTGACGCTCAGGACACTGCTCTGGAAGGCAGCTGTGCTGAGTTGGGATGTGGAGTAGGGGGAAGGGACAGGGAGGGGCCTGAGTCAGATGTCATGACTCAGCTGGAAGAAGGCAACCAGCTCCAGGCCTGGGAGTGTGTGGGTACAGGAGGCATCTAGAGCCAGAGCCAGAGTCCTCCGCCTGCTAACAGATGGGAGAGTTGAGAGTGACAGTGGCATGGCTGCGCTGGGCAGAAAGTGCAGCTGCTGTGGGCTTTCCCCAGGTGGGCGGTGATATAGGTGCTCTCTTACAGCATGAATGGGGGAGCCTGAACCCAGAAGGCAGGTAGGACAGTAGGGTCCATGGGAGACAGTTAGGGCAGTCACGGGGGGAAGGGGTAGAAACATGGGAATGGGCTGAGGCTGTGGAGTTCCCACCTGCCCCTCAATCCTATACCCACTTTCACCTGTTGGTGAAGATACCCATCTCCATCCTTCACAATGAATTTCCCCATTCCCATTCATCATGTGTCTCCCCAAACCTCAGGGGCACATAGGGGCTAACTGAGCCAAATCACACACCTGGATCTCTCAGGCCCAGCACTCTGTCAGGCTGTGTCAAGACCTAGGACCTTCACATATCACAAACTCTCCCAAACAAAGCAACAGAAGTCAGTTAAGCTGGGGCCCGGCGCAGGCTCTAGCTGCTCAGAAAGTGTTCAGGGCAGGAGAGCAGAGCTACTTCCATGGACTGTTGTTCTTTTTGTTTTTTTCTTTTAAAGGAAAGGTGCAGGCAGGAATGAAGGCGAGCAGGCAGGAAGAGAGAAAAGAAAGCAGTATTTTTATTTATGTATTTATTTACTTGTTTATTTATTTAGGTGTTGCTCTTACTTGCTCCCCAGGAGGCGAACCTGTGTCCTTAGGATGTATGTGGATTGAGCCCAACCGCTACTGCAGCAGGACGTGCCCTCAGGACTGCTGTTCTGAACCCCTACCCCTGTGCCTCCATCACAGGCTTGTCCAGTCTCCTGTCCCCTCACTTCCTGTCTGTCCCCTCCTGCCTGTTCTCACACCAATACCTAGCTGACCATGTCCTTTCCCGGTACCTCGGTAACTCTCCATCACCCCAAAGTGAAAGCTGGCTCTCTAGCCCAGACTTTAGGCAGCTCCACAACAGCTCATCATGACTGATGGAAGGAGGCTGCTGCCCTCCCAGCATCCCAGGGCCCACGTCAGGCCCAACACTCATCACTCTGTGCTCCTCTCCCCAAGGATACAATGGAAAGAAATGACCTATTTTCTGGAAGTTCAAAATAAAAAGAAACATCTGTCTGGATGGGCGCCAGGCCGATAAAGAACGGACTGATCCCCCAGCCCCAGCCCCCTCACCCACACACCCCCTCACCCGTCAGCCAGCGTGTCTTGGGGGTAGGGGAGTCATCGGCCCAGATACTTGGAACAGTTCGTGGGAAAGTGCTCAGTGTGTGCCTCTGGGCCACTGGGGGCCCAGGAGAGGGGACCTAGGTCCCCAGGCGGGTTGGGAACTTCCAGAAGGAGGTCAGAGGGAGGGCTGCTTGCCTCCCCTCTGCCTGAAGGCAGAGGGCTCTCTTCCTGCCTCTCAGTGTCACCACCTCCTTGCTCCTCCCACCCTCAGGGACCCTTGGAACCAAAGTCCTCCAGATCCCAACTGAGTTCCCAACAGGCCCCTCAAAAGGGAGCAGGCACTTACAAGGCATTGAAAACCACCAAGAACAATGATAGCTACTTCTCACCAAGTCCGAGTCCGTATCACCCACAGCCTGGGCTGAACCCTGGAGCAGAATGACCTCAGAACAAACCCATGATGTTAGTATTGCTTCCCCATCTCACAGGTGAGGAGAGTGAGGCACAGAAAGGTTACGTCATTTGCCCGAGGTCACAGAGCTTGCCAGCGGTGGAGCCAGCGTTCAGTCCTGGGAAAACTGTCCCCAAGCCCCAGCGGACAGCTCCAGCCTCAGTTTCCCGTTTCCTGACGCAGAAGGGTGGGAAGGCAGACAGTCTCACCATCTTTCCTAAGCCTCACCATCTTGGGGCTGGGCTGGCTTAAATACACCCTATTCACACACATGCCCTCTGCAAACAAAGGAGCTGTCCAGCTCCCAACTGCACACCTCTCGGGATCTCACCTCACCTGCGGCCCCTTCCATTCTTGGAGAGCTCTGTGGTCTCAGAGGCCAGGCTCTCAGTAAAATTGTAATATATGGGGCACAGTCTGTCTGGCTGTCTCCTCTGTCCATTAGCCCTGCTTCAATCCCGCCATCCCCTAGCCCAGCCCACCCCTAATCCCCGACACCTTTCTTGCATTCCTCTTCTGTTATCTCCAAATATGTAAACAAATGAAACTAGTTTGGAGCTAGGCATTCTGCTAAATAAGATCACCTGGGGCTTTTATTTCATCCTTGCAACCTTGCCAGGCGAGTAGGTGCAATCCTTCCCACTTCACAGAGGAGGAAACAGAAGCTCAGAGAATTTGGTAACTTGCCTAAGGTCACACAGCCACTAAGCACTGGAGCTCGGATGTGTGCTCAGGCCCATCTAACTCCAAACCTGCCATGCTAAAATGCCAGTCTCCTGCCCAGAGCCAGGTCAGGCCCCAGAGAAGCACTCCGACCTGGTTCACACGAATGGAGTTCTGCAGAATCCAGGCTTTCAGGGACAGAAGGACCCCCGGAGGTCAGGCCTTATCCTCCTCTTACTGAGGTGCAGGGAGTCTGCCCTGTTCACCCAGAACTTTGAAAGTCAACCTAGTCAAGCTAGAACTCAGAAGCTTCCTGCATCTTCTTTGCAGAGCCTGGGGGTCAGCACGTAGGCAGAAGACAGAAGAGAGGTCCTTGTTGAGGACAGCCTGGTGCTCGTAGGGGCGATGCCCAAGCAGGCCTGCCTTGAGGCCCATCCCAAGAGTCTCTGAGAGGAGCATCCAGACAGTCAGGCTAGTTGCGTGGTCTGCTGTGCCATGGGCCTGCTGTGCTCAGGGTCAGGCGTGTCTCTGCCCAGGGCCCCAGTGCCCCATCCACTGCTCACAGAGGTCCAGGCCTCCACAGCCGCAGAGTAGCAGGCCTCGCTCTCCGCCCCTCTCCCACCCCCCACCCCCCAGCTGGTGCCATGGCGACAGAGAGCATTGGGCCCTGGCAGCCAAAGAGCCCCTGAGAGGGGTCCTGAGGCTGAGGCTGGGGAGGGGGGTGCAGCAGGCGCAGACAAGCAAACCTTCTGTTCCCGGGGCTGTGCTGCCAGCCTGGGACCTGCCCTAGGCTGGGTGGAGGCTGAAAACAGAATAGGTTCTCAGAGCCAAGTGAGCAGGGGGGCAGGCAGACCTCAGGCCTTTGTGCTGACCTGCCAGCCCTTGGCCTCACTTGGCCTTCCCCCGCCAGGCCAGAGCCCTCAAATCAGGCAAGGGGAGCTAGCTAATGAGCAAACCTGCCATTAATTGGTGCCAATTATGGAGCATTGAGATTCCCCTCAGAGCCCTCCTGGACAGCAGAGCCCGAGGGGAGAAAACTCCCACATTTCATTCCCTCTCATTTTCTCAGCATCTGATCCCTCACCCCTTTCTTCAGTCCTTCACCCCTGAGTCTCCCATGGACAGTGACTCAGCCTCTCTGTGTTTCGGTTTCCCCACTGTAAGTCAGGACTCGTCATTGGGGGTCAAGGCCACTGAATGAGATAATATAAGTAAAATCCCTGGTGTCAGACCCCCCCACAAGAGCAAGCCTTAGACCAGGGATTAAAGTTCAGCAATCAGGTCAGCGAATTGCCTCTGGCGCCAGCACCCAGTCGTGGAATATCGATAAAGAAAGCCGATGGACGAGTTTGACATGTGAGATGTGTAATACGTGACCAGGACGGATCCTCCACTAAGAAACAAAGGAATGACACAAGTTGAAGAAGCCCACCAATAACTTCAAAGGACAATGTCATCTTGCACAATCAGGAATTGAAACCTGGTCTACTGACCCCCTCTCTCCTTCCCTCTTCCTCACCATGTAGGATTTTCCGTTAAAAACTCAGGCCTCTGGCAAGGCAACCGGAATCAGCTTCCCTTGCCTGGCTCCATTCCCTCTCTCTCTGCTCCCCACTAGTGAACCCAATCTTGCTTACTCGCTGCGCCTGTCTGATATGTGGAGCGATCCTGAACCCACGGGGTCTGGACCTCCCTTGGTCGGTTCCATTCCTTTACCCTCTGAATCTCTGCTTGCTCACTCCCCTGACTTTCGTGGATTCTTTGAGTGACCCGAACCCCACACCTAGAACAGGGGCTGGTGCACAGCCCTCTGCCGAGTGGGTAGCACCTTCTCTATTCACTGGAGAATAAGCAACTCACTCAGCCCTGGGCCTTCGCTACACTGAGAGCCCAGCGAAGCTAAGCCTGACAGTGAAGGGTTGCATGTGGCCAGTAAGTTGTGGAATCCCCTCAGCAAGGGCTCATCCAGAAGGGGTGGCTGCTATTGCTTGCAGTTGTCAGGAGGCTCAGCTGTCGCGGGACAGGGCGTACTGTCCTAGCATTTTCAGAATGCACAGGCTAAGCCAGGGTGAGCCCATGGCTCATGGCTCCCAGTTCATTGTCAGTCAGTTGTTTCCTATACCTTTGTCTTATTTTTATCCCTTATTTCATTTTCGACCAATGAGTAAAATCACCTAATGATTAGGGATGACATCTCCAAATTCCTAATCTGGGTTAGGCTTACAGTGCGTGCCCAATAGATGCTTACACAAATGGATCTCTAGGGCCAGCTTTCTAGTAACTCAGGACTCACTAGCTGGGAGCTGGGATGACAGGTGATGGTGACCCTGTCCTTCCAGAGAGGTTATGGAGCTGGTTAAGGAAGGGGCAGGACAGATGGATGGGATATGATGCCAGCAGGCTGTGCCCAATGCCACCTGGGGCAGCGAAAACACCTGGGACCCCAGTCAGGTCAAGACCAGCTGTCCCAGCATAAAGCCACTTCGTCCAGGTCCAAGTTTCAGTCCTGCTACCTCGTAACTGTCTGACCTCTGAGTTTAACCTCCCTGGAAAATGGCCCTCTTTTTCCATTAGAGATGACACATAACGGGTGCTGGGTGAGTGGTACACTACCAGGAGACTCCAGTGGGGAGCGGGTGGCCTGGAGCTGGGTCCCTAGGGTTTGCTTGGCTGTTTGGTGGGTGAGAGCAGGGAGGAGCTCTGTGGGTGCAGTCAGGGAGGCAAGGAGCTCTCAGGGTATCTGGGAGAAAGAGCAGGAAGAGAACTGTTGGGATAGAAATTGGGCGTCATCAGCAGAGAGCTAAGTGATGGACAGAGAAGGGGTGCAAGGCTCACTTCGGGAAAGGTTTGGGGTACTGAGTAAGAGTGGGGTTCTGCCCTTGGTGCTCCAGGAGACCAACTTTTCAGAACAGTGGTGGTGAGGGTGGTGACTAGCTGGTCAACAGCAAGTGTTATGGGGGTGGGGCGGGGGCCACCTCCACAAAGGAGAGTGACCAGGGAAGGTTGGATCTTAGTCCCACTTTGGGGGGTGAAGCTATCTCAAACCCAGCCTAAACTCCCTGACACGACCATCTACATAATTTGTGGGCTGAATGTAAAATGGCAATGTAGGGTCACTTGCTAAAAAGTTATCAAGAATTTTAAGCATAGGAGGACCCTTCTAATCATGAATATCTGTGTGCCTGCACAGAATGAATGTTCCTGAAGTCACCTCTGTTCGGCGGGCTAAAGCAGAGGCCATCTGTCTACCATCCATCATCTATCCATCCATCCATCCACCCATCCATCCATCCATCCATCCACCTTCCACTATGTTCATCCCTCTCTGCACACACATGCAGGTGAGACAGGAGAAGCCCACAGCCAGCTGGGCCACACCTGAGTCTTTGCCTGCAAGCCCCGTGCCCTGGGTTAGGAGATGCCAGGCTTCCATGACAGGTTTGCAAAGCTGATTCCTGGCCTATGGGGCTGAGCTGGGAACCCCGCCCCCCACGCCCACTTAGGCTCAGCCTCATGAGGGAGAAGCTGATGGCCTTCCTGGCATGAAAGGGAACCAGGACAGCAATAAGATCTGAAACAGCCACAGAAGCCTGGCAGGGGCTCTCGGGGCTAAATGGCACAGCTGCACAGAAGCTCTGTGGTCATGGAGCTATCCCCTGGCCCTCTTTACATAGAAAGAAATGACATGGCCACCATCTCTGTGATTCAGAAAACTACCTTCCTCTGCCTTTTCTGGCTGGTATTGCTCCTCTCCAGCCCAAACTCTGGCCTGTGGCCCCAGTCCAGGGATGGCAGGAGGTGGAGCCCAGGACACAAAGGTAGATGGTGACAGCACAGGCAGTGGCCCGAGGAAGCCAGGCCTGCAAGCGGCCCCAGGCCCATAGCCCCTGCCATCTATACAGCCCGAGTCCAGCCCACCCCTGCTCTGCACCTCAGTTTCCTGCCCATACAGGGGAATGGAGCCATATGACCACAGCTTCCTTATCCTCTCTACCCTTCAGAACTGTCTGACCCCCTGGTCCTGCTGCCCTACCTCCCCAGGGACAACCCTTTCTTCCCTCCCAGGGCGGAGAAGCTGGTATCTCTAGCAGATGAAAGGTTTCAGGTACCTGAGACATCAAATAGCCCTGATCTGAAGGAGGCAAAGAGAAGGCATTAATGCAGCCAGTACAATATACTTTGATTTTCAACCTCTGCACTAAGCTGGGGGTGGGGTGCCCAAGAAAGCATCTGGGAAGGAGGGGGACCTGGGTCAGAATGCAGGGGTTTAGGAAGCCTCTTTGCTTGAAGGCTTCCTGGGTCCAGAGTCCTGGGAGGGTCTCAGGCAGCTTCCACTGCTGGGAGCAACAGTGTGTGAATTCCATAGCCTCCTACCAGCAGGCATCTCTGCTACAAGCCCCTTGTCTCTGCACCCCACCCTGCATCATCTCCCACTGGGGCCGAGCCTTGCTTCTTCCTGAAATCAGAGCACATGAGGTCAGAAAAATCAGCACTGGAAGGGACCCAAAGGATCACAGTGCACACACACACGCACACACTCCTAACGGGCCGTCCAACGCTCCTTCCTCAGTGTCTCAGGGAAATGGGCCCAGGGAGGCTCTGCAGATACACACTCGGATCTCCCTGAGAAACCAAGTGCATTAACGGGCCGCTCTGCTGGTCAGAAAGTCCCTCCTCCTTATTGCAGATCACAGTTCCTGTTAGTGGTCATCGATCCTGCCCTCTTTCTGAAATGTGTAGAAAAAGAGACAGAAGAACCCCTTTCACTGTGAAGTTAAATATGCATGACCCCTGCGTGCACAGCTGGGCTGCACTGGCTTGGGACCCTGCTCTTGTTTTAGAGCTGAGAAGCAGCTCAGAGATTCGGCTTCAACCTCCTGGTTTTACTGATGGGAAAACTGAGACCAGAGAGGGACTGACTCACCCAGCAGTCACACAGGATGAGCTCCGGGGTCTGATGACCATCTCTGGAATGCTGAGGGGGCCTCCAGCGGAGATGCATGTCCAGATGTGATGCTGTGCCCGAGGGCTGGCTCAGGCCCCATCAGCCTCTGATCGCGGGCCCTGCAGTCAGGAGCACCGCTGGCAAAACCCAGCACTGCTCCTTCCTTGCTGGGGGACTTTGGGCAACTGATTTAACCTCTCTGGTCATTTCCTCATGTATAAAGCGTGTTTTGAGGTTAACGACTAAATTTTTTCAGCAAATATTTATTCAAAACTTGCTGAATGCCAGGCCTGTTCTCAGTGCTGAGGGACATAGCAGTGCACTTCGTGGTAGTGGGTAGAAAACACAATCCAAGTTCCCAGAAGCTTCGTCCCTGTTATATGCCTTTCTGCACGCTCTGCTTCCCAATGGAGGACCCACAGGCTCTGAGCCAGAGGAGTGCCCAGCGCCCCTTCCTTCCCCCCGTCCCCATCAGGCAGGCCCACTGTCCACTGGACCATGTGTGAGAAACAGGGTACGTGGGCATCGCCTGGTTAGGGACCCTCTCACACTTGTCTCTTCCTCCCCACCACACTCGGCAGCCAGGCTGGAGCAAGGAGTCCCCTCCTTCAGCCTAGAGGGCAGCTGCTCTCAGAGCATGGACGATGCCTGGAGGATGGAAGTGCGACTTTAGAATATCCTTGGTCCCCAGTCCCAGCCTTTTTGTGCTGCAGACCAAGTTCACAGCTATATCTTCCCAACAGGAGTGGGGAGAGCGTCCCTCTCCTAGCCAGCGGCATGCGTCTGTGGGTCCAGCCCCATGAAGCACTGGCACATGCAGAGCACCTACCTACCCTGTGACCTCACGGCCCCAATGTGCGCCCAGAGGCTCATGGAGCAGGGGCTGAGCGCTGGCCCAGGGGCACAGTCAGCCAGAGGCAGAATCCAGGGCTAGTGCACCGTCTCTGGTGGCCAAACCTATGGTGCCCACTGCCTTCCAGATGCAGGCACAGCCCAGAAGGAAGACCAGTGACCTGAGAGCTCCCGGCTCCAAATCCACAGTGCTTTCCATGGCCCCACATCTGTGGGCAATTACAAGCCTCCGCTGCTCTTCCCACAGAGGAGGGCGGGCTGCCTGAGTACCTCTGAGGGGGCTGCCGGCCAGATGGTCTCCTTACCTCAGCACCACTCCAGGCCCTGGTGAACCTGGGAGAAGCTGAACTTCTCCTGGGGAGGGTGCTGGAGTCAGGAGCTGGCCTGTAGGAGGACGAAGACCCTCTTCCCTAGGGCTCCCCGTGCAGTGAGGGGCTTAAGTCTTTGAGACTTAAGACAGACCACAGCCTAAAGATCCACTCTCCTAACTGGGTGACCCTGGGCAAACCACCGAGTCTCTTTAAGCCTCGGGTTTCCGATCTGCAAAACAGGGGTCATAACAATATGGATTCCAAAGAGCTGCTGTGAGGATTCTAAGGCATGTGAGGGCCCACGCAACGTGCCTGGTGTTGGGTGAGCCCTTGAAAACAGGACGAAATTGGCCCTCCTGTCCCCAGGCACTGTGGACACAGGGCCTCCTGTGTGGAGTAGGGGAGGGAGATATGACTTCAGGAGGTGACATAAGAACTCTGTGCATTCTGGGATGACAGGCAGGCAGAGACACTCCTCCCTGTCTGACACTGGAAAACAGTCTAGAGAGGCGGCACAACGCTCCAGGACACCTGAAGGGAGGCAGAGGCCTGGACATTGGACTCACATTTGGGATCAGAAGGTTGCCAGGGGTCCACGGCACATCTTTTCAGTCCCACTGCCTTCCCCCACACCACCAGAGGGACACTGGGGACAGAACTCGAGATGAGGAAGGTGGGGCTGAACAATCTCTGATGTGCGAACAGCACACAAAACGGAAGAGAAGGTCAAGCAGCAAGGCGCCAGCACAAAGGGCACACAATCACAGGAAACCTGGAAGGACCCAGGAAGGCTGCCTGGAGGAAGCAGAGTAGGGAGGTTCCTTGAAAGGAAAGTAGAAGTGACCAGAAAGGCCATTCCAGGGGAAGGGGAGGGTGGGGGTTGGGAAAGGTATCCCACAGGCAGGATACTGCAAATTCCTTCTGCGAATCCTATGATTTGGCTGGCAGGACTAGAGGTTCAGTTGAGAGACAAGGCAGGGAGTTTACTGACTCGCCGTGCGCTAGTTTGTGATTGTCATGGACCTCCGGTTCCTCCTGCATTAAGTGGGCGTACTCGGCCCTGCTCTGAAGTTGCTGTGAGTTGCATGAGGTCATGTACAGGGAGCACCCAGCACAGTGCTGGCGTGCAGTGTTGAGCTGTGGCAGCCGCTGTTAGGAGCCGGGGCTTTCTGCAGGGCGCCACGGAAGGGATCATGCTCAGATTTCTCTTCTAGGATGGAATAGAGAACAGAGGGCGACAGCGAGGAGGCCTGGGTGGCTGTGTGACCACAGAGAGAAGGGCCCAGCAGCCCATCCCCATTCTTCACAGAGGGACCCACAGATCTAACGGTTGGTCCCAGACCCCCAGCTCCAGCTGCATGACCGCTATCTAGTCTGGGCCTGCCTCGGTCATGGCCCCCTCGCCTTCGCACTTTCCCAGCAGCTGGGGCTTTGGAAGGACATCTTAGGAATCTAGAAAATTTGCAAATCCATTTAAATCCCCAGAGGTTGCCTGGCGGCTGTCTGGCCTAGAGCCAGACAAATTCTTAGGGACAAGGCTTGGGCCAAAGGACAGGAGCTACAGTTCTGAGGTCCCCTGTCTCCTCCTAGGTCCCTTCTCCTTGTCTGCTGAGGGCCATCTCCCAATCTCCCACTCATGCCCCTCCAATCCCTTCCCCACGCCCCACAGGTGGTGCCGGGCCTTGGAGACCCCCACTTGGCACCCAGAAACCTCTAGGGTTTGTTTGATGAGGGCATGGGGCATCAGGGTGGAGGAGACCCTGGGCCGCACAACCTAGAAGCAGCCTGAGCAGGAAAGGAAGAAGCTGACTCCTCCATTCCTGAGCTGTCCATAGCCTCCAGCCTCCTCCCATCTGGTTTTGTTAAAAATATTTTCCATTTTTGACTTACCAAGAAGATGCAGGCTGAGGTAAGGGGACAGGACAACGGACCGGGGTCTCCCCCTCTCCCAGCACTTACCTTAAGACTGATACTTTCTGGAGTAGGCGTGGTCCTGGGCTCTGAGCTATCGCCCCCTCCAGGAAGTCCTCCTCACTGCCCTCTCCCGTTATCAGAAAGACTTGGCTTGATCCAAAAAAGTGGAGCAACAGGGAAGGAGGGCAGGACTGTTCAGGCTGGGGAGCCTCAGGAGAAGGAAGGCAGTTGGGGGCTGCAGGGGAAGGGTGGCTTCACTCCCAAAGCATCCCTGGGGAGGAGCAGAGCTGCCAGGAGGGGCTGCCCTGGGACTGGCGTCCTTGTCAGACAGTCTGCTGCCCTGCTGCTCTGGTGAGAGGGTGCTCACTCTCGCCTCTTCCTCCAAGTTGCTCTCAGACCGATCTTGGTCCCAGACGGGGCGGGCAGGGACTGCTCACACCACTGTGGGCTGCCCTGCCCCCCTACTTTGGGGGAAAGGCTGCAGGACGGTCTCTGATTGGTCCGGCCAGGAGAAGGGGGGCGGGGAGGGCGGACGCGTGCGTCTGTTTTCAATTTCAGCTCCCCCCCTTTCCTTCTTTTTTCCCCCAAGTTTCTTGTTTTTCTTCTTTTCTCTCTACTCTCTCCGTAGTCTGGTCTCTCAGGATGTGAGGGGATGTTTAGAAATTCCGTAGCCCACGCCAGCTGCTGAGTCACTTTTATTAAAGAGTGGCCCGGCCTGTCTCGGGTGGCAGCCTCCTCTGGCTATGGCCGCTGGGGACTGGTCCTTTTTCTGTGTCTCAGTTTCCTCACCTGTAAAAGGAGCTATGATAACTTATATGGCTGACTCGGACAACATCCATTCATTGAACAAGGACCTTGAGTGCCGACGAGGTGCCAGACATTGTGCTGGGTGTGGGGAAGGCAGCAGTAAGACACAGTCTCTGACCTCAGAGGTGCCCCCAGTTAGAGGGAGAGACAGCCAAGGCGGGGCAGATACCCCAGGGAAAGCAGAAGGCCTGAGAATGCCCTTAGAGGGACACCTAACTAAGGGCTTCTGAGAAGAGATGACTTGGAAAGTGATGACAAGACCTCTCAGAATTATCATACTTTTCAGAAAGAAGCCAAGACCTAGGGGGAATTGTCACAGAGAGGGAAAGAGACTTGTCCCAGGTCACACAGCATACATCAGATTTCTAGACATAATCTTTTCTATCATCTCAAAGTCCCACGGAGAACCAGGAAAGGAGTCTTTTTTGTGTGCTTGTTTTTAAAGGGAAGGTGCAGGCAGGAATGAACCCAAGCAGAGGCAGGCAGACAGGACGAGAGAGGAGGAAGAAACACTTTTTTAAAATCTAGTTGCTCATCTTGGCTGTTTCCCTGGCCCTGGGTCTTTAACTGGGGACCTGGGCCGGGGGAGGGGGTACAGACCACGCCACAGTGGACTAACCCACTGGGCTCTCAGGGTACATACACCCGGGAAATAATTCTTTTCTTTTTCAGATGAGGACGCCGAGGAGTAAAATGAGCTTCCTGGTTTACATCACATGATAGAATTAGAGCCGAACCAGCCCTGTGAGTTACAAGAGGGATGTGACCCCGCAAGACCCATAATGCAGTGTAGACTGACCCCCTTGCTCCTCCTTGTTGCTGAGTTATCTCATTGAGGCCCTGAAGAGATGTTTGCACTGGCTCTATGGCGCCCTCCTGCCCTCCCTCCCCTCGAGGGTGCGCCTGGCGGCTCCTGCAGACCCCCCCAACCCCCCCACCTGGGCATCTCCTCCTCCTCACCTTTCTTCCACTTCACTTTCTGAGATCAGAGGACCCATCACAGACTCCTGACTCTCAGATGCTGAAGGGCATCATTTTAAAAGGATAGACATGCGCCCCAGAGGAGTAGCAGCTAGGTTCGCCACCTCCAGCTGAGCACAGCTCACGTACATCCTACAGAGCCGGGTTTGTGTCCAGGAGCTGGGGGAACAACTAAGAGGAACACTAAATAAAAGTGCTTTTTCCTCCTCTCTCTTCCAGCCTGCTTGACTATTTGCCTTCATTCCTGCTGGCACTTGTCCTTTAAAATAAATAAATAAATAAATAAATAAATAAATAAATAAATAAATAAATAAATAAATAAATAAATAAATAAAGACTTAAAGGTACCTTCAGCTGACGTCATCTACACACATCCCAAGGACCCAGGTTTGTGTCCCGGGGCCAGGAGTGCAGGGGTGGTGGAAACAAACAAGATGAACAACTAAATAAAACGCTTCTTCCTCTTCTCTTTTCCTACCTGTCTCTTGCTTGCCTTTTTTTCCTGTCTACACCTTTCCTTCAAAGAAAGTTAAAATTAATAAATAGAAGGACTTAGAGAGTGGAGTTGCCCCTTCCCTTTGCATGTGTACATGGGGAAACTGAGTCTCAGAGAGGAGAAGAAAGCTGACACAGTGACACAGTCCTGCACCTGTCTCCCCCTACTTCGCGCGCCCCCGCCCCGGCCCTGTTCATGGGCAGTAGAAGTTTTGCCTAAGCTGGCATTTCATGCCAACCCGTCACCTATCTTGTGGTCACTTCTTGGTCTCATCTCAGTGGGGATTGCCCAGCAGAGCATCTGGTCTGGGCCACATGCAGGGAGAAGAGTTACCAGACTGGCCGCAGGCCACAGGGTGGGTACTGTGAGAGCCTCCCAAGAGAGGACACTGGTCAAGGCTCGGTGGCTGTGGGATCACCGGGGATCATGGGATGTACTCCAAAGACAGGGTTAGGCCTACACAGGATTGCTTGTGTCCAAAGACTTTATCACTCTTTACGATGACTCCCCTGGCATTTTTCCTGGCCACTCACCCAAAAATCTGGAACCAACCGTGGGTCCAGCAGGAAAGCCCAGGAGCAGCAGGGAGGTACTTCAACCCCTAGCCCCCAGAAAAGCTAGTCTAGGAGTCAAGAGACCTAGCGTGGACTGACTGTATGGCTTTGGTAGGCTACCTCGTCCTCTCTGAGCCTCATTCTCCCATCTGTGCCTAACAGGGTGACCTCACGGTGCGGGAAGCCCTACGGACACTGTTTGCATGTTCTTTAGAGGTGGACTCTAGCCGGCAGAGGAGGCTGGGTAAGGGGACAACTTCGGCCAGAGATACAGCACTGGGGGCGGGAGGTGGTGGCAGTGGTTCCCCCAGGAGGCTGGCAGCCGCCAGTTTCCGGCCAGCCCAGCCGGCAGGCTCATCTGGAATCACTTAGCCCCTACCGCCGTTAACCCTTGGCAGACACCATGGTCTCCACAGAGAGAGACTGGGGACACAGCACTGGAGGGCACTCCCCGAAAGGCTGGCAGTGGGGCAGAAATGCCATGACTGACAAGTGGGCTCGCAGCCAGTGATGGGCCATGGTGCCCTCAAGTCCCAGGTTCTGCAGCTCCAGCAGTGTGAACGTGGGCCGGTCAGCTAAGTTCCAGAGCCTCAGTTTCCTCTTCTGGAAAATGGAGCTAATTCTTTGCAAGATTCGTTAAGACTGCTGTGATTTGTAGCGCGCGGCCACGACTTACAACAGTGTCAGCAAATGCTTTTATTTAGAGATGGAGTTTCCCATGTTCCAGTTGCAGCCTGTCACTGTGTGCCCTGGGCCCAGCTCGGCCATTTATCTCGGCTTGTGCATTCTGAAGGGGTGGGCAGAGCATGGCGTGGGGGAGTCCTGCCCGTGTGGGATGGGGTAGGGGGCAGAGGGTGAGAGGGGCTCTGGGCCTTGGGGTTCAGCACTGCCCCTCCACACTGCATGGCAGTGTGCTCTGGGATCAGGACCCAATGACGGCAGTCCCAACGCAGCTTGCCACTTCTCACCTGTGTCATCTGGACTGGTCACGATATCGGAGCTGTAAAATGGGATAACTGTGCTGACCTCTTGGAGTTGCTGAGAGGCCGGAATAAGTGATGCACAGGAGGCATTCTGTGCAAGAACTAGAGCAGAGTGAGAGAGCATGACAAAAGTACTCATCCTCTTACCCCATCCCCTCACCACCCACCTCTGCAGGGCTTCAGGGAAGCTCTTCCAGCAGAGGTCAGGCTACAAAGTGACCCATGGAAGGTTTGTCATGTGGAAAACCAGGACTGGAACTGTGGCTTCGGTCTAGGCTTTCAGGCCCATGATCTTCCCTGAAAGAAGGAAGCAGGCTGAACTGAGCCCAGCCCCCCTGTCCCCCCAGCACCCACCCACGCTCATCAGAGCCGGAAGCCAGAGCTCTCAGTGGAGTCAGGGGAGGGGATCCGGAAAGGGCGACCGAGTGGGAGAATTCCCAGTAGGCCAGCTCAACCTCACTTACAGGGCCAGCAGCAGCCACCACATCTGACTCTCCCACGCTCCCAGCACTGCCCCCACCCACCCTCTCTCCGGCTCCCTGGACCTGGCCCAGGAAAGCACACACACGTCCCAAACATCGGCAGAGTCATCCCAGATGTCAAGCCCAAAGAATCTGAGGAGTGCGTCCATTGCGCAGCTGTGGAAACTGAGGCCCAGAAAGCATCAGGGACTTGTTGGAGGCTCGCAGGCAGAGAGAGCGGTCCTACGTGTCGAACGCCTCACCTCCTTCTCAGTGTCCTTCCACTCTGCATACCAGGAGAGAGTAGTTCCCTGGACCTGCACCTGGGGATCCAGAGAGGCAGACAGTAGAGACTGTCCCCACCCCTCCTGGGCACTCAGGGGAGTCATTGTCTGGTTGAACTGAGGGACCAGTGGGGGCTTCTGGTCACATTTCCACCCTACATCCCTACAACTACTCATTCGGGCCAGACTAACCACCAACACCTGGCAGTGTCCCCAGGAGATACAGGCTTCGAGACCCAGTCCCTGGGCTTCACCCCAGCGCCCAGCGAGGCTGGGTCTCAGTGCTCAGGCCCACAGGGAACAAGGGTGTGTCCAGCTTCACACTGATGGCTTGAGGGTCATCAGAACAACAGGGCCCGCAGAAGTCAGATCTCTTCCCCTCACTAGGTACGTGGGGTCCTAAGGCTCCAAGGGTCAGTCTGTTTGAGGACACACAGAAGTTCTGGAATATGGCCTCTGATACTGATGCCCAGACCCTCCTCTCCCCAGACCATTATCCAAGCAGCAGATACATACTGAGGACAGACTGTATGCCCTGTTCTCATAGAGCTCACAAGCCAGCATCCAGGAAACCAGAGTAAAAATACCAAATTGTGAGAAGCATGATGAAGGGGACAGAGGGAATGATGGGTTGCTGGGGGTTCTTGTTAAGATCCATTAAAGCTTCTCTGGGGAAGAACACATTCACCACAGACCTGAAGTTAGGTGGCCACATATAATGCAGATGCAGGAACAGCATTTTAGGCAGAGAGAACAGCATGAGCAAAAGCTTGGAGGCCAGAAAGAACTGGGTGCGTTTGAACAGAAAGAAAGGAATGGATGAGGCACAGAGAGGGGCATGAAGGTGTGTAGGATAGAGGGGTAGTCAGAGCCCATCCTGGCAGCAGGACCTGTGGGCTTAAGAGGAGCCTGGATTCTTTCCCAAGGGTCAGAAGGGGCCACTGCAGGATTTTAAATGGGGACAGCTGAGATCTTCATAGTGCTCTGTGGAAAATAGGATAATGAGGACAAAAGGTGCAGCCAGGGGCTCATATGGAGGTGGCTGTAATCGCCGCTGGAGGACCCCTGCACTGGCTCTACTCATGAGAGGCTGCAGGAATGCAGGCAGGGAGCTGGGTCTTCTGGGCCCCAGTCTGTACGTGACCACGGACTCACAGTGTGACCTTCCTTTCTTTCCCAGACCTCTGGATCTCTTGTGCACAAAGACGAGACATCATGCTCCTTTGGATGAGGACACTCTGCCTCTGGCCCTTTGGTTCTAGTGTCACCGCTGCTCCCTAAGTGGCCGTGTGCTGGGGGTCCGCCTTTTTCCCCACAGGCATTTGGGAGAGCTGTTGACACGCTGCAGTCTTTCGGTAGTGCTGAGGAGTGCCAGCAGGTGGCGCCACACCTCTGGCAGGGGCCACAGGACGAGCCTGGGAGGGAGAGAGAAGGGGAGGGGGTCTGGATGGCAAAGACCCCAGGGAGCCCCCGCACCAACTCACGAGCCTCAGCTCTACCCCTTGGAGGTGGGGGGCGGGTGCAGGAACTGCCATCCCTGCTTCAGAAGTGGAAGCTGGGCCTCACAGAGGGGTGCTCCTTGTCCAAGGTCAGAATGAGGTTGAGGCTTGGTTGGACTGGCCCCCAGTCAAACACATGGCTGCAGTGTTGGGAGAATTTCAAGAGGCCAACGGTGGGGCCTCTGTAGGCCAAAGGCTGGCCCTGGTACCCCCCAGCTCCTTGCTAGCACACCACGTGCTGCAGAAGGCTAAGCCAGAGCCTTTTTGCTTCTAGCACCATAAACCAAGTTATCACCAAGATCTTTATGAGGCCATCTTCTCTGCACCCCAGCCCTGGAGGCCAGTGGTGGGTGGGTGAGGGCAGCCCAGAGGGAGGGCTTCCTGAGGGAAGAGGGGCCACCGGGAGCCAGGAGGGCCCAGTAAACAGCTGCTCCTGACAGGGGCTGTCAGCATGGGAGCACATGGGAGCACAGCTCCTGCCGCACACAGGCACAGCGCCACTCCGGACACTGTCCTAGGTGGGCACATGGGGGCACTGAAGCCCAGGGAGACACAAGGAGGCAAGGGGTCAAGGTCACAGGGCACAAGAGAGGCTCCTGTGGGGGAGGACCTGTGATTTCAGACAACTGGGATGCAGAAGGCAAGCTTCTAAACAAGCTGCCAGTGTCCTTGGGAGGGGGCTGTGGGGTGGAGGTGGGGCTCACATCAGGATTGACTCTGGTCTCTGACTGGGAGGTCAAGCTAGGGATAACGGGGGAGTTGTGGTGCTTTTGCATGAAGAAGCCAGAGGAGGAAGAGGAACAGGTATTTGTTTAAACAAAACCCCCGGGTGCAGAGTGCAGGGAGCACACACAGGCTCACTGTCCTCCCAGCAGCGCAGCAGGAGGGATGGAAAACTTCCAGAGAGACTGCTGTGGACTCTCCCTCAGGCAAGTGACATCACTGCTTTTGGCTGACTCTTCTACAAAATGGGGATAAGAATGGACCTTACCTCACTAGAATAATACATGCAACATGGCACCTGGCATGATGCCTGGTGCTCAGCCAGAACTCAAGTTGCACCAGCACTCTTGCTACCAGGGGCAGACACTGCCGTCTCAAGAGAAGTAGCAAAGAGCACATGGCTGGGACTCAGAAGGCCTGTGTCTATGCCCAGGGTAGCACCTGCTGCAGGAGCTTGAGAAACACCCTTCTTTCTTTAGGTTTCTGGGCCTCGGTTTCCCTTGCCGTAAAAGGAGTGGGTCGCTTGCTAAGGGTCTTTCTGTGGTCAGGATGCTATGGAATCTACACTACCCGGCTCTTCTATTCTAGGTGGACAAGGAGTGACATTTAGAGGTCAGCAGAAAGGGCTGAGGACCCCTCAGGCACTCTGGCTGGGCAACGAAAAGGGCCAGTGGGGTTCAGTTTCTGGGCCCAGCCCTGTGTTTGGTGACCTTGACCAGACACCTGGGTCTCTCCTTTCCTCATTCAGCAATTGGGGACAATTGTCCCACCCTTCTCTACACTGAGGGTCCATCGGGGTGGGGTGGGGGACCACAGGATTGGAAGCATGTCCAGCCTCCATACTGGGTGATGACCACACTGAGGGGACTGGAACCCTGGGAATGTGCAGGGCTCCCTGGGTCTGTCCTCAGGGAAACAGTCCCTGCTTTCCCCAGAAAGTCCCAACCCCATCCCTCAGTCCTATCTCAAGTCCTGGACCCCTGCCCAGCTTCCCTGCTGCTCCTGGGCTCCAGTCTCTCCTCTGGCTCATCCTGCACACACCAGCCAATCCCTCTCCCCTGCACCCCTCCCCACTACACTGAATGCTTGGTGACAGCCCCCACACCCTTCCTCAGAAGGTCCCACCTGGTCTTTCTCCCACCTCCCATCACTGGGCTTCAAACTGGGCTTTTTTAGTTCCAAGTCCCATGTGTGCTCTAGGGCCTGTTCTCACATTGTCCCTCTGCCCACAGAGGCCTTCACTGCTCCCTGGGGCCTGGACTCATAAGTCACTTTCTTTTACAAGTCTTCCATGTCTCCTCCCTCTGGGTTCAACCTCCAGATTACCAGCCCTCACCAAGATGTAGTTTTTTCTTTATTTGTGATTATTTGATGTGTATCTGTTTCTGTCCCTTGTAAGTGCCCAAGGGCAGGGTTCCACCCGGTACCTAGCATAGTACCAGTGCAGAGGAGCAGCGGTAATACACCTTTGTCCAAAGAATGGACATCTAAAATAAATTCCTACATAAATCTTCAATCTAGGTTTGATTTAGTGTATTCTTGAAATTAGAGACCACCAACCTTTCCAATCCCCAGGATAAGCCTCCTTCTGCAGCACCCCTGGCCTGAGATCCTTCCCCCACCCCCCTACCCCAGCCCCCCCACTCCCAGGGGCCACTTGCATACCTCCTGTGATGTCATCTTCCTCTCCTTTCCTTTAGAGAGCACTTTCTAATGGGTGGGTCAAAATCTGTACCTGTACCTGCAGCTTTCTCAGGTGGCAGGTCTGCTCTGCCCCTCACTCCAAACTCAGACCTTCGAGCCCCCTCCAGCACTCCTCTTCCTCCAGTCTGAGCAGTCCTAGCACCTGATGGGAGAGCCCAGTCCTCTTGGGCTCCTGTCCCTTCTCCGTAGTGCTTCCCAGTTTCCCATAGACCCCTGGAAAGATTGGGTCCTGAGTCTGGCGCTCCTTCTAAGAAAAGTATCACCAACAGATGGCTTCCTGACCTGGGAAAGAGGCAGCCTTCTGCTTCTTCATGCCCGAGACCACCCAGGCAGCCCCTCCCTGTCTCCCACGGGCAGGCTTCATTTTGCTGCCAACATTAGTGCAATGTCCTTTCCCTTCGGAGCTTCAGTGCTTTCATCTGTAAAATGGGAAGAGTTTCTCTGAGCAGGAAGAGGAGCCTGGGCATCCTGTCCCTTGCTCTGCTGTAGTCTTTACACGATTCTGCCCAGGAGCTTCATAGGTGGGTCACCTGTGCCGTCACACAGAGCCCAGCGTTTAGAAAGCCCCCTGCTTGGTTGAATGTTGTGCTGTCTTCCTCTTTAAATCCTTAATCATTTTCAGACATGGGGTCTCACATTGTCATTTGGCACCAAACCCTGTTAATTGTGTCCGATCCCGACACACATCTGTCTAGTCTCAAGATGATGCTGACCTGCCCTGGCTAAGACGGTGACCCAAGGGACATACAGGTTGACTAGATAAGACCCTGATTCTGCCCATCTTTTATTTTATTTTATTTTATTTTTTTGGGGGGTCACATTTAGGAATGTTCCTGCGCATTTAAGAATTTAGAGAAGTCCCAGGAACTGTCAGAAAGGCTTCTGCACAAGTCCCTGAGACTCTGTCCCTGTGGGGTGGGAACACATTGGGGTTCCAGATCCAGAGCCCTGTCCAACATGAATCCTTCCTCCAATCCTCAACGGTTTACCATCCTCCCCCTTAGGTAGCTGTGAAGCGTTTGCCAGTCTTCAATGGGGACATGGGAATGCATGGTGCATTCAAAATACCAAGGGGCTCCTGACTGACACAAGCCAATTGTTAAAAGATATTTCTGAATACCTGACTGGAGTAGTTTGAAGACGAACTTGTTAGCTAACAAGAGTCTGTGTTAATTTTGTTAGCTGTGACGATGGCATGTGTAATTAAATGTCCAAGGGTTCTAGAAATGCACAAAGGATGTGGGGGCAAAATGACATGTTTGAAAGTTGTTTGAAAATACTTCGCCAAAACAAGGCAACAAATAGATGAAATAAGTGTGAGGAAACCTTGATAGTTGTTGAAGCTGGGTGATGGGTATGTAGTCCGCCATTAAACAATTCCACTAGTTTGAAATTTCTCATTAACATGAAGGAAACGCAGGAGGTTCAAGCGAATGGTAAACATTTCCCTAGAATGTCCCCAAATGATGCCCCGACCCCACCTCTTTAAGAACTTTCTCTAGAGAGCCAGGTCCCCAACTGCAAGCAGGCCCAGGTATGTGCATATGTGCATTTTCCTGGGAGAAACACCCACACCTTTCATCGCAGACTCTGAGGGGTCGTGACCCATCGTCCCCAACCCCGCAACAGAGTAAGGACCTGCTACCTTACAGAACCGGAACCGTGTTTGAAGTCTGCGTTGGCTCCCCTCGCCTCGATCTAGTGGTTGCGGGGTGAGCCATGGAAGGGGGTTCTCCACCCCTCGGATCCCTTTTCTCCACCTGTGAAATGGGGTGGCGGGACGGCCACGCGGAGGACTCGTTCGCGCCGCTGGGCCACCGGGCCGCTGGCCTCGCATTCCCAGCGCTGCCTCGACGCTCACCCCGACGCACCTTCCGCGCTCCCACCCCCTCCTAGTCCCGGCCAGTCCACCTCCCGCTTGGGGCTGCAATTTGTCTCCTTTTGAACCCCCCGCCCCGGACGGGTTTCCCGCTTTGATTTGCGGCTGGAAGGCTCCCCCCGCTTTGAAATGCAAACCCGCCTCGGCTGGGGCCTCGGGCGGCCCGGGGCTATAAAAGGCCTGGGTGGGGCGGGAGCGCGGCCGGGCGGGCGAGTTCAGGTGAGCCGGTGCTCGTCGGGGCGGCCGGCGGCGGCGGCTCCGGGGCCCAGCATGCGCGCGGGGCCCCGTGGCCACCATGTACGTGGGCTATGTGCTGGACAAGGATTCTCCCGTGTACCCCGGCCCCGCCAGGCCCGCGAGTCTCGGTCTGGGCCCGCAGGCCTATGCTCCCCCGCCCCCGCCCCCGGGGCCCCCTCAGTATGCGGACTTCACAGGCTACTCTCATGTGGAGCAGCCCCCTGCACCCCCTGCGACCTGGAGCGCGCCCTTCCCTGCGCCCAAGGACGACTGGGCCGCCGCCTACGGTCCAGGGCCCGCGGCCACCGCCGCCAGCCCAGCCCCGCTGGCATTCCGGCCCCCTCCGGACTTTAGCTCGATGCCTGCACCCCCGGGACCTGGCCCTGGGCTCCTAGGGGTGCAGCCCCTAGGGGGCCCGGGCGCACCGTCTTCCCCCGGAGCGCAAAGGCGGACGCCTTACGAGTGGATGCGGCGTAGCGTGGTGGCAGGAAGCGGCGGTGGCAGTGGTAAGGAACCCTCTCACCTCTGTGCCTCCCAACGGTTCCCTGGACACAGGCAGGTGCTAGGGCGAGGCCCAGGCCGCCCCCTGTCTGACCTCGGCCTGGCCCTGCTTGGGTTCCTGGAGTGTGGCCCCTGACCACTCTCCCCCGGGGGACTGTCCTCTCAGCTTCCCCATTGGGAATCCCAGCCTGCTGGAGCCTTAATAGGCACAACCTATGTTCTGCATCTAGGGAGAAAGGGAGACCCTAACAAGTGAAGAACCCCGCCTTGGGGTTAAGTGGTGAGGATGGAACGGAGCGCGGGTTCTGATTTTCCCCCCAGGGCGCTGTTAGCAACACCAGCCCTGGTCTGCTGGTTATGGTTCCTCCACCCCTAGCCCAGGCCAAACAGAGGCTGAAAACCAGTCTGGTAATATGTCCCTTCCAGCTCTGGGTCCCTACCATGTCGTGAAAAGATTGACCTTATCCTTCTGACTGCAAGAGAGCCCTCTTTGGTTAGCTTGGGAA
Source organism: Solenodon paradoxus (assembly GCA_004363575.1). Taxonomy (NCBI): domain Eukaryota; kingdom Metazoa; phylum Chordata; class Mammalia; order Eulipotyphla; family Solenodontidae; genus Solenodon; species Solenodon paradoxus. Next base: position 95,644 of record RJWH01003041.1, on the reverse strand, counting down.
GGTGTCCCTACCTTACGGTCCCTGAACTCTTGACCCTGGGGGAGGGGAAGCAGGAGCAGTTGGGAAGGTGGCTACTGTTTGGCTCCTGAGCCTGTGAACCTCCTGCCCCCAGGCAGGCCTCTGTGATCCACCCTCTTCAAAGGCAGGGGAGGGGGCAGGACAAAGGCCCGGCTTTCATGAGGGGCAGCCTGACCTCCTTTATAGGTCCCCCCTTTGTCATGTAACAGGCTGTGCCTTGACTCAGTAGTGACTCCTGCTGGCTGGAAAGTGAACGTGATGCCCCACTGTCCCAGCTGCATCCGGCCTGCCCTGACAAAGGCCACCTGGCCTTGGGGATGGGAAGTTGGTCTGCCCACCCTTTGATGTCCAGCCCCTCCTCCCCCTCCCCCAGCCGGGACTTCCCACACCCTCCTCTGTCTCTTCCCCATCTCCCCACATACGTGCCCAGCTCATCCAGGGACTGATCCAAACTACAGATCTGGCTGTAATGTACCACCTTCTTGGGGTCCCGGGCACACAGAACCGCCTGTGTGCCTCAGAGGAGTAGAGTTTGTCCCCCACTCTGCCTTGGCTAAATAGCAACAGGCAGTGTTCACAGAACACTTACTTATGCATTATGCGCTGCCCTAAGACCTTGCACATATGAACTCATTTAATTAAGATAGCATTGCAGTGGGTAGTGTTATTACCTCCAGTTGTAAGATGGAGAAACTGTGACATCAAAAGTTTTCAATACTTGCAGAAGGCCACAGCAAATGTGGGTGGGGGGAGGCACTAAGATTTGAATACAGGCTGGTCGATCACCAAGTCTGTGCTCTAATGTCTAAACAGCAGCTTCTCTTACATTGATCCTTTTCTCGGTATCAGTTTTTCCATCTGTGACATGAGAGGGAGAGGGCTTGTACTTTGATTTGGAAAGGACCCTTTGGGGAAATCTGGTGGAAAGTATAAATCTTCTCCCTAGAAAAAAGCATTGCCTAATTGGCCAGACAATCTCAGGTTCCAGAGATCCCCAGAAACATTATCCATAAGCCCTGATTGAGAAGTTTGCATCAGATTATAGCAGAGGGGGTTTCAGGGGCCACTGGCTGCCAGGGTCCTACCGTTTTATATCTGGGAGACCCTGGAGGAGGAAGCCCATGTTTCCAGCCTCTCCACTCCAATACAAGTGTTGGAGTTGGATAGGGAGGTTCCCCTGGGGCAGGGACTTGCAGAGAGTCCATCACTGTGTAGGGGAGAGAGTGGGCCAGTGGGGATCAGGGGCCTGGGGGGAAACCTGGAGTTGCCTAAAGGATGTGTGAGGTCAGAAGGTGCCAAACCCAGCTCAGCTCTGGTCTTCAAGGTAATTTGGAAACTATTATCTCCACGCAGATAGGGCCTTAGAGGTAACTGCCCCAAGCAAAACACCTTTATACCTTTCCTCCCAGAGAGTGTAAAAAGGGTCTGAGGGAGACCTGGGGCCTCCTGAGACTCCTGGAAAGTGAATCAGGTTAGACTCATCCTGCTGAGGACACAGGAACCATGACCTTCTCAAAGCTAGAAGCTGCTGCCTGTCTGCTCAGGGGCCACCTGACTGACCAGGACTCCTGAGGTCAGGGCGGAGTTGGTGTGGGGTTGTAGACCCACCCTGAGAGAGAGCCAAGCCCCTCCCTGCTTTGGCCTCATTTCTCTTTCTGGGGAACGGAGACATGGGGTCTCCAGAGGAGTTTCCTGTGTCTCTGGAACGAGAGACGGAAAGTCAGTGCATGCCATTCCACCCGCAAATGTCGCTGGCTCCCAGGTCTGGTGGTACCCATCTTTCTAGTCCCTTTCTCGTCCCTTATGATCCTCTAGCATTGTCTAGAAGATCTCAACTAGCCAATTAGAGACCAGCTATCCAGATGGAGAGCCGAAGCCCAGAGACTACAAGGAATGTTCGGGTTCCAGACAAGTGGAGATGGAGCTGGGATAGACATTAGATGAGTCATTTTTAAATTTTCCAGTGGTTTCCCATCAGAGTTAGGGCACTGCTTCTTGAGGCTGGCAAGACTGTGCAGCACCAGCACCAGCCTTGCCGGCCTCGTGAGCCTCAGGCCAGCCACCACGCTCTGGCCATGCCAGTTTCTCACTTTCTCATGTGCCATGTCCTACTGCAGGACTTGCATGTATGCTCTTCGCTCTTCCTGGAAATTTTCTTCCCCTGACTCTGCAGGCCAAACTCCATCTGACCTGCAGATCTTTCCCTAAAGGTGAGCTCTTCAGAGAGGGCCTCCGGATTTCCCAAAGTCGAGTCCTCCTATACCGACCCATAATCTTTGTCGAGTTTCCTCCACGTCAGCTGCCCGCTTGTTTGAGTGTTTGTATGTTGTCTGTTTCTGCGCCCACCAAAGTAAGCTCCCATGAGGCCTAGAGTCACGTCTGTTGGGCCATTAGAGACACCCAGTTCAGTGCGTGGTGTTTAGTAGACACTCTGTGCATTTTGTTGAATGAATGAATGAACGAACGAATGGATGGGGCAAATGTGAGGACAGTGAGACAAGTCTGGGAGAGATAAGAGCTTGGCTTTGACGTGGGACTCTAAGGTCCCATTAGCCTTGGAGTTGGGACCCACGACTGCAGGTGAGCAGTTCACCCCAAAGGTGGAAGCCTGGTGTCCCCCTCTCCCACTAGGGTAGTGATCCATCCTCACTGGGGGAACTGGTGTAGATGAGGATTAGACTAAGACTTCTGGTCCTAAGAAGGTGGCAGTGACCATGGGGAAGATGAGGGAGGAGCTCTTGAGCTCATTCCATAAACACAGCTTTACCCAGTTCTGAGTGGTCATGTCATTTGACTGAGGTAGGGCAGGAAATGACTGCCATGGGTTTTTGGTTTGTTTTTTTATTTTTTTTAAAGAAAAGGTGAGGGCAGTAATGAAGGCAAGTAGGCAGGCAGGCAGGAAGAGAGAGGAGAAAGAAGAATCTTTATTTTTTATTTTATTTAATTGTTCACATCAGTGTTTTCCTCCAGGGGTTTGTGGTTTGCACTCCTTCTGAGGCAATTGATATAACCACGGCTCCACCAGGATGCACCAGTTCTGTTGGCCTAATCTGTACTTCACATATGAGGGTGGCTTGAGGAAGATGTTTACTCAGAGGTCAAGACTGTTAGAGCAGGGTTTAGGTCTTGGCACACCCTCCTCAGTTTTCAGATGGAGAAACTGAGGCTCATGGAGCGGGGACGAATCGCACACCCCCACACCCGCATTCCATATCTTCTCCCTCAGCCCATGGCCACAGCCACCAATCTGGCCTCTCAACTTCTATCTCTCCCTGACTCCCCAGATGATTTCTACCGTTACCAGACCTTCCTGCTCCAGGCACGTCCCCTGCTCTAGAGCATTCTATGACTCCCCATCACCATGCAGCTGCCATTTCATTGCTATAAAATCCAGCACCATTTCTGTGTCATTCAGATCCCTCTTGAGAACTGGTCCTAACCCGTAACTGAAGCTCCTCACCCACTACTTTGCCTACATACAGAGATGCTTACTGGGGACAGTTAGGAGCCAAGTTTGGAAGTCTCAGGCCTGGGATTGCATGTGTTTTAGAAACTACATAGCCTCTGGCAAGTTAATTCGCATTATTTCTCTGAGCCTCAGTTTCTCCTACTGTAGCGGAATAGTAATAGGATGGCACCTTGAAACCATGGTGGCCATAAAGCACCAACCTGAGGTGACACACGGCAGGCCCCCTGAGCACCATGCCTATGACCATCTCTGCCAGTCATTGGCAGAGCATCCGAGAACACCTCACACTCCTTGCCTCTCCATTCTAATTCCCTCCACCTGCACTGCCCTCCCTTCCCTCCCCTACGGCTTCCCCAGTTTAAATTCTCTCCTTCTCCAAGGCCACCTTCTCTAGGCAGCCCTCCTTGGTTCCCTTCCTCCCAAGCATGATCGAAAGCCCTTGTTTTAACAACGTTTACCCCTTGCCATCTACCTTCTGTTGTCCCCTTGAAGACCAGCCCTAATCAGTCCCATTTTCTCACCAGGCCCTGCACGTGGTAGGAGCTCATGATGGCACTGATATCTGTGACACTGGCCACATCCTCACCGTATGCCGGGCACGGTGCCAAGAGCTTTGCATAAGGCATCTCACTGAAGGCTCCTAACAACCCTACGAGGTGGGGGGGATCTATTATTAGCCTCTTTTACAAATCAAGCTAATGAGGCTCAGAGAGGAAAAGGTGACTACTCAGGCTCACACCACTGAGATGTGACAACCCATGGTCAAACTCAGATACCACAGTCCTCGGGTGAGGAGCCCAAGCCCCCCAGCCCCTGTGTGTCCCCAGACAGGTGGTGGAAACGGAGACCAGTTGGGGCAGGGGAGGCAAGCAGAGGCCAGGCTGTTTAAAACTGTTCCAAGGCAGAAGCTACATTTGACACCTCCTTTCTCAGATGTAGCTGGGAAGGAGAATGACCCAGTTGGAAGGTGGCAGAAGGCTTTTTTTCGGTTGGGTGCCCCCTCTCCCCCCTTTACGTTGGCAGACATTGCTGCTGAGAGCTTGGGGAATCATTTCGATGTCCAAAAAGGCCTCGCTGCTTGTCAGTAGGATGCTATCTTCATGGGATGGACTCTTGGGGTTTGGAAACAACATCTGGAATCGGCTCCAGGACCCTGTTAACATGTTAAACCCTGCCAGCCCCATACCAATCGCTCAGACTTGTGGGAAGCACCCCATTGTAGATCCCTCTGCATCGACAGAGAGGGTGCAAACACACCAAAGTCAAACTCCTGATTCCACTTGCTCCAGCGACTTCCCAGTGCTCTTGAAATCAAATCCAGCCCCTCACCCTAGGGCTCAGAGCTTTGCTGGTCTCACCTTGTGTTTCTCTCATTCATTCCTTCACTCAGGAAGGCAGTAATATTTTCTGAGTGTCTCTTCTGTGCCAAACTTTGTAGGTGCTAGGGATTCCTGCCAGAACAAGGACACATGGTCCCCTCAGGGAGCTGGCACTTTCTGGCCATTACTCGCCTTTAGGACTTTTACTCATGATCTCTCTGGAATGTTCTTCCCCATTTGTAACATGGAAATCTCCTTCTCAGCCTCAGGTTTTGGCTTAAGCATCATGTCCTCCAGGAGATGTCCCCAAAATAAATAAAGTTGTCCCTTCCCTTCCCTTAGTCTTTCAGTTCCATGCTTTCCTTCCTAATAATCCTTTTGTAATGGCTTTGTTTACTTATTTTTAATTACCCCTTTCCCCTGTTGAAAGAAGGGAATGAACTAATCAGTAAGTAAGGCCTGAGTATCTATAGTCATAGCAGCATGAAGGGACACCTATTGGGTGCTCAGCATTTTTTCAAAAGCAGGCATTTCCTTTTTTTCTTTTTTTAAAGGAAAGGTGCAGGCAGGAATGAAAGCACATAGGCAGGCGAGAAGAGAGAGGAGAAGAAGCTTTTTATTATTTTATTTAGTTGTTCATCCTGGTTGCTCCCCCTGGCCCACAGGCTTAAACCTGGGTTCTTGGTTCCTATGTGGACTGTGCCTGGCAGACTTAACCAATACACTACCAGGGCGCACCCTGTACAGGTATTTCTGACCCAGGGAAATACATTTTCCCATTAGGTGAATGGTTTGACTCCAGCTGTGGGAGCAACGGGGCTAGAACACTTGGCAAGCTGAGCTGAGTAGGTGAGCGAGGGAGACAGGACTCCAAGCTGCTGCCTACCTAGGCCTTGGGCCTCAGTGGCTGGAAGATGGGGCATTTGCCAAGACAAGGAGATAAGACAAGCTTTGTCTTATCTCTTCCTTGTGTGTATCAGACACTGTTGTAGGACCAGGTCAGCAAGATGGCATGACCCCTGCCTTCACAGAGCAGGCAAGGAACCAGGTTTCAAGGGGAGAGTGTTTGGTAAAATCCACAGCAGGCTAGAGAGAGCCGGAGGCCAGACTCCCTCCCTGCACCTGCATCCTGCATGTGAGGTTCAGGACCCTCGCCTGCAGACAGTTAGGCAGGGGCTTCATTCCAGACTAGCCGAGGGTGGCCAGGCCTGGTAGAAGCCTGGAAACTGCTGGGAAACAGCTCAGAGAGGCTTCCCGCAGCTTGTTCATCCCTGGAGAAGACTCAAGGGAGGCAGTCTTAGAGGGGCCATTCTAGGCCAATGCCACCCCGCCCTCCTGCACCTCTTATTTTTGGTGTCCTGGGGGAAAAACCCAGAAATGGGTGGTGGGTGTAAGAACAGGCTGCTCTGCAGATAATTCCAGCCTAGCCTGGTGAGGTCTGGTCTGCAGGGGTGAGTACTGGCCCCAGGTGGGACCTTGTTCCAGCCACGTTGTCCAGTAGAACTTTCTGTGGCACTGGACGTGCTGTCCGGTGTGCCAGCAGCTACTGCCCGTGTCTACCAAACACGTGATTATGGCCAGTGGGATGACATAACTGAATTTTTTAAATTTTAAGTCATTTAGATTTACAGGCCACATGTGACTAACAGCTGTCATGTGGACAGCAACGGAAAATTGCTCTCAGGAGTTCCCAGAATGGTGGTCCATCCCAGATGGTTCCTCTTTCTCCATGGAGGGGTCTCTCCTGCCTCTTTTTTTTTTTTTTCAAGGAAAGGTACAGGCAGGCAGGAAGAGAGAGGAGAAAGAAGCACTTTATTTCACTCAGTTGCTCATCACTGGTTGTTTCCCGGGCCCTGAGTCTTGAACTGGGGACCCTGAGATGGATGTGGACGGTGCCTGGTTTAAACCGCTCGGCCACCTGGGCGCACCTCTCTTGCCTTTTTGGTCTCTGGCATCATCTTTATGTTCATCATCATCATCATCACAACTAGTTTTTATTGACGATTACTACATGGATCATCATATCTGTTTTCCACAACTATGTATATAAAGAAACATTCATTCACGTCCTCATTTCACAAGTGGATAAACGAGGATTCAGGGACTCACTTGGGACCACACCGCTGGCACATGGTGGCTTAGCACCGTCAAGTCTGACTCTGAAGTTTCTTTTTCACTGCCTCCCATAGCCCAGTCAGGTTGACACTCCAGGTAGAAGGGGCAGGCAGGAATGGTGCAGAGGTGGCCTGGAGGAGGAGGGGACAGTGCCGATAGAGGGCTGTGACCAGAAAGGAGGGCGGCAGTGGGAACTGAGAAGCTGCCTGGCTGGATGTGGCCGGCCAAGCCCCCAACCCCAGGCCAGCCTCACCCCTGCCCCTGGACTGGAATGAGGAACCATGATAGAGCAGCCTGGGATTGTCGAACCAGCTGGAACTAGAATCCATTGTAGATTCAGTAGAAAGCCCCATGATCCCAGAAGGACATCTGTCTGACATCTGGCCAGGTCAGGGCTGCTGCCGCACAGGCCCCACCCCTGGCGGTGCAGATAGGGAAACAGGACCTAAATGCACATCACATGTGCAGTTGGTGGCCTGCCAGATCTCCCACTCCCAGGCCTGTGTGTTCTTTACCCTGTCTGCCTGTCAGGCGACATTCCTCCCTCTCCCAAGGGATTCCTCCAACATTTGCTTCTGCAAATAGCGCACTTCTCCACGTAGTCTCTCTAGCTACCCTTCGCAAACTACTGCTTCATCCCAAACCCAAACGTTCAGTTACTTGTCAAGTTGCTTTGGCTAAGGAGTTAAGGATGGGTCCTCACGGGAGGGCTCAGAGCTACATAGAAATTCAGAAGTGACAAGGCCCGCAAGCTGTCTGGCACCCCGACCCTCTTTTACTACCTGAAAGAAAAAGGAATCTCAGAGAGGAGAGGGCCATACTGAAGGACACACAAATGGCACAGAACCAGCCCTGGGTCATACTGACTCCAGCTGGTAGTTCAGAATCCCCCAGTGGACTTGCTGAAGGTGGCAGGGCTGTCAGGGTGCAGCAGATCTGGGGTGGAGTTTGGAAACAGGTATTCTTAACCCAGTTCTCTACCTGGCTGTGTGAACAGTGCTTGTGTCCATGTGTGCATGCATATGCTTATTTCAATGCACAGACAGTTGAGGCCGGACCACACAGGGCAGGTCATGGATGGTTCAGGACTGAATTTGTGCTCCGGGGCCTGAGAGCCAGAGTGGCCAATGTCATCCCCAAGGGCCGCAAACCCAGGAGGAAAAGGGCAAAGGAAGTGCTGACCCATAGGTCACTTGATTGTCCTGGAGCCACGCACCCTACCCTGGGAGCAGAAGCTGGACTCTGTCCTTGCCTGGCCCAGGCAGGAGGGAAGGCCCCACTGCAGGCTGTCCTGACCCCTGTCCACTGTGGGGCAGACTCAGTATCTAGATTCTCAGACAGGAAAATTGCTCTTAGAATTCCTTCTGCAACAATAACAAACACCATCAGAGAAGCAACGAACACTGGGAACTTCATCTTTCCACGTTGTTTATAAGGGACCTTATAAACAGTCTCGTCCAACACATCCCCTATTGCTTAGATTGATTTCCTGTGCTCCTGCTATCTGGTTACCCCATCTCTCTTGGAGATGGGCAGATGACCCCTTCCCTGCGCTCCGACTCTGTGCCAGCATCTTCTGTCCATTTCAAGAGATCCCCTGTATAGCTGAAGGTTGGAGATAATTATGGGGGACCTTAATTGCTGTTTCTGAGGCTGGCCAGGCAGGGTTTAAAGCCCCCTGCCCAGTGTGGGCTCCTGGGGCTCCTCTTTCTCAAATGCACGATGTCGGAGGTTGTAGAGAGACTTAAACAAAGTATATGACCCAGGGACGTGTTGCCCGCTATTAGAATAATAAATACTCCTGATTTATAGACACTGAAAATGAGGCTTCCAGAGGGAAGGGGAACGTCCTCAGTCACTTTGCCAATGAGAAGCTACAGGTCTACTGCCCCAGAGAGTCACATGTCAGGGTCCCCTGGAGAACCAGTCAGGTAGCAAATCCCTGAGCCCCTTCAACCTTACTCTGTATTTCAGGGCTAGACTATAAGCCTTCCAAAAGATCCCCTGGCAGTTCTGGGGCTGCTGGTTGGGCACTGGGAATCACAGGCAGCAGCTTCCCAGAGCCTCCATGGTGCCCGCTTTCTGGGCGGGGTGTTTGCTCCCCTGGGCAGCCAGGTACACAGACATCCCCAAGTCAGAGCAGAGAGAAAGCCTCTCATGAGAGTGAGTTATCCAGGGCTCTCCCCCAGTTCTCACCCCTGAAGCTGAGAGCTCCCCACCCACTCGCACTGGCATCTGGCCCAGAAAGTTATTCGTTAGGTAGCTGGGAGTGGCTGGCCCCCATCAGACACCTGTTACCGGAACCCCGACTTCCCCCTTCGCCCCAGTGTCCCAGAGGCCTGTAAATCATTCATCCTGTGCCCTCTCCCTGCCCTGCTGCTCTCACGCCCCTCCCTGTCCTCTCCCAGCTGGGCCCCTGAGCTGGGTGCTCACAGGAATGGGGAGGGAGGATGGTGAGGGGCAGTCAGGAGATCTGGCCCAGGGCTAGGGCTGCAGCCCAGGGCTCCTGACTGTCATTGCAAACACACATTCTCATCTGCACATAGTGAAAATTTAAACACCTGAAAGACTCCCTCCTGAAATGCTCCCCAGCCTCCGGGCTATTCTCTCGAGATAATCTCTATTATAACTTCTTGTAAATTCTTTCAGAAAGAACTCTGTGGGGGCACAATAGTGTATTTAAAAGCAGTAACATACAGTTCACAACATCCTATGTCTTGTTGTCCCCCCACCTTAAAAATATATCTTATTGGGCATGTGCTGGTGGCTTAGGTGCTAAGCGGGTGCCTGGGACACAGACATGCAAAGCTCAAGGACCTGGGTTCACCACTGGGAAATAACCAACCAAAACGAACAAAATAAATAGAAATGCCTCTTCCTCCTCTCCCTTCCATCCTTCCTGTCTGCTTCTTTCCTTTAAAATATCTATATCTATATCTATATAAAATGTATATATACTAAATAAAATAGCAAAGTGCTTCTTCTTCCTCTCGTTGCCTGCCTGTCTACTCACACTCACACACATATGTACATATATATATGTTTATACACACACACATATTTTAGAAATTGAAAGGTGCAGGTAGGAATGGCAACAAGAGAGGGGAGGGAGAAGCCTTTTATTTAGTTATTTACATTGGTCGTTTTCTCCAGACTCGTCCTAGGATGTATGTGGACTGCACTCCTTCATGGGATGCTGACCAAACCACTACTCCACCAGGACTCAACTATCCTTTCTTTTAAATGAGTGCATATCACTCTCTCCATGACATAGTGTCGAACCACTTTCCCACTTGTAGACATGCACGTTGTTCTAGTCTCGTGGTGTTCAAAACGGCTACAACTTTGAGCATTTATCTGTGGGGTCAATTCCGAGACGTGGGAGTAAGGGGTCAAAGGTCACGTGCACTTTCAAGTGCGTGTAGAATGCCAGAAGGCTGGGCTCTGAGGAGGGCAGTCCAGCTCCCACTCCCTGCCGGGTGTGCTGTCTCTGGTTTCTGGACCACACGGTGAATGCAGACATCTTGTGCTTTGACAGGGCCTGCAGGCTGGTCTTCACTGGTGGCCTTGCTGACGAAGAAGAGTTATTGTGCAGGTCGAAGCCTGGCTCTCATCTCGGCCCCTCCAGACCCCTCACGGGGGGCCGGGCTGGGCCGGAGGCCCGGGCACCTGAATCCAGTCCCTACCACTGCAAGGCAGGATGGCTGTCAACAAGGGCGCCCTTCTGAGCCTTCATCTCCTGCATCGATGAAATGGGTGTCACTGGGCTCCGCTTCCTCATCAGAAAGGATAGGAGCTAGGGAAGCGTGTCTTCATAATCGCTTTTATAATTTCTCAGACTGAGATTCGGATGGCCAGGGAGCCTTGTCCCCTGACCTCAGTAGCAGGCAGTCCCGGAGTTGACCGTGAGTCTCCTGGCCATTTTCAGCCCCTTGCCACCCCGTGTCGGCATCCAGCCCCGACCAGCTCTAGACTGGCCCTTCCTTCCCAGAGGTTCAGGCAGAGGTGTGATCTGCTGTTGAGGCTTCTGCTGCCCACGTTGAAGGGGATGCCATGGGAGGGTCTGTGGACCCCACCCTGACAGCATTAAGAGTTGTACACAAGAGCGGGGAGTGAGTGCTCCAGACCTGGTGACATGACCACGGGCACATCCATGCTGCCCAGGGCTTCAGTGACCCTAACCGTACAGGGTGGTTGAGCTAGAAGGACTCATGAAGTCTCTCTTCTTGGCACCTCCAGCAGCTGATAACCATCCTGAACCTCAGTCTCTTCATCCAGTAAATGGGAAGAGACTGAACTCCCATGAACCTTCTGGCTCTAACCCAGTGAACCCAGCAGGGCTTCGGATTCAGAGCTCTCTGGGCTCTGGTGGTGGGAGCATTCGACAGGACTGTTTTTGAGCCACTGTTGAATTTTCTAGGTTAAGGAAGGGCCCTGTCTGGAGCCAAGGCCTCGGCAGCCACTCCCTTGTCCCTTCCCTTGGCCAGGGCTGGCCAAGAGCCGAGGCTATCCCGTGCTGCCATGGGCAGTGGGCTGAGGTCAGTGGATGTGGAGTGTCCACTGTGGCTCCTCGGTTTTGGCAGGAAACCCAAGGAAAAGAGCCCAGGAACATCTGCTGTCTCCTGTTCACTACAAAACCACTTGGCGGATGGGGAACCCAGTGGCTAGCCTGCCAAGCTGCGTGGGCTCGGTGGTCAGGGCGGGACCGGAATGGGGGGTGAGTTAGTGCAGGGTCTCTGAGGGACAGGCAGGGTCAGTGCTGTGACCCAGGGCCAGGGCCGTAGTGGGGGCACTTGGGGGAGGCGCTGGGGGCCCATGGTTGTTTCGAGCTCCACCATGCCCTGCTGGAGCACGTGTGTGGGTCTGAAAGTGCTTGCGTGTGCCTCCTATTTATAGCCATGTGCTCAGCTTCTTAGAGAGGAAACTGGTTTTAGTTAGGCCCCCACACCAGTCCAGGCCAAGCATGACTCTTAATATTCTCTCCAGACAGACCTCTGATCCCAGCCCCAAAGAGTGGCCTGATGTTAACCCAGACGGTCCTCACATCCCGCTCCCATCTGAACCCTGTTGGAGAAGCCAGGACACCGCCCTCTTCCCGGGCTATTGCGAGTCTGCCTTCTCTTCCCTTTCTCTGGCTAATCTGTTCTCCATGCAGCAGGCCAGTGTGAGATTAAAATCTAGGTCAGATCCCATGTCTCTTGTGCCACAGAGGCCTGCACGGCTCCTGTCCCAGTTGAATCAAACCTTGAGTCCTTTCTACAGCCCATAGCCCTGCTCACTGCAATCCAGTCTTTCCATTGTCACTGACCCTCACAGACAGGCATCAGACTTACTCCTGCCTCAGTGCCTTTGCACTTGCTCTTCCCTCCACCCACAACCCTCTTTCCAGATATCTGCATGGTTCTTTCTCTCATATCCTTTAGATTTTTGCTTAATTTCCCCATCTCCCTCAGGCCTTCATGGGCCACTTTATTTAAAATTGCAAATAATTGGTATGTCCTGGTGGCCTAGCAGCCCCCAGTTCAAGACCCAGAGTGGAGGTGGGAGGAGAACAGGGGTAGAGTGGGGACAACCAAGATGAACAATTAAATAAAATAAGTAACGTTTCTTCCTCCTCTGTCTTCCTACCTGCCTGCTTATTCACCTCATTCTTGCCTGCACCTTTCCTTTAAAAAAAAATAATAATTGGCTCATCCTGGTAGAGTAATAATTAGGTCAATTGCGTCCGAAGGACGAAGGCTACATGTCCCCGGGTTCAAGTCCCATTTGTCCAGTGGGTAAGACAACTAGTGTGAACAACTAAAATGGAAATAAAATAAAGTATTTTTTCCTTTTCTCTCTTCCTGCCTGCCTATTTGCCTTCATTCCTGCCTGTACTTTTTCTTAAAAAAATAAAATAAAATTGCAAACAACCAGTCACTCAAATTAAATTTCAAACCTCCATCTCCCTAAATTCTCATTTCTCCTTTCCTGAGTTCTTTTCCCCTGAAATATTTATCATCAATCAACATATGAAGTATTACACACACACACACACACACACATGTTCCAGAAGAAATATCTGTGGACTCTCCCTCTATGCTTGTGGATGCCTTGGGGCAGATCAGCCCCAGCTCTTGGTGTAGCCCCAGCTCAGGGATTGGTGTCCAGGGTCAGGACCTTTTGAAGAAGCTGACAGGTCCTGGGGGCCACCTGCAGCCTTGGCCCTTTTTGTTTGATTTTGGGGCCAGCAGCCACAGCCATTCAACAGGATGGAGGTGCGCACACCCCAGGATTCTGACAGCAAGCTCTGCCTCTGCCTGTGGGGCCCCTTCATGATGTCCTCTGGTGCTCTGGAGACAGACGGCTCACGCTCAGTCCAGGGAGAACAGAGGTTGTGTCCTCACTATCTCATGCGGAGCAGCAGGAACTGACGACCCTCTGGTCTCAATCTCTCCTGGCCTGCAAGGTGTTCCTTTGTGTCTCTGGTGTTCACACCTGTGGTGGGAAGAGCCCTGAAACAGAACCACCAGGGGGCTCGTCCCGAATGCAGGCTCTTCCCCCAGGCTTTCTGCTTCCACGGTCAGGGATGCCCTGGAAGCTGGGTTGTTTTTGAATTTTGCTTTTGTTATTTTTAAAGGAGAGGTGCAGGCAGGAATGACGGCGGGTGAGCAGAGGCAGGCAAGAAGAGAGAGGAGGAGAAGCATTTTATTTATTTAGCTAGTTAGTTGTTCATTTTGCTTGTTCCGGCCAATCAGGGAGCTTTGGACGTATGTTGACTGCATTCAACCCCTACTCCATCAAGGCGCCTGCGGCTGGAAGCTGTTTCCACAAGCTCCCAGGAGTGTCACTTGTCAGTTGCATCTGGGAACTGCTGGGCCAGGCAGGTGGGGCGGGCTGTCAGAGTCAGGCTCTGATCAGGAGGCTGGAGTTGAAGCCCTTGCCCCGCAGCAGCTTGCTGTGTGACCCTGAGAAAGCTGTGCCCTGTTTCTGTGCTTCAGCGCCCCGCCCCCCACAACGGACCTGAGAGCCGTGCTTGCTCCTCACAGGGCTGGATGCACTCCCCCTCCTCCTTGGACCCTCCTGCCAGAGCCTGGATTGCTCCTCCTCCCAGGGTCCCTGCCTAGACCTTTTGCAAGTTCCCCCTCCCCGCTCACCTCCCATCCTCGGCCCTCTGCTTCTCAGGTAAGACCCGGACCAAGGACAAATACCGTGTGGTCTACACCGATCATCAGCGCCTGGAACTGGAGAAGGAATTCCACTACAGCCGTTATATCACCATACGGCGCAAATCAGAGCTGGCCGCCAACCTGGGGCTCACCGAACGGCAGGTGCGCGGGTCGCCCCACTCACCCACAGGAGAGCTGGGGGCCTGGCCTGCAGGACACCAGGCAGATTATGCTCAATCGAGGGAGGAAAACTGAAGCCAAGCACAACAGAAATTGAGTTGCTGCCAAAAACCCCCACTAACTTAATCTCCCTGACCACCCATAGGGGAAAAGGGATCTGATTACTAGGCTCCAGCAGGCTCAGATCAGTGCTATTTCAATGCAGAGGAGGTGCAGCCTCAGGGAAAACAGAGAGGGCTTCCCGGTGGAGGGGTGTGCGGGCATGGTCTCAGAAGCTGGGGAGGAAGAACTTTCCAGAGAACGTTGTCCTGAGGGCAGGGGCGTAAGTTCTAGAGGAGAACGTGCTTGGGGTCTGTGAATGGGCTGGGTGGTGGAAGTCAAAGCCACATGGAGAATCAGAAGTCAGGAGTCTGCCTCTTCCTCTGGCTCTGTCATTTGGTTTCTCCACCATCACCCCCTCTCTGCTCTCTGGCCCCACAGGTGAAGATCTGGTTCCAGAACCGGCGGGCCAAGGAGCGCAAAGCGAACAAGAAGAAGCCCCCACAGCCGCCCCCACAGCCACCCCCACTGACAGTCCATGAAGTTGCTCCCACTCCCGCAGGGCCGCCCCTGGGGGGCCTGTGCCCCAGCTCGGGCTCTGCCAGCCTCCTGGGCACCTCCTCCCCACTGCCTGTCAAGGAGGAATACCCACCATAGCCCCGTCCAGCCTGTGGGCTGGGGGCCCTAGGGACTCAGGTGCCGGGAATATGACTCCACAGGGCCCAGGAGGGCCTGAGTCTCAGCCCTGCCACTGATCTTCTGGGTTTACCATGGACCAGTTAGCCACCAGCCCGAGTCCCCTTGACCCATCTGTGTAGCGAGCCTCTTGAAAGAGGACCTTTTCCCGTTCCTTTATCGAGACTCAGGGGAACAGGGATCCCAGGGTGGGAGGATGTCCCCTCTGGAAGTTGGGGTGAGGAGATTGAGATAAGGCCCCAGTGTACCCCTGCTCTACAGGCCTCTGTGAGGACCAGGCCAACCCTGAAAAAAGGGGGTGGAGCTGGTAGAAGACAAATGCTCACAGATTTGAGCACGAAGAAGATGCTCAGCTCACACCTGCCTCTTCCCGCAGCTTCAGTCCTACCTGTCCCCATCCTCACACACCCAGGTACTCAGCCCACAGAAGAGAGCCTGAGGGAAGCTCTGATGACCATGCCCTCCTGGCTTCCTATCCCCCTGTTAGCCTTCCCTGGGGAGCAGGTGAGCGGAGTCCCCCCCAGCAGGCTGTCCATCAGGTCCAGACCCCCCAGAGCCAACCCCCAGAGGACTTTCTCTGGGCCAAGCAGAGCTCACAGCTGTGCAAATGTTGTACATAGAGTGGAATCTCTTGGATGCAGCTTCAAGAATAAATATTTTTCTCTTTTTAAAAAAATATATAAAAATCATTATACCTAGCATGAAAGGAGAAATTTTAAAGGATAACTCCAAATAATAAACCCACTTTAATAACCCCACCCTTCCCTAACAGCGGCATCATCCCTTCCAATCTTTACAGAACCACAAGTTGCCTTTCTAATGCATTTGAAAGATCACAGGGAACGTTGTTAGAGTATGTGTGTCGGACACATGACAGTCAAGTCCATTTTGTGAGTAGAATTGTCAGACTCAATATATCCGTCTTCTTTCTTTCTTTCTTTTCTTTCTTTCTTTCTTTCTTTTTTTCTTTCTTTCTTTCTTTCTTTCTTTTTTTCTCTCTTTTTCTCTCTTTCTTCTCTCTCTCTCTCTCTCTCTCTCTCTCTCTCTCTCTCTCTCTCTCTCTCTCTCTCTCTCTCTCTCTGTCATGCAGGCAGGAAGAGAAAGCAGGAATAAACACCTTTCACATTTTCTATTTAGTTGTTCATCTTGGTTGCTCTCGAGGATCAAGGACGTGAACCTGGGTCTTTGATGTATGTGGACTGTGCTTGGTGGGAGGGATGAACTCAACTGTTCTCCACCAGGGCACACCTTGAATTTTTCAAGTACTTTCAGTTCAGATTTTTCTTTCAAAAGGTGACATTCATTGGACATGCCCAGGCGCCAGGCATGACTGAGCCTTCCCGGAAGAGGTGATGTCTGAGCTGAAGTCTAAAGGACAAATCGTTGTCGATTAGGCCAAGAAGGGAGGGATAAGCGTGCCCTGATGGAGTAGTGGTTGGGCGCAGTCCACATACATCTTAAGGTTCTTGGTTCAAGCCCTAGGGCCACAACCAAGAAGAGCAACTAAATAGAATAAACAAATGTGTTTCTTCCTCCTCCCTCTCCCTGCCTGCCTATTTGCCTTCGTTCCTGCCCATACCTTTCCTTGACAAAATAAAAGAAGGGAGGAATAGTGAAATAGAATATGAAAAACATGCGCTTAAGGTAGAGTTCTGAAAAGGTCTGCTGGGAAGCTGCTGTTTCAACTTCCTTCCAGAAGTGGTCAGGAGTCTGCTCCCCTGAGGGCTCCTGTGCCAGCTGCCTGTGCCTGTTTACTCTTCTGGGAGGTGACCTAGCCATAAAAGTGTGTCTGCCCTTTGCTCCCAGGGCACATGACGACAGTCACCAGGTGGATCCCCTCTCAACATGAGCACTTCTCTCTGCTTCTACAGGGGGCCTGTGGGCCCCGTGGCTTCCCCAGCAATGGTGGCATCTACGGCCAGGGGATCAGAGTTCCAGGAGCAAAGGAACAGGGACTGGCAGAAAGTGAATGAGCTTCTGGTCTTCAAAACCGTCTGCTGTGTGACCCTGGAGTAACTGCTGCTCCCTTCTGAGCCTCCATTTCCCCATCTGTAAAATTAGAGAGCTGGCTTACCATAAAGAAACGATGGTCTGGTCAAGAAGCTTGAGAAATCCTGCAGACTCACCCCTTCTGGAAGATTCACAGTGGTGCATCAGCACATTAAAGGCTCTGACAAGTCCCTCCTCAAAAGATTCCCCCTTGAATTTTCTTGAATCCAGCATTCCCATGCTTTGCAACCCACGAGTTCCCTTACTAGCATCTAGTCCCCCTACCCACAGCCCAAGGAGCTCCACATCCTCCAGATTGTGAAGAGGCTATGGGCTGGACAGCCACCATTTCTGTGGCTATTTCGGTAACAGGTTTTGTTGTCAGATGGCCTGGATTCCAGCTTAACTATTTCTAAGCTGGGAGACTTCTAACAAGTTCCTTAGCTTCTCTGAACCTCAACCTCCTTGTTTGCCAAATGGAAATAACACAGTTGTGTTTAGTGCAGGGCCTAGCACATAGTAGGCACAGTGTTTTAGCCACCTGCTCACAGGAATGTTGTATTCCAGTGTGAGGTGCCAGCAGGCTGACTGATGTTCAACCACCCCCCACCCCCACCCCAATGCTGAGACCAGATGGCGACTGCAGAGATCTGAGACAGCACAAGTCTATCCCCAGCTACAAGAAGACCTCTGCCTGGCCAGAGGTCAGCAAGCAGGCCAGGCAGGCAGAGTGAGCTTTGGCAGCTGCCGACATGGGAGGGTAGGGGGCCGAGTGGGACCCACAGTCCAGGCTGGCAATCACTTATCAATTGGTGTATGAGCTCCATGGAAAAGGAAACTTATCTGACAACTTTCAAGAGGTGCAACCCAGGACCCCTGATAAGTAATGAGAACCCCATCACCCGCAGAATTGTATCAGAGGCTGGGAGCTGCAGCAGCTCAGAAAAGTCACTCTCATGTCCCATGAGACCCTGCAGTCACCCTAATTCTAAGAAGTGGTCTATCTTTTCTATCAGAAACAGCCCAGGCTGCTTCTGCTTTATATATATACCGGATTTTTGCTTACCCTGTGCCAAGTGGCAGGCTCTGATGGATGCTGGAGACCTGGAATCCAGACAAAATTCAGATCTGGCCTGGTCTGACCCTTGAAGGCCTGTGGTCTGGCAATGGGCCTTAGTGATCAGAAACATGTGTATCAGAACCATGTTTTGCAAGTAATTTTGGAGGCTCTAAAGACTCCACACTCCACACTGAGAAAGCCAGTGTCATGGAGGAGTTAATCTCATCATTAATTGCCAGGAAATTGGCATGGGCCAAGCAGAGAGGGCCAGAGCTCAACTCTAGGAAGGGATTCGGGGTCGGAGTGGGTGTGCACACAGAGGTCTCCACTAGTCATGTGCATGCAGACACACCCATACGTGTGTGTGTGTGTGTGTAATGGGCTGTGATGGGGCAAAGGAGGACTGTCGAGTTCTAAGGAAGACAGTCTGCCTCTGGGTAGAGGGACGGCCAGCCAGGGGGACAGCGTGCCTGGCAGCACAGCCGGCCGCAGCGAGGGCAGCTCTGGAGAGCAGTACTGCCCCAGCCTGGCTGCTCTGGATCCACTTTCTCTCAATCACACCAGATGGACCAGCAGTCTGGATCCTTATTTTCACAGTCTCCTCTCACTAGTGTAACCAACACATGCGCTGCAGCGATCAAGCCTGAACATTCAAGCAAATTAAAAATGTTTATTTATATGCATTTAAAAATACCTCCCTATATAATAAAAGGAAGTACATTTTCATCTAACACCTTCTGAAATCAGCACACATCTCCATTTCACTTTTGGCTTAATGTGAGACCAGGAGAAAGCGCGAGAAGGTGGAGGTGGGAAGAAAGGGAGATGAACTGAATGTCACTGATTAAGACTCCTAAGGAGTTATTTTGCCAAATAGTATCCAAACTTCCCCTGGAATGGGGGACAGAGGACGTAGGTGGCAGCAATTTAAATGTACACGGTGGCTGAATGTATAGCCAGTTACATAATCATAAAACTGGGGCTTCCGTGTTTAGACTGATTTTCATGGACGTCTTCAGGAAAATCTTTTTTTTTTTTCAAAGGAAAGGTGCAGATGGGAATGAAGGCAAAAAGGCAGGCAAGCAGGAGTAGAGAGGAATAAGCATTTTTATTTACTTGTTCACATGGGGTTGTTCCCCCTGGATCCAGCAAAGGAACCCAGGTTATCAGGAATGCATGCGAACTGTGCTCCTTCGGAGGCGGCAGACCTAACCACTACTCCACCAGAGTGCTCCTAGAAAATCTTTGTTTCATGAAAGTGCAGACTTCACCAACAAGGCTATGGTGACGAAGAGAGGAAGGCAAAAGGATGGGATTTGGACATGGTGCCTGGGTGGTGTCAGGTTCTTAGATTCCAGGCCTGACCCTATTTCTACTGCACTGTCATTTTGCAAGTCCTGCCTCTTCTGGGCCTCAGTTTTCCCCTCTGAAAGATGTGGGCCTTGACCCCTCTGCATTCACATCCCTTGTGCTGCTGTGGATATTCAGTGGTCACTCCATGTGTATTTGCTCAAGGAAGGCTACAGTCTGAGCCCTGTTCAATTGTCTCCCTCCAGGGCTGGAACTGGGGGGAGCAGGTGTTCTGGGAAGAAGCCATTAAGAGGCCAGTCTTCCGGGCTCCTGAATCAATGTCTCCCTTCTAGTCTCTGTTCCTATGGTTCCTGTGCCCTCTGTGGGGCTAATGAAACCAATGCGCCAACAGCAGGGGGTGGTTGTCCTGCCACTTGTCCTATAGAGATGAGGTGACAAGTCCTGGGAGAGACGAGTGGGGCCTCTCCCCAAGTGCTAGCCATACCCTCCTGGTTTTATCTCCAACATCCAGAGGTTCAGGGTTTTCTGTGAACTTCACGCTGCTGAGGCAAAATGGGGATACACATACCTGCTATAGGAGAGAATAAAAGATTAGACATTGGATGTAGGAGTTCATCTAATGCATGCAGTCAGGCACAATGCCTGCTTCTGCTCATGCCTATGGCCAGGAACCTCCTTCCTCCTGGGTCTGGAGAACCCCTGGCCTGCCTGTGAGGTGGGAGCAGCTCGGCAGGACTGGGGAGGGGGAGAGCTGAGCTGGACCTGTTCGGGTCTTTTCCTCAAGCCTGTGCTTCCCTATAGAACCCCTGCCTCCTGCCAGGCTCCACGGCATGAAAGACAGCAGACCCCTGTTCCCACTCTCCCCCAAGATCCCCACATGTTGGTTGATCATAGGGGAACCTGGTGATTGAGAGTCTAAACTGGGTCACTTTTGAGAGTGAAGGAGGCATGATTTGTCACGTACATGCTGGTTCCGCAAGCATACAGCCGTTCAGTTCCACAACCAATAGGTATGATCGTTAGCTAATAATTTCCCATCCTGGCCATGGGCTCAGGGGACTCTCAAGACACTGGGACCCATCAGGCCCGGCTGGCTGATGGCCGCTTTTACAGAAGAAATCCTAACACCCCTGAGGTCGTACTGTTGGTGGACAGAACCCAAATGTCTATGATCTAAGTCACAAAGCATCACAATAGGATGGCACTTGACCTGGCCCTTCCCCGTGTTTTGCTTTCATCCCAAGAAAAGGAGGACTGCTCAGGATCACCACTCGCCTGGAAGGCCCCTGAAGTCTGGCTGTCACTGGTGTCACACATTAGCTCTGTGACCTTGAGTAAGTAACTTGACTTCTCTGTGCTTCTTTTCCTCATCTGTAATAACGACCAGACCACCAGCCTCTCCAGGTCACTGTACTGAGAAAACAAGAGCAGGACCGACACCCTCTACGCGGTCAATAAATCTTGGTGATTTGGACACATACATGACTAACGGCTGTTCTTTTGCTGGTAGAAATGGGCAACCCCGTCAGTCAATAAATGTTAACTGAGTCCCTGCTGTGTGTCCAGCCCAGGGTAAAACGTTTTCTATGAGCCATCTCAGAATTCCTTACATCCTGGTGAGATTTCTTAGCCCCATTTTCCAGATGAAGAAGCAGCAGCTCCGGCAACTCAGGTAACCGGAGCAAGGTCACACAGCAGAGGTGACATTGGGATGCTGGAACCCAGACTGGTCCGAGCGGCCGCGGCACAGTCTGCCTCCCTCACAGCCCAACTGGGGACAAGGAGCCCTTGAGAGAGCAAGTGACTTGCCCAAGGTCACGCAGGAGATGGTGGCCGAGGCCCCCAAACCTCCGAGAGCTTCCGTCCCAGACGCCCTCCTCCCGCGCTCGCGCTCGGCCCCTCCAATCCGCAGCTCTGCGGTGCGGGGGCGCGCACATCCCTGCGCCGTCCGTCCGTCAGCCCATCTGTCTGGCAGTCTACTACGCGGGCCGGGCTCAGCGCGCACCCCTCCCCAGCCTCGGGCGCCGCGCAGGGAGAGGCCGGCGCTCACAGGTTCGCGGCGCCCGCCCGCTGCCCCACGCCCGCCGCCGACGGACGGCAGCGCCCGCGCCCGCGCCCTGCCAGCCGGTGCCGCCGGGTGCAAGCACCGCAGCCGGCGGGCGGCACATCGCTGATCTCCTTTCTCGCTCTCGGCTTCCCGGGGAAGCCCCAGCAACCCGCCCTCCAAGATGAAGAAGCTACAGGGAGCTCACCTCCGAGAGGTACGAGCGAGGGCGAGCGCGGGGGAGCCCCTGAGGGAGCTGTGCCCCGCATCGAGGCCCCGGGAGGGTCGGAGAGAGCACCTGGACCCCCGCTAGGGAGCTCTGGGGGACCTCCAGCTATGCTTGATTGGAGGCAGGGGCGGGGTCATGGTCTTGAGGGAGCCCCACCCCACCCCCACTCCACCCCACGTCTCGCCTGGGCTCTGGGGTTAGGATGTAGTGTGCTGCTGTGCTGGTGCCAGGGTTGCCTGGACTAGGCTCAGAGAACAGGTGTCTGCAGCCTCAGGAGGCACAGGTCGAGTGCCTGACGCTAGGCACCCGCCTCTCCCTGTCCTCCGCCCATTTTTCCCAGGGCCTGATTGCGGGCTGGGGGTGTTGGAATTACTACGAGCTGGCCTTGAGCTGGACTAATGGCAGGACCGGCGCTGGGGGCATTGACCTGGTGCTCATCTGCGCTCTACACTGGAGCAGCCTCCACGAGCCACCAGCGGGGACCTGGCTTTCTGTCGGTGCTCCTGCCCCTGTGGGGATTGGGGATTGGGGATGTGGGGATGGGGTCTACCACCTCCTGCCTCCCCTTCTTTCTCCAGGCTGTTTTAGGTTCCCTGCTGAGTCCCCAGGCTGTCCCTCAGCAGAGCTGATGGGGGACAAAGACAGGGATGGAGGAAATGGGGGACCCAAGGGGTATGGGGGTGGGGTGGAAGCTGGGTGAAAGAGACGTTCGTCCTCGGTTTCTGAGGCCCTGAACCCAGATCTCAGCCTCTCCCTACCTTGTCCTGTGAGGTTGAACTTCCCACTCAAGTTGTATATGTACATGGGAAGGAGAGGATTGGGGCAAGTTTTCAGCTTAAAAGTACCAGCTCTAGCCAAGGAATCAGAACTCCTGGTCACTATTTCTGCACATACCACTCACCCTGTGACATTGGGCTGGTCCATTCCCAGAATTGGAGCAACAAAGCAGGTCTCAGGGTTGGGGGCAGGGGTGCCATGAACCCACAGGGATTAATAGATGGAAGAATTGTTTAGAGAGGCTAGTGTTCATGATCCCCCTTTCCTGCCCCCCCAACTCCCCCTCCCTGCCCACTCCATCAAGTTCTCTGCCCTTGGGTCTATGACGAGTGGGTCTTTTTTTCTGCTGACATGAGAGACTTCTTGGAGCCACCTATGTGTCTCTTGGGTCTTCTGGAGTTCTCACCCATTATTTTCCAAGCTCCCACGGCTCCCCGCTTCCTCAGCCTCCCCTCTAGAGCCCTAACCCCTCCCTGTCACAGGCCCACAATCATGTACATAGCCATGCTTTGTAAAGCCTCACCTTGTGTAGTCCTCCGACAATTCTGGAACTCGGTCTTGTTATCCCCACTTTATAGGCAAGGAAGCCAAGGCACAGAAAGTCAGTGGAGAAGCCACCTGGTCTCAGGTACCCACCCTTGTTCTCAAGGAGAAGGGTCCGGGAGTGAGGAAACTTCGGGTATCAGCCAAGGGGAAGTGTTTTGACTGAGAGCCAGAATCGAGGGGCTGGGTCCTGGTCTGGCTTTCATCTTGACTTGCTGTTAGACCTCCTCCCTTCCCCTCTCTGCAGCTCAGTTTCTTCATTTGCACAATGATACACTTGGATCCCAGATTCTTGTTGTCTCTCTCACTCTGAAGAAGAGATGAGGGTGTCAGTTTGGGCATTCCTACTTCCCAGTCCCTGCCAGTCCCTAAAAGAAGGGGTGCTGCTCTGGTAAACCCAGGGCAGGGAGTTGGGGGAGCTGGTTTGCAGCCTCATACCCCAGCACAAGTGTGAAGCGACTCCTTAGCTTCCAACCCTGCCCCATTGATTGAGCTGCTTTTTTCTGTCTCCCAACCAGTTATGCCCTTTCCGGGCCCACCTCCTGGGATTTACCCCATGGTGGGATTAGGGGCTCCAGATAGGCTTTGGATTGGCTCAGCTTTGAGGACCTCCACCCCCTGGCCCTGGAGTAGGAGCACGCTTCCCTCTGATTGGGGAGGAGAGGGCCGGAAGAGCTGGCAGCATCCTGCTCCTGGAACTCTTGTCACCATGGAAACAGAGAGCCAGGACCCGTTCTGTGAACATAGAAAGGGCAGCAGCTTCTGAGAAGGGATCAGAGGAAACTCATTACCGGGCCCTCTCACCAGCTGGCCAGAATGGGGCTGGGTGAGTGGGTGAGTTCACAGGGTGACAAGCCTGTCACACCACCCAATACCAAGGCCAGGGTCAAGTGGCTGCTACCCCAGCCTCCTGGGCTCCCCTGGGAGGGAGTCGTCACAGAGGGCTAAAGCTCACCCAAGTGGAAAGGAAGCTTGGAGAAAGGGGCATCCAAGGGAACGGGAAGGTCTCAGAGGAGCCTGGGGGCTGCTGTGACCCCACACAGCATATCTGACACCACAGCTAAAGGACCAACAAGTACATATTTGTCTCAACCCTTGGAGTCCAGTCACTTTGAAACCAGCATTTTCATGCTCATCGTGACAGTCAGCATCACCCTTAACCATGCCTGTCTGCCCCTGTCACCACTGCCCCTCTGATCTCCGCCATGGTCGCCACTGTCATTACAGTGAGGCCAACAACGCTACCCAAGTTCTGCCATCTGAGTCCACTACCCCAACCCTGTCACCTCTGTCCCATGACACTTGTACTCTTCTTTCAGCATCTTCCTCCCCACAATGCTCATAGGACAGAGCCCCGGCAAAGCCTTTCTGGTACCACCTGACCCGTGTGCAGATACCTACTTGGGCTGGTGCCAGGAAGGCAATTGTAAGGGAAAAAATGAAGCTGGCCACTAGCTATGTACTTAGTCCTGTGCTGGGACCTGATCGGTCTCTAACCACTCTGAGTATCCCCCGGGGAAGTCTCTCTGATCAATCTTGCCCTCCAGACCCTCAGAGCCTGAAGAGGAGCAGAGAGTGTTGTCTACACCTGCATCTCCCCCACCCCCCGGTAAACCCCAGCTTGCTGGCTCCTTGAGATTATTTTCTTAAATAGAGCTGGGGAATACTGTTTATTCTGTCCCCTATTTGAAGAGTCATGGCACCTACTGGACCCTTAAAGGATCTGACAAGTTCTGCAGCTGAAAAAGAAAATCTGTCTCACTTTGTGTTAACCCAGCTTTCCCCAGGCTTCTCTGACTCAAGAATCTTTTCTCCACTGAGCACCTATGAACATTCTAAGGGATGTGTTTTTGGAAAGAATGATCCTCTCCAATCCCCTTTGGTGTCCAGATGGGGAAACTGAGGCTCACATGACTCTTTGCTGAAGTCATACAATGAATTGGTCTTGTACGGGGGCCAGAATCATGGTCTCCTCATTTCCAGTCCAGTGGTTTCTGTTTTCCTACAACTATTCCTCAGTAAGAAGCAGGAGTCCTTTCTCTTCTTTGAAAACCCAGGTCATTATTTGATGATCGACCTTTTTTTTACAGTTCCAGCCTTCTCTGCCAGAGCATGTGACCCTCAGAGGCGAGCAGGAACGGTGTAGCTGCCCCTTTCTCCTGACAGATTCCTGGACTCACTTTCTGGGAACCACTCTCTGAATTTCGGATAGCCATCTTGGTGTCTTTGGGCTTCCTTCCAAGTCTTACACCCAGGAAATCATGGACAAGATAGCTTAAGTCACATCCCTTGGGCCAGGCCTCCCATTAGCTGGAGGAGGACCCCAGCCTGAAGGAATTAAGCTTAGTGGGCTTCCCAGCCCTCTTTGAATCACGGGGTGGGGGCTTTAAGAACAACTGGCTTCTGTTCTCCTCTGTGCAAACATCTCTCCTCCTGTGACAGGAGGATTAGTATTTTCTAAGACAGAACGAGGCTCTAGAAGCTTCTTCCTGCTCATGAGCTAAAATTCACAGTCCTCAGTAGGTCTTCCTGAGCTTAACTTTCATCCCTCCCTCAAGGGAGCCCACAGCCCCTCCAAGTCCTCTACTTTCTATAACAAGTGTGTAAGAACCTTGGGTATATCATGATACCTCTTTGCACTGTAGTTTTCCCTGTAATTAAAATGAAACTTAGAAGAGAACTTAGGCTATAGGGTTGTTTTGAGAATGAAGTCAGATATCATGAGGAAAATGTTTAGTGCAGATCCTGTTCCAAGAGAGCAGAGAGTTAAATCTCAAGCTGCACAACTCAAGCACACCTATTTAGCAAAGATGACCTGTGAAAAGGAATGGGACCAGCTCCTCAATGAAGAGATAGGACACAGACCTGCATAAACCACAGGAGAAACTGATCTGTCTCAGCTTCATGACCTGTTCAGAGACCCCAGAGCCAAAAGGGAGAGAACATTGATACAGATATTCTCCTGGAGCTGAAGGACTTTCCCTGGCAGTGGGGACCCCAGTATACCTGGGAACAGGCTTTATGTTGCTGAACCAAAAACCTCTGCATGCAGTAGAAAGAGGCATAGCCTCCTTGTGAGCAGATGCTGCTTCTGCCTGGTGCTGGCACTGGAAGCCATTATTGTAGGAAAACCCTAGGGGAAAACGTGTCTGCCCTCCACCATCAGCACACTTGTGTCGGACAGTTGGTGCAGACAACTGCCTTTCTTCTAACTCCCAGAGACAGCCAAGTCAGCAGCACTTGTGCAGATAGCTGACTGATTCCCAGCAAGGAGTTTTCCATTTTCATGGGGGAAATAATTGGATGGACTCCATGAAAATGGCAGTTCTTGTGAGCCTGAGGTCAGGGCTCATTTGCTTAATGACCTCCTTGGAACTTCTTAAAATTCTACCGCCAGACCCCAGGGCTTGTTTGCTGCCCTCTTCTGGAACAGCCAAACCTCTGGAGGACTGACAGGGATTTTCACAAGGGAGAGTGCTCCACTAAGACCAGCTTTGTTTGTGGACTCTGTCGGGACTGTGGCCTGCTTGTAGACTTTATTATTCATTCCTGTTATCTGCGGGGCGGCGTGGGGACACCTCTGAATTCCCTCCACCAACTCCAATCCTGTAGGCTGGACTCTCAGGTCTCAATATAAGAATGGCCCTAGAGCTTCAACAAATCTCACCTGTGTTGAGACCATCCAACTAGAGGAAGCCCAGCATTACAGATGTTAGGCCCAGACTGTGAAACTTGATATCCTAACACAGGTCTTTACATCAGGGAAGACTAACTCACAGATACCAGCACAGAATACCAAACAGATCATAAAGAAATACAGAAAACGATGGACCAAAACAAAACCCCAGGGTAGAGTCTGAATGCAATAAAGTAGACTACCTGATGAAGACTTTAGAGCAACAGGTTTAATAATATTCATTGAAATTAGGAAAGCAGTGGAGGAACAAAAAGAGAACTACCACGAAGAGAAAATATGAGGCAGTTCCTAACAGAATTCATGGATTTCAAGAGCACAGTAGCTGAACTAGAGAACACGCTGGAGGGGTTCAAGAGTAGATGAAGAAGCCTCCAATTGAATCAGTGAGCTAGAAGTTAGGGCAGTGAATGCACTCAGGCATACAGAACAGAGAAAGAAGAATGAAAAGAAATGAAGATAGCATGTGAGACCTATGGGATAGCATCAAGAGGAACAGCATCTGCATCACAGGGGTCCCAGAAGGAGAATAGAGAGAAGGGGGCAGAAACTGTATCTGAAGAAATACTAGCTGAGGAAGGGAGCAGACCTTCAGAGCCAGGAAGCTCAAAGAGTTGCTAAATAGACCTACTCAAAGATACATTGTCATTTACATGCAAAAGAGGCCCTGTAAGATTGTTGGCAGATTTCTCAGCTGAAACTTTACAGGCTAGAAGGGAATGGCATGATACATTCAGGGGTGCTGAAAGAAAAGGACTTTCGGCCAAGGATACTCTACCATGCTAGATTATCACTTAGCATTGAAGAAATGCCAAAGGACTTTACAAACAGTAGTTAAAGGAATTCATCACCATGAAGCCAACCCTACAAGAACTCCTAAAGGAAGTTCTATAAAATGGAAGGAAACTCCACTTAGAAGCAACAAGCCATTAAAATACAAAATGTGGGGAGGAGGGGAGAAAAAGTGTGAGTGATTAGAATGAGCTCAAGACTAAGTTAAAATAGGTTATAAACCCAGAAACCTTTATATATGCCCCAGGGTAACCTCAAAACATACACCCCTAGAAAAAGACAAAAAAGAAAGTGAAAAGGGAAACCAAACACAACATAAATACGTTGAGAGTACTGATGAAGAGAGAGAGAACAACACAATAATCAGCTATATAGCAATAATCACCCAAAATGCTAATGGGTTGAACTCACTGATCAAAAGGATTAGGGTGACCGAATGGATTAAAAAAACATACCCAACTTTCTTTCTGTTCCATTCAGGAAACTCCTTGACATTCGAGAGATCAACATAGGTTCAAGTCAATGGTTGGAAGACAATCCTACAATCAAATTGTAACTTAAAACAGAGGAACAACCATACTTAGATTAAATAGACCCAACCAAAGAAGGTAACAAAAGATAGGGATGGACACTCAGCATTATTTACAAATGGCCAGGAGCTAGAAGCAATCTAATGCCCATAAACAGATGAGTGGATAAAAAAGATGTGGTATATACACAATGGAATACTCCTCAGTTACAAAAAAAAAAAAAAAAAAAAAAAAGATTATATCCTGTCATTTGCAGCACCATGGATGGATCTAAAGGGAATTATGTTTGGTAAGATAAGCCAGAAAGAGAAATACAGGCATCCTATGATATCCCTCATATGTGATATGTAGAGAAACCAAGCAAACAGATGAACTGAATCAAACAAAAATAGACTTTTAGTCAATAAAAACAAATTAGTGTTTGCAGGAAGAGAAGGGGGAGGGTGGGCAGACAAGTTGGGTAGGGGATTCAATTGTATAGTGGTGGAAAAATTGAAATGATGGTGAACTTGATGTGTTAAATACAGATGTGGATTCACTAGGATATACAACACACCTTAAAACTATACCATGTGATGCAATGATCCTTCAATAAAATTAATTCAAATTAAAAAATAATATTGGCGCACCCTGGTGGAGTAGCAGTTAAGTCAGTCGCCTCTGAGGGAGTAAGCCACATACCCCTGGGTTCAAGTCCCAGGTCCAGGTGGAATCAATCAGTGTAAACAACTACATAAAAATAAAATAGAGATGCTTCTTCCTCCTCTCTCTTCCTGCCTGCCTACCTACCTGCCTTCATTCCTGCCTGTACTTTTCCTTTAAAAATGTCTTAAAAAATAATGTTTAGTGTTGAGAGCACATAATAAGTGTTCAGTACACGGCAAATGTCCTTGAGATCATCACCACTGGCGTGCCCAGTGAAGTAGGGGTGGGCACAGTCTACATACATCCCAAGGTCTCTGGTTGACCCCGGGGCCAGTGGGAGCAACCAAGGTGAACAATTAAAATAACAAAGTGCTTCTTCCTCCTCTCTCTACCTGCCTGCCTACTCACTTTCATTCATGCTTTTCCTTTAAAAAACAAACCAAGCAAATTCATCATCATTGTTGCCATCAAGATGGGACCATCCCTTGATATGAACTAAGACCAAAGAAGGAACCTTCTTAGTGCCTGAGCCACCTGCTGACCCCTCAGTTTGTAGTCCCAAGTCCCCAGAGAGTCTCCCTACAGAACCATGTTAGCCCATGCGAGGCTGTTAATCATCCAACCAGTCGTGTGTCTTCCTGGAGGCCTGTGCAAGTCTATGTTCTTTGGAGGTCACATCTCCAACACGGCCTCACCTCTCTCCCATGCGCCTTTGGCTCTCTAATTGGCAGCCTGTCACCGCAGACCTGCTGCTGACCCCCGGTGACCAGGGCGACGCAGACCTGGATGTGGACTTCGCTGCAGACCGGGGCAACTGGACTGGCAAGCAGGACTTCCTGCTGTCCTGCATTGGCTACTGCGTGGGCCTGGGGAACGTCTGGCGCTTCCCCTATCGCGCCTACACCAACGGAGGAGGTATGGGCTTGAGACGTGAGGCTGTCCAGGGCGGTGGGCCCAGGCGCAGGATGGAGTGAGGTTTTCAGTAGCCTTAGCCTCTCTCTCCTAGGTGACCTTCGGCGGAGTTGGTTGACAATGGCCTGGGGCTGGGAGGAGGGAGCTCACCCTGCCTGTGGTTTTCATGGGCCAGGCCCCCCTCTCTCTCGTGCCCAGCATGGATGCCCACCTGGTCCCTCCGTAAGGATGGGCACTTCCTGGCTCCCAAGTGATGGGCAGAGCGGGCTGCCTTGGCTTCTTGGGCCAGGCCAGTATCTGCCTCCATGAGCACTCTGTCATACACATACCTCCTCCAGGGCCTGCTCCACCAGCCATTCCCACTCTGTCCTCTCCTATTCCTTCCATTTCAATGGCAAACACAAAATCTCTCCTGCCTTATACTCATTTTCAGTTGTCCATTCTCTTCCATCACATTACTGTTCCAAGTCTCATTAACAATGGCTGGGGTTGAACACTTGCTGTCTGCCCGGCCCTGGGCTCGGTACTGCCCATGCCCACCTCATTTGTCCCTGAGGCCTGCCCTCCTGCTGGGCACCAGTGCCCTGATGAGGCGCTGGGGGTGTGGAGAGGTCAGGTTAGGCAGTGGCTGACCCAGCATTGCACCCCAGGACTATCTCCAGAGATATATCTCTAGCACCCCATCTCCTCCCAGTTCATTAAAGAAGTGCATACTGGCAAAGTGACAGAAATCCAAGTAGAAACGATGCAGCAGGGAAAGATGGGTTGATGTGACTGGGAAGGGCAGGACTGGGGTGGGCTCTGAGACTGCAGGAACTCCTCGTGTCCATGGTTTTGTCTGCCGTGCCTCTGCCTGACTCCTGCCTCTTTTTAGCCCCGCTGCCTCTGACAGTGGTTTCCTCCTTGCAGTTGGGCTGGGAACTGGTCACAGACACCTCTGGAATGGTTTCCTCCTCAGAGCAGCTCTCTCTGAGTGAATCTGGATACAATTGCAGGGCAGGTCTCTAATAGGCCTGGCCTGTGAGACATGCTCCTTAGGGACGGGTGCGGGGCTGGCTGATGTGACCAGAGGCCCTTCCCCAGCCACCTGGTGGTGAGCGGTTCTCCAAAAGAAAAGACTGAAAAAGAGGGGAAGGGATATTGGGCACACAAGGTCACTGGCGACAGCTATAGCATCAGAGGTGGCAGGGAAGTGGGTGGGGGAGAGGCAGGGAGATTGGAGCTGGGTTCTGAAGGGCACTGATTTCTAAATGAAGGAGTGTACACTTTCTTCCACGGGGAATTCATTCATTCATTCACTCATTCATTCATTGCGCTCACTCATTCATTCATTGCGCTCACTCAGTGCCTGCTCTGAGCCCAGCCCCTCATTCACTCATTCATTCATTGCGCTCACTCAGTGCCTGCTCTGAGCCCAGCCCTGGTTGGGGCACTGGGGCTATGAGATGAGCAGCTCTCCTTGGGCCTCAGTGGTCTGGTATGAAAGGAGAAGGCCCCAGTGCGCACAGCAGTGCTCCCTCAGATGGAAGACCGTGTCCTCCGTCAGGAGAGGACAAGACTAGAGGTGCGGGGAGCTGCCCGCCTGAGACCCTCCCCGCCCGGCTTCCCCTTACAGGAGCCTTCCTCGTGCCCTACTTTCTCATGCTGGCCATCTGTGGCATCCCTCTTTTCTTTCTGGAGCTCTCTCTGGGCCAGTTCTCCAGCCTGGGGCCCCTGGCTGTCTGGAAGATCAGTCCTCTCTTCAAAGGTAAGGCCGCAGGGGCCCCTGGAGTGGTCTGGACTTCGGGGCGGTAAGGAGGTTGTCTCCTGCTCGTCAACCTCCAAGCAGAGGAACGTGAAGCTCAGCCAAGGGTTGGCTTGGCCCCCAGGCAGGCCTGGCTGAGGGCAGCCCACTGTGTCCCACACCCAGGTGCCGGCGCGGCCATGCTGCTCATCGTAGGCCTGGTGGCCATCTACTACAATATGATCATTGCCTACGTCCTCTTCTACCTCTTCGCCTCCCTCACCAGCGACCTGCCCTGGGAGCACTGTGGCAACTGGTGGAACACAGACCTCTGCCTGGCGCACAGAGGCCCCAAGGACGGAAACGGGGCCCTGGCCCTCAACCTCTCCAGCACCGTCAGCCCCAGCGAGGAGTACTGGAGGTCAGGCCGCCACCCCAGCCTGAGGGGCCTGAGGAGAGGGCGCACCCCTCCCCGAGGGGCTCAGTGTACACCTCAAAGGTGCTAATCTCAGGCAGATTCTGGGTCCTGATCCCAGCTTTTTCGCTGACCAGCTGGGTGACCTGGAGCCATGTATTTGGCTGCTGATGCTTCCTCTTTGAAGTGGGTATGATAATAGCAGTTCTGAGGGCTGCCGTGACTATTGACAGAAAGAAAGCCTATGCAATGTGGCATCCAGCCTGGTTGATAGTGTTTCTTACTTATTACTCAATTAATGCTAACTGATGATGATAGCAATATGGCGATGGTAACGGTAACTTTGGGGAGCTCAATTTCCTCCTCTGTATGAGAGGGTGAGAATAGTTGCTACTTCATAGGATGTTACACAGTCATTCATCTATTCAATAACTGTGTGAGCACAGTTACATTGTAGGTAAAGCACAGGCCGTGATCATACCTAGTAAAGACCATCTCAGGTGAGTCTAAGAGGAGAGAGAAGTCTACAACAGAGTAAGGGGATGTGGTGAGAATTATACCAGGTACTGGTGATAAAACCCTTGTCCCAGTATAGCACATGGCCTCCGTGAATGGTGGGTGTCAGACTGCTCACACCCTGTCCCTAACGGTCCCCAATAGTGGAGGGAACAGGCTTAGAGACTTGCTGAGTAGTGGGTGGCAGAGGCATACTGAAACCAAGAGTCTTATTCTTGCTTCCTGATCTTCTTCTGGAACATTCTCAAATAACCTGATCTCTGGTAGGGACCATTGGCTGACAAGAGAACACCTCAATCTGTCACCTGCCAAGGGCAGCTCTTAGGACTTTTTCCCTTGATGGGTCCCATGACATGAGTGCTTTGTCTCCAACCTGCACTTATTACATAGCTCATTCATTTGTCCACTAAAGCCCACACCGGCTGAGCAGTATGGCCAGTTAGAAGGGACAGCCTTGGGTCTGCATCTTAAAGCCAAAACTGTGACATTGTCAGTGACAGCTTCTAGGAGTCTCTATGGAAACGTCACAGCCCACTGCCTCGGTTGGAATGCAGGCAGGAAGAATCACACTCGGGGGCTTTGCTAAGGGACTTTCTAGAGCTGAGGGAATCCACACGGAGTTGGGGAGCCACCAGGGAGTAGTGAGAGGAGCAACTGTACCTCCCCAGTCAAGCAGAGGGAAGCTGTTACTGAACCCAGGGGAGACTTGGAGCCTCAGCAGAAGGGCTATCCAACAAGATTGTGCTATAGAAGATGGTCACAGCTGACTCTGGTGCATGTGTGCGTGTGTGTGTGCGTGTGTGTGAATATTCTGACCCCTCACTTCTCCCTTCTAGCTCCTGCTGTTGCCTCCCATGAACCAAAGCCCAATAAAAAGCAAACAGGAAGGCAGCCGGGTGGTGGGGTCTGTGGAGGCCAGACCCCTGGCCACAGGGCTAGTCAAAGGACAGAAAGGAATCCAAAGGAGACTAGCCAGGGGAGCCTCGCAGGCCCCCCACCACTTTATGCCATGTGTGTGGACCGTGGAGGGGTACCAGAAAACACTCAGACTTTGTCTCCCACAGCCGCTATGTGCTGCACATCCAGGGCAGCCGGGGCATCGGCAGCCCCGGGGAGATTCGCTGGAACCTCTGCCTCTGCCTGCTGCTCGCCTGGGTCATCGTGTTCCTGTGCATCCTCAAAGGCGTCAAGTCTTCCGGCAAGGTGAGGCCCAGGCGGGCGGGAGGGGAGGAACCCTGGGGCCGGGAGGACTAATGGAGAGAATGAGTAGACTGAGGGAAGCGGGAAGAGAGAGGCCATGGAGATGGGGGTTGGGCACCACCTGAAGAAAGAGTGGATGTAAAGATGGGTAGTGCGTGGCTCACTTGATTAGAAATGTTCCGAGGGCAGGGCATACCTATTATTCCAGGTTGAATTTTTGCCCAGAGCCTGGTACTCTGAAGTATTTATTGAATATTTGAAGTGTGGGTATACAAATAAAAGCTCTTTGAGATGTAAGTGACCAGAACCCAGAGGCTATACTAAACCCAGAGGGTGGGCTTCAGGCTCAGCTGGGTCTAGGGGCTCAGTTGATATTGTTTAGGAAGGTATTTCTTTCCATCTCTCATGATGCTCCTCTCCAGACTGGCTTTTCCTCTGCTTTATTCTTTGTGAGGTTGCCCCTAGCAACTAGGAATTTACATCTTCCCTCTTAGTGCAGGGTCCTGCCTTTCCCCAGTTTGCAAAAATCCTAGATCTGGGTCTCAAGGGTAAGCTGGGTCATGTACTCATCCCTGAAGCACTCCTGCTGGCCAGGAGCAGGGAGTGCCTGCATTGTGGCCTGGGTCACAGAAGTAACGGAGTCAGCTCCAGCTAGGGAAAGTCAGAGTACCGTTACTTGAAGAAGGCCGATGAGATGTTGAGAAGACAAAGTCACTTGTCCACTTTTATGATGGGAAGGACCATAAAGCTGTTTCAGAAGGACTTTTGGAATAGTCTGTGCTATCACTTATACAGAACTGTGCAAAGTGCTGAGAAACGCTGTCCATAAAAAGACGGAGTAGGGACTATGTAAAAGCCAGGAGAGGTGGTTGTAGGTTAGGGCAGCCAGGAGCTGTTTGCTGAAGGGGACAAGGGGGAGTTTGGGAAAGTTGAATGTCCAAGAACCAGACCGTAAACGGTGGGTTTTCACGGGAAAGGGGTGGACACAGGCATAGGAGGAGACACTCATGACCTCTAGGCTCTTAAAGCACAATGATGCGCTGTGGAACTGGAGGGAGTGGATGGGTTGGGGGTGGACTTGGGAAGCAGTGACAGGACTTTGTGAGGGGATTGCTGTGTGGAGGGAGAGGAAGGATGCACCGGGTGTGTGCACTGCCCTGCTCTGGACTCCCCAAAGATGGGAGAAGCCATTTAGTAAAATGGAGGTTTCTGGAAGAGGGATGGGAGTGGAGGTGCAGCCACCCAGCCTTCTGTCCCCGCTTCTCTCTCAGGTGGTGTACTTCACGGCCACGTTCCCCTACCTCATCCTGATCATGCTTCTGGTCCGAGGTGTCACCCTTCCAGGAGCCTGGAAGGGCATCCAGTTCTATCTCACCCCCCAGTTCCACCACCTGTTGTCTTCCAAGGTGAGGCCCTGGGGCAGGGTGGATGCTCAGGCCTGACCAGGAGGGAAAAGGGGGACCAGAGGTGGGAATCCTCTGTGCCAAGAACCCTTGCACCAGGCCCTGTGCTTGGCACCATCTTTTCCCTTTCTCAGTGTTGACAAGCCTATGAAGCAGATATTATTCTCCCATCTTACAGATAGAGAAATGGGCCCAAAGGAGTCAGCAAGACGCTTGAGGTCTCACAGCTAGGGGGTGGTGAAGCGGGAATTGCAGCCCAGATCCATCTGACCCTGACCCTTAGGTGGTGTTGGGCATAATAACCGTAGCAGCAGTGGTACCCACAGCCAGCGTGGATGTCTTATGTGCCTGTCCCACGCTCGCACTTTGCATGCCTGGTGTCATGTAATCCTCACTCCACCTTGTGTGATGGGACTGTTCCTATCCCCTCGCTCAGAGGAGGGCCCTGAGGCCCCGACTGGGATGTGGCTTGCCCAGACTGCACAGCTAGAAATTGGTGGCACTGGGATCCAAATCCAGGTCCCTCCAACTCCAGGGAGGAAGGAGAAGGGCTCCATAGGTTTATCATCTGTCAGAACCTACAGATAATTTGCACAAGGCCCCTCTTCCTTCAGAACTACACCAAACTTAGAGATCATCTTCTGGAGCCTGATGGGGAAACTGAGGTCCAGAGAGGGGAGGGACTTGCCCGTGTCCCTAGTGTAAGTGTGGGAGCGGGGTTGGCTCCTGGTCCATGACACTTGCGAGCCAGGCTGGTTGCCAGTCCTCCCTGGACCCACCACAGTGACTGGAGCCGCCCTGCACCTCTGTCCGTCCCTGCCACAGGTGTGGATTGAAGCTGCTCTTCAGATATTCTACTCCCTGGGCGTGGGCTTCGGGGGTCTCCTCACCTTCGCCTCCTACAACACGTTTCACCAGAACATCTACAGGTGAGAGCCTCTCAGAGCCCAGGCCGGAACAGGGAGGGGAGAGGTTGGCCGCGGAGGGCCTCGTGGGGCAAGGAGGGGGCCAGTCACCCAGGTCTGTGCCTGGACCTCTCCGGACAGGGACACCTTCATCGTCACTCTGGGCAATGCCATCACCAGCATCCTGGCCGGCTTCGCCATCTTCTCTGTGCTGGGCTACATGTCTCAGGAACTGGGTGTGCCTGTGGACCAAGTTGCCAGAGCAGGTATTTGGAGCGCCACTTGGGTGGGTGAAGGTGTCAGGCATGCCGGGGCAGGTGAACCTCTGTGGGGACCAGCGCGGTGGAGGATGGGTACGAGACTGTCCTCTGTTTTGTCACAGCTTAGTAACTGGCCTTGCTTGTCCAAGTGAGTCCTGGTCTGTGTCGAGATGTCCGTGTGGAAGTGAGGGTGCAGGTGCTCCCGTGAACCTGCATCTCGTGCCGGCAGATGTGTTTTCAGCATGTGTGCTGGGCATTGTGTGTGCAAGTGATTGTGTGCAGGGAGTAGGCCAGGACCTTGGATTAAGTGACTGTGTGCATGTGAGTACGTGTATGGGGCCTCTGTGTCCTCAGGCTGCTAACTCTGTGTGCCCTGGGGGCCAGGCCCCGGCCTGGCCTTTGTCGTCTATCCGCAGGCAATGACCATGCTGCCTCTGGCGCCCTTCTGGTCCTTCCTCTTCTTTTTCATGCTTCTGACTCTTGGCTTGGACAGCCAGGTGAGTCTTGTCCACGTCATTGGTGTGTGTGTGTGTGTGTGTGTGTGTGTGTGTGTGTGTGTGTGTGTGTGTGTGCGGTATGAGTATGGATCTCTAGTCTATACTGGTGCCTGTGCCTGTGATGTGCATCTTTGTTTCTCTGTCTGATGTATCTGTGATGTGTGTCTATATGTAAATATCTGTGTGTGTGTGACTGTGGATCTGTGATGAATGTCTGTGTGTGTGTGTGTGTGTGTGTGTGTGTGTGTGTGTGTGTGTGTTTGTTTGGGGTGTGCGTCTACCTGTGTCTGTCTCTGTTTGATCTGTGTGGCTGTGGGTCTCTGTGTGATATACAGTTGGGGTGTGTATGTCTGTGTGCATCTATGCTTCATGTGTGAGATGTATGACTGTGTGTAGGTGCCTGTGTGTGTTAGTGTGTGTGTGACAGGGACAGGACTCTGACCGCTCCTTTCTCTGCTGTCAGTTTGCCTTCCTGGAGACAATTGTGACATCTGTGACAGATGAATTTCCATATTACCTGCGACCCAAGAAGGCGGTGTTCTCGGGGCTCATCTGCATGGCCATGTACCTGATGGGGCTGGTCCTCACCACCGATGTGAGTGCTCTGCAGGGTGGGCAGGTGGGCAGTTGGGGAGATGCCTGCAGTGCTCCCTGTGGCCAGGCAGAGCCCAAACCACCTGCCGCCTCCTCTCTGGAAGAAATCTAGTCCACCTAGGCCCTCCCTCCGGGGGGCAGCGTGGCCTCTGGCTAGAATTCTGGCTTTGGTATCTGAGAGACCTGAGTTCAGTCCTGTCCTTGCTCTTGCGGAGTGACCTTGTGACGAGTGATCTCGTCTCCCTGAGCCTGTTTTCTCTGCATCGGGGGTGGGGGGGTTCTGGTAAGATGATGTGTAGACAGGCTGGACAGGTAGAGAGAGCCGTCACACTGCCATCTGCTTGCTCCCTCCGCCCATGCTCACTTCCTGCCTGGAGAGGAGGCCGCAGCAGGGAGCGAGGCAGGGCGCGGGGACCCAGAGCTGTGACTTGTGTTCCAGGGGGGCATGTACTGGCTGGTCCTGCTGGATGACTACAGCGCCAGCTTCGGGCTCATGGTGGTGGTGATCACCACGTGCTTGGCCGTCACCTGGGTGTATGGTGAGCAGGGCCGTGGGAGGCGGAGCTGATGCTCCCTGCAGTGGGGATGTGGGAGCTTGCCCTGCCCCCCTGCACTGGGCCCAGGGTTTCTGGTGGGGGAGGGATTGCTGGTGCTTGTGGGGCCGGCAGGTGGGCCATGCTCCCCTCCCGCAGGCATCCAGAGGTTCTGCAGGGACATCCACATGATGCTGGGCTTCAAGCCGGGCCTCTACTTCAGAGCCTGCTGGCTGTTCCTGTCCCCGGCCATGCTGCTGGTAACCAGGGCGGTGGGGTGGGCTGCTGGCTGGGGGCCCAGGGCTGAGAGCAGGTCCCCTCTGGGCATTCAGTCTGGCAGGGCTACCCCGGCCCAGAATGGACCTCTGACAGGGCTGAGAGGTGGGGTGGACACCAGATTCTGGTCTTCTCCTCTCCCTGAGGCCCAGCTTCGGTAGCTGTACTCGGTCTAACCCTGCATTTGGTTGGCAGAATGGGTAGAACTTTCTCAGGCCTCAGAGCCTTCAGACTGGGACGTGGAGGTTGTGCTTTCTCAGCTGTCGGGGACAGGCTTTTTCGAGAATTAGGGTGCTGCAGAGCTGGGCAGTCTCTGTTCTTGGCATTGGATGTGCGTGAGCAGGTGAACCATCTCAGGCTCCGGTATAGCCTCAGCATGGACTGCCTCAGACTCAGGGTTCCTCTGGGCAGGGGTCGATCAGCTTTTGGGATAGCCTAGGACTGGCCTATGTCAAGGCCTCACAGTAGCTCAGACCTGGGCTATCCCAAGCCCGGGGCCAGGCCGAGGCCCTTTGTGATGTTGGAAGCCCCCACCTGCAGGCCCTGCTGGTGTATAGCATCATCAAGTACCAGCCCTCCGAGTATGGCAGCTATCGCTTCCCAGCCTGGGCAGAGCTGCTTGGCATCCTGATGGGCCTGCTGTCCTGCCTCCTGATTCCGGCCGGCATGCTGGTGGCCGTGCTTCGCGAGGAGGGCTCACTCTGGGAGGTGAGTCTGCCCCACAGTCTACCCTGGCCTTGCTGGGCTGTGGTCCTGCCCTGGGCCCGCCTGCTAGACCAGAAAACATCTGCACAATACCT
This sequence comes from Solenodon paradoxus, assembly GCA_004363575.1. NCBI lineage: Eukaryota > Metazoa > Chordata > Mammalia > Eulipotyphla > Solenodontidae > Solenodon > Solenodon paradoxus. The sequence continues at coordinate 57,012 of RJWH01003041.1, read as the reverse complement.
TATCCAGGGCACCATGGCCTTTTCAAGCTAGGCCTGAGCTGTGAATTAGCTTAGACCTGCTTGGGCTAAGGGAGGTTCAGGCGGCTGCAGTGCTACCGTGGCCCCTCACACCTTGTGGGGCTCAGGGTGTGCACATTCCCAAGGCTGCTGCGGCTGGCCAGTGCCCACAGGGAGACCTGAAAGGACCAGGGACTTGCCCTAGTCAGGAAGGCCCCATAGAATCAGGCAGGAGTCAGGACGTGAACACAGCTCACCAGCTTCCCTAGGGTACTGTCATTCTCCTTCTGTGCCCAGAAGCCCTATTATGGCCCAAGGGTGATCTGGGAATGGGGCGATGGTGTGAGCCGTGCTCATGGCCAGTGCTGTGTGGAGAGAGCTAGAAAACATAGAGAATGCAAGAGGTCTGGCGTGGGATCTGCAGGCCTCAGAAGTGGGGAGTGGCAGCCCCATGTGGGCGGGTGGACACACTGTGATGCTGTAACAACTATACAAGATCTTCCTCTTTCTGAGCCTCAGGGTGCCTGCCATAGGCTGCACCATCCTCCACCCCTGAGGCTGTGAATGTGGAGGCCCCTGGCAGCAAGAGGTTGTCAGAGCTGATGAGCCTGCTGGGACCAGAGACTGAAGACACCCCCATTTCACACAGCCCCCCATACACATGCATGTTATCAGGGCTGTGGAGCCAGCTAACACTAGTTCATGAGAGCTCACTGTTAAATATTCCAGAATGTCGTGAGCCAGTTGTTAAACCAATGACAGCTTGAAACTGACATTGGTGGGAATAATTACACCACTGAAATTGTCTACAAATCAGATCTCCCATGCCTACCACAACCTGGCTCCCGCCAGCACACTACTTGGCCCCATCCCACCTCATGTCTCCACCTAGAGAGAGGCTTAGGCCCTTTCTCTGGCAAGAGCGAATGGTGGCCACACCACCCAGACATAGGGGAGTCCGGAATCCAGCCACAAGCCTGCCTTCAACTGCTGTGTGATTGGGGCAAACGCCTTTCCTTTTCTGCACTTCAGGAACCCCACCTGTGCGGCTAAAGGTGACATGTCCCTCCTGGAGAGAAGGTGTCTGCCAGGGGCAGGAGGAGGGGCTTGCTTGGGAGACACAGCTCCATTTCCCCAGAGGCACATGCTCTGAAGTCTTGCCCCTGCTGCTGTGCCCACAGGGACATGCTGGGGGCTAAGCACTGCAGGGGCACCATTGCCCAGCTCCAGAGGACCACTGTGTGAGACCAGGGCATCAGTGCTGACACGCTGTGGTCAGGATCCCTGGTCTCCCATTTGCCAGCAGCAGGACACTTGGTTTCTCTGTCCCTAAAATGAGGACAGTGATCCCTACCGGTAGGTTTGCTGTGAGAAGAAAAGAAACTCGTTGACACAATCAGTTCTGTGAGAGGCAGAAGGCAGAGTATTTGAAAGGCTCAGTTGGGGGTCACACCACCTAGGTTCAAATCTCAGCACTACCACCTCCCTCCTGTGTGATCTTGGCCAACTTACCAAACCTCTCTGAACTTTACTTTTAGCTACTATAGAGATGATGTAAAGCTTAACGAAGCCCTCACCAATCCAGAGCTGAGCCAAGATTTCTCATAGGGGCAGTTTTGCTCTCAGAGGGTTAGTTGACAATGTCTGGAGACATTTCTTGTGGTCACAAGGAGATACGAGGGGATAAGAGTGCAGGGAGTGCTGCTGGCATCTAGTGCAGAGAGGTCAGGGTTGCTGATAAACATCCTTGAGGGCACAGAGCATTCCCCCGTAACACAGAATTCTTCAGACCAAACTCAGTCGTACTCAGATTGAACATCTTGGTCTAGGCATTTGTGTTCAGACAGTTAGCAAATTAACACAAAGGTAGTGGCGAGCACTAAACTTAGAAACAAAACAAAGATACAGGACTAGATGGAGGATGGCATTCCTCCAAGGTGGCCAGAGAAGTGCTCTGTGAAGGAGAGAAGCCTGACCAGATACCCAAGGGAAGAAGGGCAGTCAGTGTAAAGGCCCTGAGGCAGGAGGGGCTGGCATGTTTCAAGACAGCAGGATGGGACAGAGGAAGAATGACAAGAGCCAAGATCACCAAGATACAGGCCAGGACAGGACACTGGGGTGAGCCTGGTGGATTTCATTCCCAGTGAGATTTCAAGCCATTGGCAGGTTTTGAGTAGTGCGGTAACATGCTCCTGATACATTTCAATAAGCGTCACCATATTGTGAGTTTGGAGTCATGCTGACCTCTGGGAATCTGCACCCAGTAGGCTTCACTTGAAGTGGACTGTTCCCTGCATTGAAGGGCCTGGGCCCTTATCCCTGGCAGGGCAGGCAGAAGGCCCTGGGGATGTGTTTGAGGCAGAAGGAACCCTAGAATGGCCAGGCTTATCATCATCCCAGCTACCCTCCATGAAAACAGAGGGACAGGTAGGGCTCAAAATCAGGAGGCCAGAGAGGTCAGTGGCAGTGTCGACCTCCATTCTCCAAGTTCACAATTCTTTCCCCAGATGTGGGCCTGGAGACTCTAGTGGCCCTCTAGAGTAGCTAAAAGTAAAGCTCAGAGAGGTTGGGTAAGTTGACCAAGGTCACACAGGATGTAGAATACCCCGTAGTGGGCTCCTAGATTGGCCTTTAGCCACGCAGAGGCCTTCCCCTGTTCCCAGCACCTTGCGAAGTACCTTGTCTCATTTCCTCACAATGACCCTGCGGGGGGCATTATTCCCACGTGCAGAGATGGAAGCGGAGCTCAGACCCCACCCAAAGGCTACCCAACATGTGAGTGGCAGAGCAGGGCTTGTGACCAGCTCCCTGAGAGAAGTACTAGTGCCCCCTCCGCCTGGTGGTCGCCAGGACTCACCCGGATCTCATGGGAAGGTCTTGGCCGACTGGCCTCAGGAAGCCCTCCTCCAGCTCTGGCTGTTTCCCACTGTCCTTGTTCTGCTGCAGCGGCTCCAGCAGGCCAGCCGGCCGGCCATGGACTGGGGCCCGTCGCTGGAGGAAAACCGGACAGGCATGTACGTGGCCACGCTGGCTGGGAGCCAGTCACCCAAGCCGCTGATGGTGCACATGCGCAAGTACGGGGGCATCACCAGCTTTGAGAACACTGCCATCGAGGTGGACCGTGAAATGGCTGAAGAGGAGGAGTCTATGATGTGAGATGGGAGGCAGGCAGACTGGGGGCCCTACCCAGCCGATTGTGGAGGCAGATGCAGCCTCTGGGTTCTGGGAGGCCCTTGGTGTGGGACGTTGTCATGCAATTGATGCTGGTTCCCAGTGCAAGTCCCCGCTTGTGGCCTCTGCCTCTCCTGAAACTTGTCTACCCCTATGCACGCGCACACACACGCACGCACACAAGCGCGCGTCCTTTCAAAACTGAGAATGGGCCACTCAGCCTTCACCTTGCAGATGGACAAACTGAGGCCAAGGAGGAGGGACCTTCTCCAGGCTGAGGTAGCACAGACTGAACCTTGGGCCTCCTGAAAGCCAGGACCCTTTCTCATGTGGCAGCTGGTTCTACTCTCATCTCTGTTCAGGGCCCAGCCCTCCCTTTTCTCCATGCCCACTCACGTCAGCGCAGCAGGGAGACTGGTGCCTCATGAGACCCCGGAATCGAAGGTTTAGCAAGTTAAGTGGGAGAAAGATGCCTGAGGGTCACATGTGCAGGCCAGCGTTCCTGAAGGAGCTGGACCCTGGCTCTGGAAGAGGGGCAAGGATGGGAGGGGGGTGGTGCTTGGTGAAGAGTGGGCCCAGCCAAGGTGTGCAGGTCGGAAAGTAGCCGTGTTCCTCTGGTGGAGGGACCAAGCCCACCAGTGAGGACAGTGGTGGGAGATGTGGGTACAGCAGGGTCAAGTGGAACAAAGAATGATGGGGAAGGGAGCCAGGGCTGGTGGGGTGGGTTGGGTGTGCATGATCTGCTTGTGTTTTCGGTAGAAGTGCTGGGTCAGGTCCTTATGCCGGGTACCTTGGGGCACTCAGGTGGAGGTGGGCAACCTGCAGAGGACAGGCAGGAGGGGTGGGTGGTCCAAGCTAGGGTGCTGGGATGTGGGTGGGGAAAGAAAGGAGGACCCCACCTTTTGAGAAGCGCCCTCAACTTTCCTCACTGGACCCCATGTCCCCGAGTGTAGGGAGCCCTGGGAGGGAGGCCGGACCCATGTGAGCTTCTCTGCCCTTCTCCCGGCTCCTGGAAACCTTCGCCGCCCCCTCCAGTTGCAGGCACTGCTGGGAAGTTGGCAATGACTGTGGTTGACCAGAGTGACAGACAACGGCTTGCTCGGATGGGTCTTTTCTGCCTTTGCTGCTCTGCTCCAGCACCTGGGCAGGGGCCTGAGGCACCCCAGGCCTGTGGCCAGAGGCCTTGGCATCTTCAGTCCCCAGGCATGGGCAGGGCTGCCCCTGCTTCCCTAGAGACCGGGTGTGGCCATGCCCTGGAGGGTGTCCTGCACACGTGCTCACCAGTTCTCATCTCTCTCCCGGTGTCTCCACACCTCATCCGTGTTCTATTGGTCTGTCCTTAATAAACAGTGCAGTCACCCACTTCACCCTGCCTCCTCCGCCAAGAGCCGTGGGGTGGGCAGAGTGGGCTGTCCAGTTTCCCCTGGGCAGATGGGCATGGAGGCTCCTCTGCCAGCTCCTGACAGCTCCTCTGCCATTTCTCTATGGCTCGGGGGTGGGGGGCTGAGGAAAGCTGGGGAGACGAGGAAGTGTTAGCACCGGGACCTTACTGTCCACCGCCACTGAATGCCAGTCAGACCGGGCGAGACTGATATTGAGAGGATAAGGCTTTTATTCAAGTTACTGACAGCAGGATTTGTGGAAACATGTCCAAAAGTAACTGTCTCCTTCCCCAAGTGGAGTGGGGGTTTTGAAAGGAGCAAGGAAAAGTGGGACTGGCCCAAAGGCTTGGGGAAGGGGAGGGGGTGGACTTGCAGGTCTGGAGGGCCCAAGAGGATACAGAAAGTGGCGTGACCAGCTGAGGTGCACCTGGGCAGGTACTCTGTCATCTTTGTAGGACTGCTGTCAGGCTGCGTCCAGCATCCATAGCTTGACTTTTGGTCTTGTCACTTTTCTCTGGGTTGTCATTCCCCATCCTAAACAAATTTAAAGGAAAAAAGAGAAACGCAGTCTTGCTGCTTTTGAATCATTGAATTTGTGAAGTTTCATTCAGAAGGTCCTTAAAGACCCCTTAGTCTGCCATTATCTGTATGGACAAATAGAGCTTAACCAAGGGGAGGAAGCTTGCTCAAGGTGACCCAGAGGCAGCCAGACCTTCCCCTGGGGGCACTGCCTTTCCCTCCCTGCTCCCCACAACCTGACCCGTGGGTCAAGCTGGAGCAGGCAGAGCCAGGAGTTTCCCAGGCTCCAGGGCCCCCATACCCTCCCACCAGTTGCCAGTTGCCTGTAGAAGAGCATGGCCCTTCAATGGCCAGGTCCAGGCCTTCGCCCAGACCCCGATTAGGGGTGGAAGAAAGGGCCTGCGTAGTTTGGATATTAATCAATGTTCCCTAATAAAAGTCAGGCCCCCTCCTTTGTCTGGGCTCTGGGTGGGAGAGAGGTGGCTTTGCTCATTTGCAGAGAATGCAAAGATGGCCTCTGTAATTCCAGGTGCCGCCCCCGACCTGGGAGCAGGCTTGCCCTTGCTACTTAAGCCCTCAGAGTGGCGGGTCCTGAGTGTCTCTGTCCCTGAGGAAGTGCAGTCCTCGCTGGCTCTAGGGCAGACCCAAACCCGGACACGGTCTTGTGAGCACAGTTAATGCTTAAGCAGCACACTTTTCAACTGCGCAGTCCGCTCTCACTCAGATTCCTTGAGTTCGGCATTCTCGCAGTCCACTGACCCTGGCTGTCAGTTCAATCCCAATGTGCAGTCCACAGATACAGAGGGCTGGCTGTGAGGACCCAGACTGTCAGCACTGCACTGACTTCATGGCCCGGGGCGTGGGTGCCTTAGTCTCCCCGACCCCCACCCCGGCCCCCTCCTATTGTTTAAGTCCCTACCCCCTCCCCGCAGCCCCTGGGCTCCAACTAGAGTCCTGGGAGCCAGGAATGGAGGACCCTAAGAGTGTGTGACCCCACCCGCCTCCCCTTCCCCTGCCCCCTCACCCCTTTCCTCTGCTCCCGCCCGGCTGCTGGCCCGGTCTTCCAGTCGGTCCTGCTTTTCTCATTTCCGCTGCTCCAGGCAGCCTTTCCTCCACCCTCTCCACTGCCACCGCGCCATCTTTTCCCAGCTCCCATCGGTCCCTCTACTGACCTCAGATCTCCCTGGCTCTGAACAGACCCCAGCCAGTCCCCACTGCCAAAGAGTAGTTTGGGGATCCGCCCTGCTCATTCCCACTGGAAGCAAAAGGACAGCATAAGACATGCCGCAAAGGAAACCTCAGTCCTGCGTGAAGGAGAAGCCCAGCCTGGAAACCTGGGAGAACAAAGCTGTAGGTCTGAAGCAGAGAATAAGTGGCGGTTAGCCCTGAGTGAGTGTGGGAGGCAAGAGGGCGCAGTGGGGACTGTGGTGAGCGAAGGAGGAGGGCTGTCTCTCTTCACGGGAAGCTAATGCTCCAAGTGTCGGAGGCCCACTTTGCCAGATAGCCCAGCTTTTCAAAAAGCAACTGGAAGCCTGGATTGTTGGGAGTAATCTCCCATTTGTAAATGGAGACAACTGAGTCTGAAGATATAAAACCACATGGTTCAGTTGGGGCCTCCGTGCAGGTTGCCTGCGCTGCCGACCGAGGCGGGTGACAGCCAGAGGACAGGGCTGTCTAAGGTCTCACTCGAGAATGTACTGGCGCCAAGGCCAGCCTCTCCTCCAGCCCGTGCTCTGCTCCCTGGCTCAGTGGATCGGTGTGTACCGGGAGCCTGCCTGACCTTGGGGGACCCTGGGAGGTGGCAGAAGTGTCTTCTGGGGTATGGTAGGGGTGCCCTTGGGCCCTGCATTCCTATTCTGGGACGTGACAGAGAATTGCTGACGGGGTCACCACAGTCCCTTGCAGCCTACCATCAGGAAGCACGAACATGGGAGAGGGCCTCCACGTTGGGGTCAGCCTTACTCCCAAGGTCAAGAGAGGATCCACACACAACACCAGGGGTCATACTGGTGACCTTGGTGTTTGCTTCTCAGAAGGCCCTGCCCCTGTGTTTCCCTCCACCCCCAGCCAAGTTCATCTCTGCACGGTACCTGAACAGGTCCAGACTCCCTGGTCCTGTGCCATCTCCATCTATCACTGTCCATCCTTTTAGGTCTCTCCTCCACAACCTCCCCTCTGTCCCTACAAGGTGTGGGCTCCTGGAGGCTCAGGAAGACGGCCTCTGCTGTACTCTGACTCCCAGCTCAGCTGCACAGGCGCTCAAGGCCTCTGAGAGAAGAATTCCATTTCTGTGCAGTTAAGACTCAGACTCAGCACCCCTTGCCTTGCAGCGAGCGTGGGGTGCAACAGGATGCCTGCTGTGTGGGTGGGGCAGCAGCGGGGGCTCAGCCACATGGACCTGAGTTCGTTCCTGGCTCTGCCCCTCTCTGGCTGTGTGGCCTTGGGGACACAGTGCCACTTCACAGTTTTTCATGGTGGAACTTTGAAAGCTGTTCATTGGCGGCTCTCGGGACAGCCCGTGAAGAGTTAAGACAGTCCCAGCCCCTCAGAATGCCACGTGACCATTGGTTGCTGAGCCTCCAGGTCTGCGGTGAAAGACACTTCTCCAGAATCATTTTTTGTTGGTGGCTCATGGAAAGTTTGGTTTCTCAAGACCCAGGCCACTCCCTCTGGGGCCTCAGCTGCGCTGATGCTGGGTCTGTCCTGGCAGAGAGGCCGCCCACCCTCGGAGCCTTGGCCAGCACCCGGGGCTACCTGCGCCAACTGCCCTAGGACAGAGCATCCTTCCACCCCCCGTCCAGGAACTCTTGATGTGGGGAGAAGAAAGGTTTCTCTCGCTGAAATCCACATCGTCTGAGAGCGGCATCCCCTCGGGAATTGGAGCAGGAAGGAGCCAGGGCAGAGCTGGCGCAGGCATGCTGGTCAGAACCCGGAGTCCCATGGTCTCTGGGCTGTGCAGCCCAGCTGATCTGCTACCTGGCCTCTCAGAGCTCCAGTGTCCTCAGATGGAAAGTGAGAAGCATAGCTTTCCCTTTGCAGGGGATTAAATGACATAATCTAGGGCCTCAGTGCATGTTTTTAAAAAACGATCAGCGTTTAGAGCAAAATTTGGCAGCAGAAACCCTCCAGTGGAATGGCTCCCATGGGCCTGCTGTTCCTTGTTCAGACACACGGAGCCCCGTCCTGCCCCACCAGCCCAGGGAGAAGGAGGGAGGAATGGTGTGTTTGGAGTCCGGCACAGGCCAGATGGGGACCCAGTTCCTGAAAAGCTGTCGTGGAAGCTGGGTCCCAGTATCCATCCATAAAATGAGTGGGTCAAACAGGATAAAGGTGCTTCTCTGATGTCCCTCAGGGACAGATGCCCCACCGCCCAGTTCGCTCTCTGCTTCGGACCATCTGAAGAGGAGAACGGCAGCTCTCCCGCAGAGCCAGATGCAGGGATTGGCTCTGCCTGGCTGGAGGAAGTTTCACTCCTCTTGCAGCAAACGCGGTAATGTCAGTTTCTCCACACCAGCCACAAGGCCTTGCGGGCATGCGGGTGAGAGTGGGCAGCAGTAAAATCCTCTGGGTCAAAAACCTTGCTTTGACCTTGACCGTGCTGACCCAGCGTCAGGGTTTCAGAGAGTTTGGAGACTTGGGATGGTGGGAGTCACAGGCCGGGGAGGGGCCCACGGTCAATATTGACCTAACTGAGTCAGGGAAGCTGCATAGGGCAGTGGGGAGGCTGGGTTGGGGCTGGCTGATAACCGGATCTTCTGTTCTCAGGTTGACTGTGGGAACTGGGGAAGGGGGTGCTGGATGCTTCCTAAAACTACAGCTGCTTGGAGCCCTGCCCAGCCTTCATGTGGCCTGTTCTCTGAGGGCAGGGCCTGAAACGTCTGGACTTTCAGCAAACTTCCTGGATGATTCTGCTGTAGCCAAGCCAGTTCCCATGTTGGGACTGGTGAGTTCAACCTCAGCGTTGTAATCATGAGGAAACTAGCCCCAGAGAGGGGAAGTGATCCTCCAAGGTCGCATTAGGAGAGAACAATGTCCGTCCACCCCTGGCAGCTGCCCAGGGCCCAGGAAGGGACGACAGGGCCAGGCGGCCCAGAAGGAGGAATCCTCTGAGAGCTTGGCAGGCCCAGGTGGAGATGGCAGTGCAGAGCTCACCAGGAAGAGGGCCAGGAGAGGGGCCCATTCCCAGAGGACTGGATCGGCCTTCCTTGCCTTGTGCAAACACATCCAGCACCTGCTGGGGGCGCTTCCTAAGAGATCCACTACGACCCAGTCTGGGGATGGCCATTTCCACAGCTGGGTCCATCTGTGTCCTGGAAAGTCACAGTCGGTTAGGAACCTCTGACTTCTAGCCTCCTCCCCTGGCGTCTTCTCCCTACACCACTCCTGACCCACTGCTCTGGGGGCTCAGCCTTTGCTTGTGCTGCGTTCTCCCCCCACATATCCACCTACGGGGCACCTGCACAGTCTCCCTGGGACCCCCAGTGATCCCTGCCCTGCTCCCTTCTCTTTATGACCCCCACACACTTTGACCACTTTCTCAGCCTACCCTGAGTCTGGTCCTCTGCAGAGCACTCATGTGCTGGGGTGGTTTGGAGGGCTGCTGGGAGCAGGCCTAGCTCATATCTGGAGCACAGGCCACTGCTGCAGTGTGCCCAGCAGGTATCTGAGTGCTCGCCCTCCCTCCCTGTCCCCTGCCTGCGCCATCAGGGCTGGTCCCTTTGTTCTGTGCCATCGTCGTCTTGCTCTGAGAATGCAGAGGACAAGGTGAGGATTGTGAGAGCACACGTATAACAGAGGTGGAGCGAGTCTGGTAGGAGGAGTTGGGAAGGCATTCATCAGGGTTGAACAGAGGTGAGAGGAGTCTTCAACCCTCCATGACATCCATTCCCTTTCACTCCATAACACACGTTTGCAGGGACTCACTCCCTGCCAAATTGCAATGCCTGCTGAAGCATCCTGAGCAAGGCCTACTTTCAAGGACCACAGTTTGTGAGGTTTGTTTTTTTTTTTTTTTGCTTTTGCTTTTTAAAGGAAAGATGCAGGCAGGAAGAAAGAGAGAGGAAGAAGAAGCACTTTGCTTATTTAGTTGTTCATCTTGGCTTTCATCCCAACCCCGTGTCTTAAACCCAGGTCCTTGGGATGCATGTGGCCTGTACGCTCAGCTGAAGACAGATGACTAATCTGCCACTCTACCAGGGCATGCCCACAGCTTTGTTTTTGTTTTTGATTTTTAAGAATTTTATGTATTTTTATTTTAGCTGTTCATTTTGGTTGCTCCCGCCAGCCCTGGGATGCGAACCCAGGCCCTTGGGATGTATGTGGATTTTGCTCCTGACTGGTACTCCACCAGGTGTCATCAAAGACAGCTTTGCAAATGCTTGCTTAGGTGACAACAAACCAGAGAGCTCCGGGAGGCGGGGAGAGGCGTGGAGAAAATCCATAGGGCACCTAACCCGGCCATTTTAGAGGCAGGGGAGGCTCCCAGAACATGTCCTGAAGGGGGAAGAGATTTTGCTATGGGCTGGATCTGCCCTCTGTGGTGGGTTTTGGGGTACCTGGGCAGAGAAGAGGTAGAGACTGCGGGTGTACACTATGACAGATGAGGCACAGGGACAAAGAGAGGGGGCTTCCTAAGAATCTCAGTCGCTATTTGTTGGCCACCCCAAGATGGGGAAACAGACCATGACATGGGAGGCCCTGCAGGAACCTCAGTGCTCGGCGTTAAGGGAGAAAGCTGGAGACAAGCCCTGGCTCTGTGGAGCGAGAAGCTTCTTTGCTTTTGAGGCTCACAGTCTTCATCTTCAGAATAGGACTTTTGTAAGTGGGGCAAGAGAGGTGCAAGTATTTTGTGAACTATAAAGGGCCATGCTCTTCTCAACAATTGCACTCTTTAGAGACCCAGATTTGTTGTTTTTTTAATTAAAAAAAAAAGCTTTACAAGATTTTTTTAATGAAAACATGGAAAGTTTACATCGTGAATTACATCAGGCACTAACTATCAAGGGGTTAAGTACTCTAAACTGTACTTTGGGAATGAGAGCTGAGTATCGAAGGAAGGAACATGTTGAAAAGATGGAACCTCTCCCTAAGGTTGGGATTCTTATCATCTGGAGAAGGTGCAGTTGTTGTCCACTAGTGGTAAAAAAAAGTCACTGTGTTACAGTCTGGGGTCAGGACCATACACAGAAGCTGGCAGGCAAAAAAGGGTCACTTCCAGCAGGTTATTGATGGGTTGTACTGATGAACAAGGACTGGAAGCAGGAAACGATGCCAGAGGTTTTAATTTGACCAAGGCTGGCAGACAACACCCACTATGGTGTATTTGCTGTCTTACTGTTTTTCCGTGGGGTTTCTTTATGCTTTATAGAGCATCTTTTAATATATTTTGCAAAGCTGTTTTTGTGGTGATAAACTCCTTTAACTTCTGCTTGTCAGAAGAGGTTTTTATCATTCCTTCAGTTCTAAATGATAATCTAAACGATAATCTAAACGATAATCTCGCCAGATATAGTATCCTAGTTTGAAAATTCTTTTCTTTCAGCAGTTTTAATATATTATGCCATTCCCTTCTGACCTGCAGAGTTTGATTTGAGAAGTCCACTGACAATCTTATGGGGGCTCCTCTGTATGTGACACTTTTTTCTCTGGCTGCTTTTAGTAGTCTTTCTTTAGCTTGTATTTTTGACATTTTTATGATGCTGTGTCTAGGTATATTTGTTTGTGTTTCTTTCATTAGGAACTCTTTGAGCTTCCTGGATCTGGAGACTTGCTTCATACTTCAGATTGGGGAAGTTCTCATCTATTATTTCTTCAAATATGGTTTCTGCTCCGTTTTTTCTCTCTTCCTCTGGGACTCCGATGATGCAAATGTTGTTCCTTTTGATGTTATCCCAGAGGTCGAATGCTGTCTTTGGTTCTTTGAATTGCTTTTTATTTCTTTGCTGGTTTGCTTGGTTGAGTTTCTCTGTCCTGTCTTCCAGATCACTGATTCTATTGGAAGCTTCATCCATCCTATTGTTGAGTCCCTCTATTGAGTTCTTTAATTCAGCCATCGTGTCTCTTACCTGTTTGATGTCTTGATTTAATTGTTCTCTTTGCTTTCTGATATTCTTGTTTACTGCCTCTACTGATTTCTGGATTCCCATGAGTATGTTAATCACCGTTACCCTAAATTCCTCTTCAGGTAATTTACATATGTCTGCTGTATTCACATTTTCCCCTGGGTTTTTTTATTGTATCCACCATTTCATATATCTTTCTCTGTGCCTTGGCTCTATTTTGGCATTTTGTTTATATTTCTGAGGGTTTGATTTCCCTGGCGTTGCATAGGTTTGACTTTCCCAGGATTAGCAATCAGGCTGCAGTTTCACCTCTATCCACACGGTGGTGCTAGCAGGCAGTGTTAGTTTGAGACTGGCTACTCACTGCAATCCAGTGGGGTGGGACATCTGATGGGCAGGATTTCCGGTGGGCAGATATGCAGTAGGCAGGACTTCCACTCTGTGGAGCTCAGAGTCTGGTTGTGGGAGGGCCTTGATCTGGCTGATTTCCGGTTATGGTGGCACCTGGAGCAATTTCACCACATAGGCTCCAGCTTAGCTTCCGGTATGCCGGCTCTCCTTTCACCTCCCAGGTTGACCCTCCATGGTTCCATGTCTCATCCCCACTGGGCCCGCCTCTCGCTGCCTCTGAATCTAGTCCTGAAATCCCTAACCTCCACCCCACCATGCATCCAGAGACTCCCGAGTTCCATCCCAAATCCAAATCTGCAGCTTAGCTCAGAACCATGCTAGGTGCCCTCACCCACTGTTAGCCTTCAGCTGTTCTGTCTTCAGCTGAAGTGCCAGTTGTTTCTTAGTGTTTGTCTCAGGAAAATAGGCATATTTTTTTGGTGTCTGTGGGGAGTGATCTGAATGTGAGTCCTATCAAATCACCATCGGGAAGTCAATCTAATAATAGTGTTTTAAGTGGAGCTGACACTTTCTGAGAGTTAAAGGATACCTCTTAAAGTCCACTGAAGTTCCCAGCGCACAGCCAGCGACCAGGACCCAGGTCCACCAATAACCTGTGTGCTGCCACCTGCTGATGAATATCTGCAATGGTATTCCAAGTCTTCAGGCTCTTCCTGATGCCCTGGTGGCAGGTCCCAGACCCAGCCAGAGAAGACCCAGAACTAAAATTGGCAGGGTCCAGGGTTAGAGTGCAAATAGAAGCCCCCAGGTCCTTTCCAGTTTGGGCCTCTACTCTCATGGTGGGTGTCCTCACATGTGTGCAAAAGACACACGTCCCAAAGACGTGTCCATATCACAAACCAGCATTGAGGACAGAACCAGAAAGTATCTGGTGCAAGAATTCTGGAGTCCCAGACACTAGAGAATGGTCTTGTGGGGACAGCGGTCTCCAGAAAACACATTCTCTTGACCCTGTGACCGCTTAGGTGGTGGTATGGGTTCAAGTGAAAAGTTCTCCTGGTTTTCCTGGGACAGTCCTGGACTCAGCACTGAAAGTCAGCACAGTAGGGTTCCCTGAGCAGGTCCAAAGCTTCTGTAGTTCCACCCTGGCTCAGCCTGAGCAGCTTGGGCTCAGGAAATCTAACGGCTCTCATGTGGCGGGAACCTCCCTTTGATCAATGGAGCCAAAGAGTCAATCCATCTCTCCAGCCCAGGGCCCTGCCCCAGGTGCTATGCCCATGGAAAGGTTTGTGGGTAATGTGGTCCTTGCCCCATTTTTTAAACTACTCTGAGATTCTGAGGTCTGAGGGCTTGTCTATGAGATTGGGCTGAGGGAAGAAAATTGGTGGGATTACAGGAACAACCTCCTCATTACCAAGGGAAACTGAGGCCTGGAGGAAAACATCCCTTGCCCCACATCCCTGAGGGAGCACACTGTTGGCCATCTGTGGCAACCATTACCCACCCCCGTGTGCCCCAAGTTGGGGCATGAGGTCTAGGCACAATCGCACAGTGATTGGCTCTGCCTTGAGTGTATGACCTCAATTTGTCCAATCAAAGGGGGAACCCAGGGCTTTTCCTTTGCAAGGAAGAACTCTAGAATGGCAGCCTCTCAAATACCCACCCCCCCAGCCCCTGCTTGGCAGAGACAGGGAGACCGTGAGTGCACAGAAGTTTGTAGCTATTTATTGCACTGAAAACACCAAGAATAAAACAGACGCCCTTTTCCCCCCTCCCCTCCCCATAGCAGAAGGTTTGAGCAGTGGTCATTCAAGGTTACAGCCACATAGTTAAAAAAAGAAAAGAAAGAACTGAAACAAAACCCCAAACATAGAGTAACAAAGAAACCAGCATGGGGAGTCTGGCAAACACATCCCCCCAAAGGGTCTCCCCGTGTAGGGAGACAGGAGGCCATGAGTCAAGATGAGTGCCTGGGCCGGCACAAACCCAAGAGAATACTTTTCTGTAAATGGATTTGCCTACGGGAGCCTCAGTTTTGTCGTAGGTCTGGATTTTTTGCATCTAGGAGATGTTTTGGAGGAGCACAGGTGTGGGTGAGCTCCGGGGCCCTTTATTTGGCAGTTTCCCCGGCCTGCCACCTCGGGTCATGCCAGGGACCTGTGGTCCAGGGCTGACTGCCCGCCCACAGGTGTGGCCTTCACAGCGGGGCCATCTTACCGGGGCGGGGGCCTGCCTCCACTTCTCTGGCACTTGGAGAGGGACACAGCGGGCAAGAGTGTGTCAGCAAATGAAAGGCAGGACCTTTGGGTCCTCCTCAGGTCAGTTTCCTCTAGTGAGGAAACTGAGGGCCAGAGAGGGGCAGGGGCTTGACCAAAGTCACACAGCACATCTGATCAGAGCTGGAAAGGATATCCCACTAATCCCCAAACCACAGCTCTTTCCCCATAGTCCCTGCTGATAAGCAGTGAACAGGCACCTAAGAGGGGAACAAGGGGCAGGTGGGGCAGGGGGCTGGCCAGGCCCAGAGGGAACAGGCATCCAGCCAGCAGCTTCCCTGTCAGCTCTCGTGGTGCATTGGTCTCCCCTTCACCATCCTGTTGGGTCCCCCATCAGCCCTGCGACATAGTCTGGGCAGAACATTAACCCTTTTAATGGATGGGGAAACAGGCTGGAGAGGGGACCAGACCTGGGCCTTGGTAATTGTGACACCTCCTGGGGAAGGCCACACCTTTGGCTTGGGGATGGCTGTGGTCGCTCAAGGCTCATGGAGAGGCAGGCGGGTTTGCTGCTGGGACGGGGTCACCAGTCTTATTGGCAGTCCTCTGGGCCTGCGGCAGGCAACCGCTGGGCTTGGCAGTATGGTCTCTGCCAAAGAGAGAGGTCAATGACAGACCAGTTTGGAAGCTAGGAGGGCTGGGCAGCCTCTTCCCTGCCCAGCCTGCCCCTGTCCCTCACAGCAGCAGTTGAGAAAGGGTCCTGCAGACAGCTCATGTGGGCGGACCTGGGGATGCCCAGCTCCAGCATCCCCATAGGTCCTGCTCCAAAGGAACCCCCAGAGGTTCAGGGGATCCAGGGCCTCCTCCAACCCCTAGGGATGTGGCTCCCCCACTAAAATCCTCCAGAGGGGACAGTATCTCATGCTGGCAAAGCACGGCCACATAGAGGCCAAAAGCACAGAGAGGCAGCAACATAATTCCGAGTCGTACACTGAGAATACAACCTCTTTTTTTTGTTTTTTTGTCCCAAACATGTAAATTGGTTTTGCTGGGTGTTTTTTCTTTTCTATTTTTTTTTACCCCCAACATATTTCATATACAGTCATGCAAAGAAAATAGTGCAGACAGTAGGTCCTGGTGGACGTGCCAAGGCATTCCACACCAGTCAGTCCCAGGGAAGGGGACAGAGAGATGTGGACCCATGGTCACAGGATGAGGCGTGAGGACTGGAGCTCTATCTGCACCAGCAGACTCCCAGGGACGAGGCAGTGAAGACACATGCCCAACCCCCCCAAGACAGGTCGGGGTGCGGCACACACACGTGGTGGGATGAAATCCTGGGAACCGTGGTACTAAGGGCCCCAGTTTGGGGGCAAGCGAAGAAAAGTCCAGATGTTTCCACGCTGACCACCTCCCCCACTCTCTCTGATTGACTTTCCTTAGCGCTAACATCTGCTGTGTCTCCAGGCCTGAGAGAACGTGAGGGACCCAAGTGCCTGAGAGACCCTTCCCCCAGGGCAGAGTCCACCCCAGGTAACCGCAGGTGACAAGGTCCATCTCAGAGATGACATTTAAAAAAAAGAGAGAGACTTAGAACAGAAGAAAACTCCCCTCCCTGTCTCCCCACCTCCCTTCCCAACCCAGCCCAGCCCTCTTCACGATAATATGAGAGGCCTAGTTATTACATAAATATCCATTAACGCAAAATCCGTTTACGAAATACACAGAAGTTTGGCTATAAAAAGGCATGCGGTCCAAGTAGAAGTGATACCTAAATGTGGTTTTCCTTTGCCCCCCAAAAACAATCCAATTCTCTCCCTCAGAAGGATGAAGCTGGAATTCTCCGGGACTGAAGGTTGGGGTGAGAGGTGATTGTTGAGGCGACATTGCAGAAGGAGGAGGCAGAAACTGGGGGGCACCTGAGAGGGTCGTACCCCCCACAATGAGGCAGAAGGCTCAGCAGCAGACCAGAGCCAGGGAGGGCAGGGCAGAGAGGAGTTGTGGGGGCTATTTGAGGTGGGAGGCTGCTGGGTCTGCTCTGCTGCCCCCTTTGCCCCAGGAAATGTGGTCTCCGGGGAGTGGGGGGGTTCCTCTACCCTTGAAGAGAAGCCATCAGCAAGAGGGAAGGGCCAGGCCACCTTCCTCCTCACTTGGCCCCTGGGTGAACACAGAGCCAGGAGCTTCTGGCCCGCAGCCACAGCGGGCCCAGGACGACAGCTGGGTGCTGGGTCCTGTGACAGCACCCATGGCCGAGAGAGCCTGCAGGGGACAAAGGGGTAGGGGGTCGGCCAGGGAATGCTGGCCATTTGCTCTGAGGTCGTAATGGCTTTGGCCAACAGGCAGGTTTTCTTGATGCAGGGATGGTGGTGATGGAGAGACGTGGTAGGGGAATTCCAGCCAAATCCAAGTGGGAGAACCAGCAGCCACGCTCCACAGACCAAGACGGAATCTCTGCGGTCTACCGCCCTGCCGGGCTCTTCAGCTGCAAGACACCGGTACATGGTGCTTCCAAGGGCTATTTGTCCCACCCCATGCCAACCCACCAGCCTGAGGGAGTTCAGCTGTCTCCTGGGGTCCAACCAGATCTTCACAGGCCTGGTCTCCCACCCGTCACCCCCAACCCCACCCCAAGGCCATCCAGCAGCCAGACTCCCCGGCATGTCCCCCTCCAGGCCCATCCCAAATGGTAGGTGGCAGGAAGGAGGGGCTCTTACTGGGGCAGGACGGAGGGCGCCCCCGATCTGTGGAAGTGAACGATCTGCCATTTGCCGTCGCGGCGGTGCCAGACGCGGGTCTCCTCGGACTGGGCTGTGCGGGGAATGCCTCCCGCATCCAGGTACTGTGTGATGCGGATGTAGGCGATGCAGGCCGACTCGTCGCCCATCAGGTGGATGTGGGGGTTCAGGATGGTGGTGTGTACCGGCTTACTGTTCCGAGACCACACTGGAAGTGGGACAGGAGGAGCAGAGGAGATGCAGCGGGGGCCTCCTGCCTCTCTTCCTCCACTGCTCCAGCTCCCAGCGGCCCTCACTAGTGGGGTCACCCAGCCACATTTCCAGGGGAGGGGTGTCTGTGGCAGGACTCCTCCATGACTAGATCACACCCCACCTTAGACAGAATGGACTCTAGGCACGCCATGGTCTGCAGAGGCAGAGGCTGCACTCAAGCACCATTGTATCTCAGACACAAACAGATGTAAGGTGACTGCCGAATCAGATGTGCTTAGACCAGAAGCTCCAACCCAAATCCCTGCAGGAGCCAGGCGGGCACAGAGGTGAGGGGCTGAGCTGGGAATACAATACAAGTGACAACTGACCCTTTGCCTCTGGGTCCTGGAGGTGAAAGGCAGCGGTGGGGCGGCCCCACCTTCCATCTGCAGAGGTGCCCCGAGCACCACTTCCCTGGCGACTGATCTGTGAGTCAGTGGGAGCCCTGTTGCTGAAGGGAATCTGGGAATCCAGACCCTCGGGAGAAAACTCGTTTTTAATGACTGACAGCTAATTCAAGAGCGCAACTTCACGCAGAAACGCCTGCAGTGCAGCTGCCCCATGGGCCCTTCATTTGCCACCTTTGCTGCAGAGGTACGGAATCATGAACAAGTGGGGCATGTTAAAACTGTGGAACCTTAGGGTCCTGGATTTGTACAGATGGTGTTGGTCATGGAGAGAGATCATGGAGCTTCCCAGAGCTGGGGGGACTGTACAACCCCTCTAATCATGGCGACTGACAAAAGTGCCTGAATACTGTTATTATTATATTATTATTGTTGCTGAGTTCTAGGAACTCTCCATTTTTTCAGCAGGAGAAAACAGGAAGATGATTCAGGGAAGGTTCTAGACAGGGGCCCCCAGGATTGTGGGCTTCAGAGGAACGCTCCTGGCTTCCCCTGGGGTGGCCCGAATGTGTGTTCAAACCCCAAGGAACACTGACGGAAACTCTAGCTGCCCATCCCTACCCTTAGAGATGCCAGCGTGTGAATCTGTAAGATTAAAATGTGCCCTTCCCCACCCCCTGATTCTGTTGCCTGTTCTGATTTCCTGAAACATGCAAAATGTCTTTTTATTTTTCAGGACTGCAGAAATAAAATCATACTATCTGGCCCCTAATATAATAACCACCTCCACACAGACTTCAGATAAAGAACTCAAAGTCTTTGAGTCTTAGATGTGTAGACTGACAGATTTTTCCAGTTCTAGACTCTCAGCTATGGAAACTGGCTCTTGTATCAGAGGCTCTGGAGTGACCTCAGGGGTCAGAAGGAACCAGGTTCTCCTACAGCCTGCAGGGAGGTCTCTGGAAGCATCCTGACAGCATACTGGGCCGGGAGCACTCAAGAACCACTTGTTCAATGAACCCATTTAGCAGATCTGGAAACTGAGGCCCAGAGAAGCAATCTGATGTGTCTCAAGCTGGATGGGTTCCCAAAAGAAAAGCAGCAGATCCTAAGAGAAGGCAGTCCCCAGGTGGGGCCACAGTAGGCCAATGCAACACAACCCCAGAGGGCACTGGGTCCTGCGGCCGTTGTAGGGGATGGGGTCCTCAGGGGATATTTGTAAAGACATGGCCAGCCGCATGTGTCATCTCTTGAGTAGACTGTAGGGTTCGAATGTCCATCCTTGTGGCAGGAGTGGGGAAAGGTCAGGTCCTCCAATAGAAAAAAATGGCAGAAGGACAGACTTGACTCAGAGGCAGTGACATCTGGTCTTGCTCTATGGCTCCTTCTGTGTGACCACATATTCAAACCTAGGGTCCAGTGCGTCAGGGCTAGAGTGGGGTCCACTGCCTGGACACAGGCCACAGCTCACCCCCTTTCTCTGTGCTGATATTCCTTCTGCCATCACAGAGCCTTTAGGGTCAGCTCCTTTTTGGGTCTCTGCTCTGCTCTGTGGGGACAGGGGAATTCACTCTGGGGAACCAGCAGCCACAGAGCAGAGACCAGTATGAAGGTGGCTGTGGGGGATCAGCCAGGGAGCTGCAGGATGATGGGGACCACTGGGGCCCAGCCCCTCTCTTCACATGAGAAGTCCAACTCCTTGTTTAGCCATGCAGAGCCAGTTTGATTGATGCAGCTTCCTTCTTCATACTTTTTGGGGGTCTCTGTGCTCTGTAAGACCCATCAGATTGGGAACAAGACAGAAGAAGAGTCTGGCTAGGGGATACTAATGCACAGATGTGGGGGCAGATGGCGAGGGGAGGGGACACCACAGTGAGTCAGGACCTGGTTAATGCCACCAACTCTCAGAGTTCCTTTAGACCAGCCACTTCCCCTCTCTGGGCCTCGGTTTTCCCAACTGCGTGAGGAAGAACTGGGCTAGACCCAACTTCAGCCACTGAAGCACCACCTTTCTCTTTCCCATTTGCAAGCATCACCTATACTTATTTCGTGAAACTACTTCCTTCAGATTCCCTTTCTCTATTCGTGTGGAGCCCATTTGAAAGAAAACTGTCTAGCACAGTCATTACTGAGCAACCAGAATCACAGAATGTAATTTTAATAAGAAGTCCAATGAAAAGAGAAAGAAGTTATGTCATCCCAGCTCCCTGTCGCTAGCTGCAAGGGGCTCAGAACCTGGGGCTCGCTCCCTCTTCAGCAAAGAAGTGAATTTGAAAATGCAAGAGAGGTGTTCAGACCAGCTAGCACCCACCAAGCCTTTCTTCTTGACTGCCTCTGCCATGCTGAAAGAGAATTTGGAAGGGGAACAAGCTTCTCAGCATGTGAATGGGTGCATGGGAGGTCACCTCAGTGGCACATACCCTTCCCTCTGCGGAGCCCTGGATAGGGCACCTCTCAGGCCCTTCCTTCAGATCCCGAATGTGACTATACCCTACGTGGCCTTGGCGCCTTCCCGTCTGAGCTCTGGCTCAGCTGAGACGCGGACACAGGCAGCATGCGTCCCAGGCCAGGCCTCAGCCCCTGACAACCTGCTGCAAAGCTGCAGAGTCTCTCCTGAGGAGGAGAGGCCCCGGAAGGACAGACATGCGGACGGAGACCTCGACAAACAGGCAGGGCACAGCAGTGTGAGCTGGGACCCTCCCCCTCCCCCAGACCACCCATCCACCAAGGGCACTTGGATAATCCCCCACAGGAGGGCAACTGAGGTGGCCCCAGGTGTCAGGATGGCTGTGACTGGGGGCGGTGGAAGGGGGAAGCTCCTTTATCTAGGAGGTGGGGACGAAGACCCTCTGCAGGCCCCTCCCAGGCCATTTGCACAGGAGAAGGCTGGGGTGGAGGGTAAGACTTGTCATGCTTAGCCGGGTCTCTGGGCCCCTTGCCCCATCGTCAGTACAGACGGGCCAAGGTTAGGAGAGGGGACCAAGAGGGTACCAACCCCTGTCCGCTCGGGATCTTCCTCGTCGGTGGCTCCTGGGCCGCCCCGGGGGCCCTGCCTGTCACCCTGCTGTGCCATCCGGCAGGACACAGAACGAGAGCAGACAACAGGCACCCCAGACAGAAGGGATTGCTCACGGTTTTCAAAATAGAATCGATGGAAGTCCAGGCCCTCGACCAGGTTCCCCAGGGCCTCGGGTTCGAAGGCTGTCATCCCGGGGTCACACATCTTCCTGGGGGAGGAAGCCAGAGGAGAGAGGGGCTAAGAGAGACATCACCTTTTAATTGCAGGGGTTTTGCTGCCAGGGAATGAACGGGAGTGACTGCACCCACCTCGCGGGATCAGCGAGCTTGAGGGATGGGAAGGGCTCGCCCACTGTAAAGTGTGGGGTCCTGGGATGCGGATGATCCGGGCTCTGGTCCTGGCTCTGCTACTTACTGGCTGTGAGACCCCAGCTAGTGACCTAACCTCTGAGCAGGAGCGCACGTGGGCAGTGCTCAAGAGCCAGGGGAGGAGGGCCATCCTGTGGCTACTTTCAAAAGTGCACCCCTTCCCACTCCAGCAGTAGGTGCAGAGGGTGCTGTTCCTAAAGTGTTTTCCTGTGGGGGAGCCCTTTTCCTTCACAAAGGGACTTCTGCTCCCCCAGCAGGTGCGTCCCTGAAAGTGCGCTCATTTAAACCAGGAACGCTATTGTTATCAGCTGCCCGCACTGTCAGCCTGTTTCCTCTTCTGTAACACGAAGAAAAGAGTGTTCTACAAAGCAACTCCCAGGTAAGGAGAGCAGGAGTGCCCAACGAGGCCCTCAGCTCTGCCTTTTCAGCCCAGGGCTCCCTTCTCAGAGACCCTGACTCCCAGACCCCGGGTATCTCCTATGACACAACACGGACCCCCATGACGGTGACACTGAAACCAGGGACAGGAAGTACCCCAGGGCAAGTACAGACCCCAACCTGGGTAGGAACTAGAGACACAGGAGGAGCCGGACTCCACGGCCAGTGCAGGGCACTCTGTCCCAGTCTGCCCTGACTGTCCTGTCCGTGTGACCCAGGCAACTTGCTTCTCCGCTCAGGATCTCAGGTTCTCCAGATGGATGAGCCGGGGGCTGGGAGGGCTGAGCTCAGGCTATAAGGCGGTTCTGGACCCTTGCAGCTCCCGAATCCCTGGAGGCTGGGGGGGTCTCCCTCTGAGTGCCCCCACTAGAGAAAGTCCTCTCCGGGAAGTATTTAGGAGCCATGGAGTCGTACAGGGAAGGGACTTGGAGACACGCTCCATTGTACATGTGGGGAAACTGCGGCTCAGTGCAATGAAGGGCCGATCTAAGTTACCCAGGGCCGGACTCAGGGGCACCACGGGCCCCAGAGTTCATGGCCAAGATTTGGAGTAGGCTGAGGCTGCCAGAGGAAGTGCCACCTCAGAGTTGGAGGGGGTCCCCAGGCACCCCCAAAATAACTAGCTCTCTTTCCTTCCCTTGCTGGCTGTGTCCTTCCAGAGCCATTCTCTGGCTCTCCCTTGCTTACATGAACTCTCTAGAGCCAACTGCGCTATTGAACAGACATTTCTGTGCTTTTATGCCACACCCATGCACGCACACCTGTGCACACCCCTGTGCATAGCCACACACATGCACGCACGTGGACAAGTGCATGCACACACGTACATGCAGCTTCCAAGGTCATCGTTCCTCCAGAGATAGCCAGTGGGTAGACGGGGTTTTGCCCCCTCGCTGCTGCTGAAGCCCTCCCTCATTGTGGACTGTGCCCGGCCTGCAGAGCCTTCGGGAGACCAACCTCAGCTCCTGAGCACAGGGGAACAGGTTGCCCAAGGTACAAACCCCAGCCAGGTTGTTTCCACCTTGCTTAGCCCAAGGGTCACTCTGTCTTAGCAGGCAGCCTCTGTCCACCAAAAGGAGTGTGTAGGTTCCGCAGGCCTAGCTCTGGTCAGCACTGGGCCAGCCGGAAAGGCCACAGGCCGGAATCCTCGCTCTCCCTCAGGCTGAGGCCGGACTTCAGGCCCAGACCTGGAAGGCTGTGAGTGACCAGCAGGGGGCGCGCCACCCCAGCCTTTGCACAGAGCTGCTTGCCAAAGGCTGGTCCAAGTGTGCAGGGGAGCTCTCATAACACTGATTGCATTTTAACTTATTTTTGTGTACACTGTCTTATTCCCCAGAAGACTGAAGGGTCCATTCCGAGATATTTTTTCTGAGTGAGATGAGGTACACACCCTCTGGATTTCTGCCCGATCCTGCCCACCTGGGGTCAGAGGTCTGTGGACGCCCAGGATGAGGATCCAGGTCCATGAGACAGGACTAGGAGGGACAGGTGTCCCTCCCCTCCTGTCCCACCATCCCTGAGGAGGCTCATGCTGTGTGGAGAGAACCCCCTCTTTCCTTTGGAAAGCGAAGCGGGGTAGCTGGAGTCCCTCCAACAAGATGTGAGGGGGAGGAGGACAGATACAGAGAAGCATTATGAATAGAAAGCTTCATAAAAGCACAAGGTTGAATGCAAAACAGAAAGCCAAGTTCAGTCTGATTCTCGGCACATGCAGAAGGAACACTGTGGGTCAGAGTTCTCGGCCTACAAAGTTAGCCATCAGCACCCCGGAACCACCATCCAGGCAGGACATGCAGAATGGGCCCAGCCGACTCACGTGTAAGACTCAAAATCTCCATTGCTTATGGCTTCAATCAGCTGTTC
This sequence comes from Solenodon paradoxus, assembly GCA_004363575.1. Taxonomy (NCBI): domain Eukaryota; kingdom Metazoa; phylum Chordata; class Mammalia; order Eulipotyphla; family Solenodontidae; genus Solenodon; species Solenodon paradoxus. The sequence goes on along the minus strand of RJWH01003041.1, from coordinate 33,293 downwards.
TGTCACTTTTATAATTTCCTGTTTCCGCACTGTAAGGCAGGAGGGGACACAGAAATCATAGTAGCAGTGATAGTACCAACTACCATCACCTGAGTCCTTGTTGCAGGCCAGACCTTGTACTAGCCCTGAGGGCTCCATCCTGAGTCTCGTCCATCCTCACGTTGTCCTGTGGCTCCAAGAAGCCTGCCTGCCGGCAAGATTTGAACCCAGATCTTGCTTCTATGCTGCCCTGTCACCTTGCTTTGCCACCAGAATCCAACCAAGGCCAATGTGGCAGTTTGTTATCAGTGGCCATGAACCAGGGACTATCCCATGACCAAGACAAGCACCCCTCACATCTGTGGGAGCTGTGTTCCATTTGAGTGCCTGTAGGAATTAAGTAGTGAAATATCTAGGCATAATGAAGCCCAGTTACTGAGGCCTGGCCTCCCCTGTCTGCCATGAAACACCATGAGCAGTGATCTTTCTGGTAGAGGGAAAGGTATCAGATTTTTTATTTACGTGATGTTCTGAGACTCAGTCTTCCCATCTTTAAAATGGGCAGGCCACCTCTTCTCATCTTTTCTGTGTCAAACATGTCATGGAGAGAACCCGATTTCAGCACCAGACAGACTTCTTCTAGATTCCAGCCCTGGTCCTAACTGGCAACGTTGTCTCCTATCCTGTCAGCTGGAAATGGCTGAGCCATCCTCCAGGGGCTGTTATGAGTGTGGGCAGAGATGATGGCACCAAGCCCTCAGTTCAAAGCCTGGCACATAGTAGGTGTACATTGGAAGTGCTGCCATTTCCTGCACCGCGCCCCCACCCCACCATGAGTTCCCGCCTCTGTGCCTCACCATGGCTGTCCCCATCCACCACCACCCCCAGTGCTGCCCCTGTCTGCCAGCTGGTGCAGATGGTCCTGGGCTGCTTCACCCTGGCTGCGTGGCCTGGCCGCAGCACTGGCTGGCCCAAACTGAGGAGCACCCCCCTTCCCTCACAACCCCTCACCGGCACACCCGCCTCAGCTATGCAGGCCCACCCCTCTCACATTGAGGTGACTGAGGCTGGGTGAGAAGGGCCTCTTGCCCTCCTCCCATACACTCAAGCTAAGCATCAAACCCAGACATGCACTGGCCTTCTACAACAATCTCAGCTGATGGAGAGGAACATGTTATCCATCTTCCATTCTGGGCATGAATGTAGGGGCGCAAGAGATCACACCTGGCTGAAACCCTGTACCGTCCCTTTCTCACCACTGCCGTGTCGACCCGCCCACCTCGCACTGGGGGCCTCGCCTCAGGCCCAGAGGACACAGAACATTCAGGCTGGAAGAATGCTTGGAGACCAGGTGCTAGGCCTCCTTATCCAACTCTTGGGGAAACTGAGTCCTGGTCCAGGGATGCGTCTGGTTCAAGGACATGGAACCTCTCAGGAACACAGGCCTTCCCATCCCAGAGCATTTCCTCCAGGACCCTGTGAGCCAGAGTGCTCCCTGATGGGCTTAGACCACATACTTGTCTATTCCCAGACCCCCAGGTCCCCAGAGTCTGGAACAGGCCTGCCCCACAGACCCCCGACCTTGAAGGCGCAGAGGCGCAGCCGGCATCACGCTGTGCGGGAAACCTGTGGAATCCTGAAGCCTCACAGCACACCTTATACAGTCGCCGTGCATGTCAGCTCCCAACTTCCAGTACGTTACATCTCCCCACCACACAGCCCCCTCATGACAGGGCCCCAGCCCCACCCAGCTCTTGGCACACGGGGGCATGCTTTAGATGTGGCAACCATCATCCTCAATGTCACGGCGAACACTGCTTCCTGTCAATGGGCTGCCATGAGTCCACCTGAGCCCATGAGCTCTGCGGTCAGTCAGGGTCACCCCTCTCTCCGGGGCTCTGCCTAGGGCTGGATCAGAGGTGGCGTGAATAAATGGAGGGGCGGAGCAGCACACAAGGGTGAGGACCACTGTCTTTGCCTTGTTCCTGAGATGGCTCAAGTCACCGGGTGGGCCCCAATCACCCCGCATCTGGGCAACGCAGCCTCCTCTGAGGACCAAGGACAGGAAGGAAGCCAGCCCTTCCAGGAGACATCGCATCCCAGCTGCTCCCACATGGATTGCAGGTGACGACCCAGAGCGAGTCCACGTGGGCCCCCTGCTAGATTGCACCCCCTGTGGCACCTCCCCTGCCTTCTCTTCATGGTTTTCAGAAGCCATCCCAGGTTGAAGTGCCACCAGCCTGTGTAGCCATGTCTCTTTGGAACTAGACCACCTGAGTTTTGTTTTGCATTGTCTTTCTTTAAAGGAAAGGTGCAGGCAGCAATGAAGGCAAGTAGGCAGGCAGGAAGAGAGAGGAGGAGGAAATACTTTATTTTTGTTTAGTTGTTCACACTGGTTGTTCGCCCGCCCTGCCCTCGAGTCTTGAACCTGGGACCTTGGGATGTATGCAGGACTGCTCCCAGGTGTGCTAGACCGCAGGGCCACCAGGGCGCACCCACACTCCCTGAGTTTTGATCCTGGTTCTGCTACTTAGTGAACTGTGTGACTTTAGCAAGACACCTCCCCGTGCCTCAGTCTCCCCATATGGAGAATGGCACTGCAAGTTAAGCTACTTAACCTCCTACAGCAGTTCTGAGGATTGAGTGAGTTAAGAATCTATCAATAGAAATAGCTAGAGCATAGATGGTCTTCACTAAAAGCCAGCTGCTGTTCCAAGCTCTTTATATCAAGTCATTTATGTAAATAATGATGTATTATGTACAGCATGCCGAGCAGTGCCTGGCATTCTATAACGAGAGCTGTGATTCTTCACATCTGGAAATCTGAATGTGAAATTCCTCTTGAGGACAGCCTCCAGCCTCTAGCTGGGGCAGGGATGTTCCCACAGCCAAAAAGGAAAACGGCAGCTCTTGGTTAAGACTTCAGTTCTTAGCGTGCCCTTGTGGAGCAGTGGTTAGGTCAGTTGCCTCCCAAGGAGCACAGGCCACGTATCCCTGGGTTCGAGTCCCGGGTTCCAGGGGGAGGGGATGGGGAACACCCAATGTGAACAACTAACTAAAAATAAAATAGAGTGCTTCTTCCTCCTCTCTTCCTGCTGCCTACCTGCCTGCTTGTCTTCATTCCTGCTTCACCTTTCCTATAAAGGGAAAAAAAATCAGGTCTTGTAGTCTGCCAAGCAGTCCACTGTGCTACTGTACTTTCCTCCTTTCAAGCTGAAATCTGTCCCTGTGTAAGACCCTAGTTATCGCTCTGGTCCCCCTTCTGTCTTCTAGTGTCCTAACATGAGAGCCTGCGCCTCCAGGCTCTGTGTGCTCCCTCCAACCAGTCTTCTCTCATCAGGGCTGAGGACCTCCCAGATGTGGTCTGCAGTCTCTAACTCGAGTCATTCAGCTACTCTTCAAGGGTCCTTGACAGTCTGCATGTCTCTCTGAGTGCGAGCAGACAATCCCTGGTGTGGCTTCACTATTGCAGGATATCAGGCCTGGAGTACCACTTTATCCCCTCCCCAGTTCTGGACTCACTACCTCTATTAATACAGCCTGGGCAGTTCCTAACTTGGCTGTGCCCCCATCCACACAGGACATCAAGTTTGTCTACAGTTGAAGCCTAGTGGGCAGGAATCTCCCTAACTTCCTTCTCTGGGACAGAAGATCTAGAGGTCCAGTGCTCCTTATAACTACAGAAATCCACTCTGGTTATAGGGCCCTCCCACACCCTCATCAGTCCTATTGCTGTGAGGGGTTCTCCAGCAGGGACTCCGTAGTGACCTCTGGCATCTTTCATCTGCCAGGTGTCCACCCCTAGAGTCCATCAGTGCTCCCCTACAGACCACAAAGCGTAGGCTACCAGAGGGGTTAAGGCACAATCTCGGGGTCGCATGGTGTGCTAAGGCTGAGATGGAATCAGCATTCCTGATTGATATTTCCCAAAAAGTGTCTGCCCAGATTTTGAGGCTGCACTTTGGGTTGGAGAGGAAATGAATTTTTCCTGGAGCTGACAGGAAGGAGGCAAAGGACAGGGAGGAAGTCTGACGCTGTGCAGCTTGGAGAGCGAGAGGTCTGTGCATGAAGCCTGAGGTACTCTGAAATATTCATGTCCCTCTCTTTGCTCAGAGGAAAATGTTCCCTGGAGGATGACATTTCTAATTAACTTTAATGTTAGGTCAGAATTCACCCCACCAGCTGCCATTCTCCCTTAGTAAGAAGACTTAACAAATTAACACCAGAAAATGGTTCTCTGGAAGCTTTCTCTAAGGCCTGGGGACGCTGAGGAGTAATAGGCTCCTCTTTCCTGCCAACACAGGAGAAGCCCCTGGCTGACCCAGTGTCTCTTTCATCTGATACAGCTCTTTGCATATGGTGAAACTGAGGCAGTGAATGGAATTCCAGCTCTGTCACTAATAATCTGGACCTACCCTTCTCCTGTCTGGGCTTCAGATTCTCTGTGTCAAAGGGGCCCAAATTTCAAGAACTTTGAAAATTCAAGAACTTTACAAATGTTTCCATCCCATTCTCTCTAAAGCAGAGGGCCTCAAGAGGCTGCAGAGCTGTGTCTCCGGGTGGAAAATGTTTTTGTCAGCTCACAGTTTACATTTATAGTGCAGACAAATTTTGCATTCTATTCCAAATATTTTTCTGTCTGCTTAACATATAAATATTTGTCTTAAAATAATCTTTGAGTAAAATTGATGCTCCGAGAAAATGCCATGTGGCTTCCTGTCATTCAACCAGGGGCTCCAGTTGGAAAACATGAAGTTAGATCTATTAAGCAATCACCTAGTGCCAAACACTGCAGGCACTTTACGCGCAGCCTCTCATCTGTGCAGCTACACTCTGGGGTTAGTACTGGCTTCATCATCTCTTTACCAGTAAGGAAGTTGAGGTTCAGAGAGGTTGAGTAAGTTGCCCAAAGTCACCCAGCATATGGACTTCAGGAAGAAGCACAGAACCAGCACATCTTCAGGGTTCCTGTCTGCTCAGTTGGCCAGGATTATAAAGCCAAACGATTCTCAATATCCTAGTACCTAAACTGCTACCACTGGGAAAGCAGCCTTAAAGTTGGAGAACATGATTGGGACTCCGGACTCAACAAGATTCACTTTTGGATCACTACCCATAGACACCGAAAAAAACAAAAACGTCACCTGTTTTCCTGAGAAAAATGCAAGGTAATGACTGGCAATTCACCTGGAGACAGAACAGCTGAAAACTAATGGTGGGTGAGGACACCTGGTCTAGTTCTGAGCTAAGCTGCAGATGTGGATTTGGGATGGAACTCAGGAGTCTCTGGAGGCAAAGTGGGGTGGAGGCTAGGGATTTTGGGACCAGCTGCAGAGGCAGCAAGAGGCAGGCCCAGTAGGGCTGAGACATGGAGCTACAGAGGGCCGACTGGGAGGGGGTGAAAGGAGAGCCAGGGCACCAGGAGCTGAACTGGAGCCCGTGTGGTGAAATTGGTCTGGGCACAGCCATACCAGAAATCAGTCAGATCAAGGCCCTCCCAAAATCATTTCATGCCAGACCCTGGGGATACCGAGCAGAAATCCCGCCCACCACATATCCAACCACCGGCAATCCCGCCCATCAGATGTCCCGCCCCCTGGATTACAGTGAGAAGGCAGTCCTAAACCTCAGTGCTACCCACTATCGCCACCTTGTGGGTAGAGGCGAAACTGCAGCCTGAGCGCCAATCCTGGCCAAGTCAAACCTATCCAACACCAGGGAAACTGAACTCTCAGAAATACAAAAGAATGCCTAATAGAGCCAAGGCACAGAAAAATATACGTGAAACAGTGGATACAAACAAAAACCCAGGGGAAAATCTGAATACAGCAGACATATGTAAATTACCTGAAGAGGAATTTAGGGTAACGGTGATTAACATACTCACGGGAATCCAGAAATCAGTAGAGGCAGTAAACAAGAATATCAGAAAGCAAAGAGAACAATTAAATCAAGACATCAAACAAGTAAGAGACACGATGGCTGAATTAAAGAACTCAATAGAGGGACTCAACAATAGGATGGATGAGGCTTCCAATAGAATCAGTGATCTGGAAGACAGGACAGAGGATCCCAATCAAGCAAACCAGCAAAGAGAATAAAAAAAAAAAAACAATTCAAAGAACCAAAGACAGCATTCGACCTCTGGGATAACATCAAAAGGAATAACATTTGCATCATCGGAGTCCCAGAGGAAGAGAGAAAAAAGGGAGCAGAAACCATATTTGAAGAAATAATAGATGAGAACTTCCCCAATCTGAAGAATGAAGCAAGTCTCCAGATCCAGGAAGCTCAATGAGTTCCTAACGAAAGAAACACAAACAGAAATATACCTAGACACATCATCATAAAAATGTCAAAAATATAAGCTAAAGAAAGACTACTAAAAGCAGCCAGAGAAAAACATGTCACAAAGAGGGGAGCCCCCATAAGATTGTCAGCGGACTTCCCAAATGAAACTCTACAGGCTAGAAGGCAATGTCATAATATATTCAAAGTGCTGAAAGGAAAAGATTTTCAACCTAGGATACTTATCCAGCAAGATTATCATTCATAACTGAAGGAATGATTAAAAACACCTTTTCTACAAGCAAAAATTAAAGGAGTTTATCACCACAAAACCAGCTTTGCAAAAAATATTAAAGGATGCTCTATAAAGCATAAAGAAACCACACAGAAAAACACTAAGACAGCAAATATTAAAAGCAGGGATGAAGAGAAGAGAACAAAAATGTGGATAGCTTGAATGAGTGGAAGACTAATATGCTTTCAAATAAAATAAGGTAGTAAACAAAGAACTGTGAATGCTAACTTAGGGTAAACTCTAAATACATCCCCAGGGAGAAAGCGAAGAAGAAAACAAAAGGTGAAATCAATCCAAACATAACTGCACCCATTTGACCTAAGAAGAGAAAGAGAACAAAGACATCATCTGGAACAACATACAAAAGGCAAATCATAAAATGACACTAAGCAGCTATATAGCAATAATCACGCTAAACGTTAATGGTACTGAACTCACCAGTCAAACAACGCAGAGTGGTTGAATGGATTAAAATGCATAGCCCAACCTTCTGCTGTATTCTTCCAAAAGATAATCAAAGACTCAAAGTCAATGGCTGGAAGACAATCCTACAGTTAAATGGCAACCACAAAAAAAGCAGGAACCGCTCTACTCATATCAGATAAAACAGACTTCCATCTAAAGAGCATAACAAAAAGACAGCGATGGACACTATATAATGATTAAAGGATCATTTCAGCAGGAAGACATAACACTTATTAATATATATGCACCAAATGAAGAAGCATCAAAATATACCAAACAGGTATTATTAGACCTGAAGAGAGACATTAACAGCAACACAATAATAGTGGGGGACTTCAACACCCAAGTTACAACAATTGACAGATCAACCAGGCAGAAAATTAACAGGAAACCAGCCACTTTAAATGACCATCTGGAACAGATAGATTTAATAGCTATATATCGATCACTTCACCCAATGACTACAGATTTCACTTTCTTCTCAAGCATTCATGAAACATTCTCAAGGATAGATCATATGCTGGGACACAAAGCATCTCTCAACAAATTTACAAAGATTGAAATCACACCAAGCATCTTCTCTGACCACAGTGGCCTAAAACTAGAAATCAACCACAAAAAGAAAGCTGGAAGACCCCAAGCCAATTAGAAACTCAACAATATTCTCCTGAAGGACTCTTAGGTAAAAGAGGAACTTAAAAAATACTTAGAGACAAATGAAAATGAGGACACGAGCTACCAGAATCTATGGGATGCAGCAAAAGCAGTACTAAGGGGAAAGTTCAAGGCCCTCAATCCAGACTTAGCTCAAGAAACAAGAAAAATTGTATATAAACAACTTTACATTGAAAACAACTAGAGAAAGAAGAACAATTAAAGCCAAAAATCAGCAGAAGAAAATAAATAATCAAAATTCAAGTAGAAATAAACAAAATAGAAAACAAAAAGGAAATTCAGAAGATCAATGAAACCAAAAGTTTGTCTTTTGAAAAAATAAACAAAATTGACAAGGCATTGGCTAGACTCACAAAGAAAACAAGAGAAAACTCTCATAACTAGAATCATAAATGAAAGGGGAGATTACAACAGATATCACAGAAATTCAAGACATCATGCAGGACTACTAAGAATAGCCATGTGCCACCAAAATGGACAACCTTGAGGACATGGACAGATTTCCAGAAAAGTGTAGTCTACCAAGACTAAACTCAGAAGCTTGACCACTCTCTAACACCATTCACAAAAATCAACTCAAAATGGACCAGAGACTTGGACATAAGACCTGAAACTATAAAGTTCTTAGAAGACAATATAAGAAAGACTTTCCATGACATCAGTCGTAGAGAAGCCTTTGCGAACTCAACTCCACCATCAAGGGAAATGAGAAGAAAAATAAACAACTGGAACTACATCAAACTAAGGAGCTTCTTCACAACAAAGAAAACATCACTAAAACCAAAAGGAAACCTAATAATTGGGAGAAGATATTTGCATTTGAAATTTCTGACACAGGCTTAACATCTAAAATATACAAAGAACTCAAAACTCAACAACAGAAGAACAGGCAATCCAATCAAAAAATGGGAGAAGGAATTGGAGACACTTTTCTGAAGAGGATACACAGATGGCCAACAGGCACATGAAATTATGTTCTTACTTGTTGGCTATCAGGGAAATGTAAATTAAAACAACAATGAGATACCACCTTACACCTGAAAGACTGGCTATTATCCAAAAGCCTGGAAACAACAAATGCTGCCGAGGATATGGAGAAAAGGGAACACTTTTACATTGTTGGTGGGACTGCAAATTGGTGCTACCCCTCTGGAAAACAGTTTGGAGATTCTTCAAAATACTGAAAATGGAAATCCCATGTGATCCCATCATTCCACTTCTGGGCATCTACCCAAAAGATACAAAAGCACCATCCATAAGAGATGTTTGCAACCCATTGTTTATTGTGGCCCAATTCACAATAGCTAAGAACTGGAAATGACGTAAGTGCCAACGTCGGATGAATGGATAAAGAAGATGTGGTGCATATATACAGTGGAATACTACACAGCCCTTAGAAGAGATGAAACCCTGTCATTTGAATCAACATGCATGGAACTAGAGGGGATTATGCTAAGTGAAACAAGTCAATAGAAGACAATAGAGAGCGGATGACCTCACTCATAAGTAGAATACGAATAGAAAAAACAAAGGAACAGAGGAAACATAACCAATCCTGAAACATTTGCAACAGAACTGAAGTTAGTTACCAAAGGGAATGGGGCGGGCGGGGGGGCAAATGGTGGTAGAGCCCATTGGACAATGGTAAAGAATACTTGGTGATTTGGTGGAGCGCATGGTATGCTGAAACATAACTAAGAAGTGGGGAGCCTATACACAGAAAATTATTTTAATGTCTTTAATAATCACTACAATAAAAAATAAAATTAAAAAAATCTGGAGAACATCATAGAAACAGCATACCTCAGACATACGGAATTAGAGTCTTCAGGGGCAGGGCTGGAAATGTGGTTAGACAATTATAACTGAGGGGCTTAGAATGCTGACTTGACCCTAAGCGGGAATCTCCTTCAAGATCAGGCATTTTTTTAGAGGTTGTTCCTACCACAATCATGGAGGTCTGATTTTCTGGAGTGTCAGGCTCTGGTGACAGAGTGCGGACCCCACCCACCCCCAGCTGTGCGACACTGGAGAGAGACACACAGGGCAGGGCAGGGCATTCTGGCAGCGTCAGGAGCCAGTCATTGTCTAGTGCATCAAAACGCCCTGCACGGCAATTGCGCAGAACTAGCTATGATGTAATCAACGCTCATGTCCGCCATCACTGAATTCTTTTAGAAGCAAAGGATCTAACCTCCTGAGAAATGACTAAACCGGTAGAGTTGCCTTCTCTCCAAGTCAACAGTGTCTTTCTGGTGTTCAGAGCCTCCTGGGCATCTCTGACGTGTGCTGGGACATGAGAACCTTGTACTCAGGGGGTCTCCCTGTCCTGGGGGACAGAACAGGGCTCTGTGCCGGCAGAAAAGGAGACATCACCAACTCATCCAAGGATCTGGTGTTCCCTGAGAAGAAGTCAGCGCTCACCCTCCACCCTCAGAGCACCAAGCGTACTTTCCACACATGGAGCCTCCAGAGCAGGTTTCCAAGTCACACGGCCTGAGCGTGACTAAGTCCTAACTCCACCCTCTGAACTGTGAGCGTCTGGGCCAACTGACTCGACTTTTTTGTTTCCTGGTCTGTAGACTGGAATTCACAAGTCCTTCCCTCATAGGGCTGCTGTGAAGCTCAGGTAAATGGAATACATTAGAAACAAGTCTATAAAACGGCAAAAGCCCATAACGGCAGCCATTACTCTTATTGTTGACTATTCTCTCTCTTACTGTCTTGCCACAGTCTCCTGGTTTGTAGGACCTGACTCAAGCCAGCCACCAACTCTCCAAGGGTCCTTGTGCTATCTAAATGTCATTGTGAATTCGCACACATAATCTCCAGTGTCACTTGAGTATTACAGGATATCAGATTACTTTCTAGCCCCTCCCCAGTTCTGGACTCGCTACCTCTATTAATACAGCCTGGGCAGTACCTAAGTTGGCTGTGACTCCTCCATCCACACAGGACATCAAATCTACCCACAGTTGAAGCCTGGTTGGCAGGAATCTCCTTAACTTCCTTCTCTGGGACAGAAGATCTGGAGGTCTGGTGCTCTTTGTAAACCAGAGAAATCCACTCGGGTTCTGGGTCCCTCCCTCACCCTCAGCAGTCCCATTGCTATGATGGGTTCTCCAGCAAGGGCTCCGTAGTGACCTCTGGCATCTTTCATCTGCCAGGTGTCCACCCCTAGAGTCCATCAGTGCTCCCCTACAGACCACAAAGCGTAGGCTCCCGGAGAGTTTAAGGCACGGTCTCGGGGTCACGCAGCACACTCAGGCTGAGGCGAGATTACCAACCAGGATCCCAATAATCTAGGGTTTTGCTCCCTCGTACACCTGAGGGCCTTTGAGAACTGTTAGCCATGAGCTACAGCAGCCCTTGCATTTGGGATAAGTCTCGGGCAGCATTTCCCACACTCCAGTCAACAGAATATTCCACATTTTTGCTCTCCCTGCCTTTACTAGTATTCCTTCATGTTTCCAAAATCAACTCACTTTTGAAAATTCAAAATCATTTCAAAAGAAAAATGTATGCTACGGCTACACATGTATGACTTGAATATGTTCAATTATTTTAGACCTAATACCCACTGAAGTGAATAACCCCAAGTCCATCTCTGGACAACTACTGAGTCAAGTATCAGTCTTTAAGAGCTATTAAAATATTAAAGACCAGAGTCTTTAAGGAGCCAAGGTGAGGCTCTCTGGACAGGAGGGGATACCGGGATGGCCTGGGGCCCCTCCACACCAGAGCCGTTAGTGATGGGGGCCTGTGAGGGGGCCGGGAGCCCAGACACTGAAGGCAAGGCCCCCCCTACCTTTGGTGTCTTCATCCTCGATGGTTGTGTTGGTGCTCTCCGAAGATTCCTGCCAAAGACAACACGGGGTACGGTGCAGTGAGGCCTGCCAGGGACCAGGGCGAGGTGCAGCCGCCTGCAGCCAGTCGGGGCTGCCCTGGCGGCCTGATGCCGAGGCCCGGTTTCTGGAAGCCTCACCGGCTCGGTTCTGCCATCCAGAAGCTGCACTGAAAATCCTGCAAACTCTGAGCCTAAAGAGGGTGGAGGGCCCAGCTAAGCAGGTGGCCGGTGGTGAGGGCATGGATGAAGGGATGGATGCAAGGAGAACCCTGACCTTTCTGGAAGGTTCTGTGTGCTGTCTGCTTGAGGGAGCAAAGAGGGGAGCTAGAGAAGCAGAGAGGTACCTGGAAGTCATAGAACGGGGGAGGAACACAAACACTAGCAGGAGAGGAAGAAAGAGAGACAAGAGAGAGAGGGAGAGAGAGGCCCAGTGTGCGAGGGGGGACTTTTCCACGGGAGAAGAACCACACAAGTGAGTGACACGGCAATGGAATCAGAAGAAGGGGGACCATGCCACCACTGGACAGCCTAGAGAGAGGCTAAGGCGGGTGGCCCCTCTGCCACCGGCAGACCCTGGCAGCCTTGTAGCAGCTCAAGAGGGGCCTGCACGGCACCTCCTATGTTGGTAAAGCCAAGCCCCGCCCTCACCACGCTGGCACCAGCCAAGCCCTGAGATGAGTTCCAGAGCAGAGGGGCAGGGAGAAGCGAGAAGCCAAGGGCTGGACGTGAGATGAGGTTCAAATCACCCTTCGTACCAGAAGGGGCTCTCAGGTCTACTGCTGGTCTGGGCCATGGAGTTGGAGGTGTCAACAGAAACACACCAACAACACACACACACAACACACATGTTGTCACACAGGGCACACGTACCAAGCACGCTGTGAGCACCCTGTCCCCGCCCTGGGTTCCCAGTGCAGCCTGCAGGAAGGAGGCAGGAGCAAGGGGTCGAGGCCCAGCATTTACCGGCGTTTGGGAGACGGCAGACACTCACCATTAACTGAACGCTGGAACTGGACTTTCTTTTCTGGAAAAACAAGGAGAAGAGATGGGACAGGAAAAGACACAGCGTGAAAACGGCAGGGAGCAGAGGAACAAACAACGGGAGGTTTGGAAGGAAAATGGGCCTCGGCATCGTCCGCGGTGGTCCTGGCCACTGTGGCATCAGGGCACAGATTCAGGGTCAGCAGTAGCTGACCTGACAGGGACAGTCCTCTCAGCCTGAAGTCCTGGGACCTCACACACAGCTGCCTGGGACTCACCCCTCTGTTCGCCGAGCCCCGGCACAGCCTCCCTCTGCTCCACGCTCTGATGGAGAAGGAAGCTGGAGGTACCTACTGCCTCAATTTTGATTGAAAGACAAGAGGGCACTTTGGTCTGGAGACACCACCCCATGTCTCCTTTTAGACTTCCCACGGGTCTCTGCTGAGAGGACCCGAGACTCCAGTGACTTGGGAACTTGTCAAAAAGACACATAGCCAAGCCGCGTCCAAGGAGTCTGATAAGTAAATCTGGATTGGGTCCCGGGCATCTCCATTTTCCACAATATCCCCAGGTGATTTCAAAGCAGGGCCAGGTATGGAAAGCAGTCTTCTAAGAGGCCTTTGAAATCTTCCTTGTGTTCACAATTTCCCAGCCACTGTTCTACAAGAGAAACTGAGGCACAGCCCAGTGTGACCCTGAGCCCAGAACTTGGGCCTTGGGCCCTGCCGTTTGGCATGTTCTAGCCGTGGGATCATTTGCCCTGACTGTGGAGCCAAAGGAAGGAGAGAGAGGGGACAAATAAGTAACAAGTCGAAATTACCTTCTCCTTCTCGCGACTCTGAGCAGGAGTCTTGAAGACTCATGTTCATAGAAGGTTGCGGGTAGAGACTGATGCTGCATTGCTTTGACAAGTGACAGGGGCCCACAGATGGGCTGTGATCCTCTCAAGCCCTCTCTGTTAGCCACTAACAGAAGTGCGAACCCCTGAAAGCAGATTCTTTTCTCTGTCCAGGTCTCGGGGCACCTACCGCCTGACCCCATTTCCAAGGCCCATCCTTCCTGTATATGTTTACATTGAAGAGGTCAGGGGTCCCCTCTCTTGCTGCGCTGGGGGGGCGAGCAGAGCAGGGATTGGAGATGCCCTCAGGGTAGGTCTTTGCCAAGGGGAGGGAGCACTGGAAATTCCCTGAGGTCCTAGAGTCTAGCTCTTGGCTTTCTGACTTCAAATCCAGGAGCATCTGAGTGGCAGGAACCTTAGAATCTGTGTTTTCCATTCTGGATCTCCCCAGATGTGGCAGAGTGACTCACTGGGCATTTCCAGCCCTGCCTCCGTGCCAGCTGCGCCAGAGAGTGTGACATCCACACCAGACCCCATGTGCAGGGGAGGGGACAGGCCCACACAGCTCAGCTCTCAGCAGAAACCTGAGGAACTGCATGGGGCCAGGAGGTTCCAGGCAGGACACGAGGAGGGAACACAGAGCAGAGACTGCATCGGATTCGGACGTACAGTGACAGGATGGGACATGGAGGAGAAAGGTCACGACGGTACGGATGGGACACCAACGGGGCAGTGAGTGGAGTCAGGGCCGGGAGCAGGCAGCCCCTCCTCACAGACGCAGAGTCTGGGGGTGGTTCAAGGCGGGTTGCTGTGTCTTGATGACAGACTCAATTTCTCTGAGTCATAAGCAATGGTGCCACTGATAATAACCCCGCAGTGACCAGGACTTTAGAGTTTTGTTCATAAGGGGCGTTCATCGAAACTCATCAAAGCTCTGTGAACCACAGGCAGAAGTGTGGGACAAAGGTGAGCGAGATGGTAGAAATGGAATATGGTCCAAATTAGCTTTGAAAAGCCTGTGAAAGAGCGTCAATACAGTGCATGTCCCATCTCGGTAACTCAGGGCCCATTTTTCTTCCAGTGTTGGCATCAATCACTGCTTTTCATTAAGCCCCAGATGAAACAGTGGTTTGTGTCTAAGAAACCACGTTGTAAGAGGAATAAGCCACTTCACTGTCCCCTTTGCCCAGGTGACAGAACTATGACCCAGGTCCCCAAGGGAGGGAGAGTGGGGCTACGCTCAAAACCAGAGCTTCTGGACTTGAGGCCCAGTTTCATTCGCAGTGAAAATATGACAGGACCCCAAGAGTGACATATTACAGCCTGGGCTCCCCCAATTCCAGGCAGGGTCCCCTGAGTCACTCTCGTTTTCTGGCTGGACTTGCCTCCTCCTCCGGCCCAGGGAGGGGAAGCGGGCTGGCCCGGCCAGGATTAGCCGTTGAGCTTCTCTTCACCCACACCCAGGCCACCACGAGAAGTCACTCAGGGTCTGTTTGTGCTACAGGAAACAGTGGCACTTTCCTCAGCAGTGCCCACCGGAAAGCCCTGTGGTGACCAGCCCGGGCCCCACCACGCCTGAGATGCTCTGACCGCCTTCCCTTGCCCGAGGAGGAATTTCCTCAGTGGGTGGGTCTGCAGGAGGCCCTGACCTCATCCCAGTGCCTCTGGGTGAGCCTTGGTCAGGGCCACACCCATAAGCCAAGCAAGCTGGGCACCTCTCTCTGACCCTCCTCCTGCACTGACCTGGGCCACCACCCGGCAGTACGGCTCCCCAGCAGTCCAGGGTCTACCCACTGGGGCCTGAGAGGCCCCAAATGCTCCAAACCAATCACCCACACATTCTAACTACAGCTGTTACCCTTTTCAAATTAAGGAGCCAGAAACTGGGGCCTTGACCCATAGGTTATCCAAGCCAGAAGGTGAACCATAACTCAATTCTGGATTCCACTCAGGATTTGGGTTGAGTGCCCATTCACTTTATAAGTTAAATGGCTTTAGATCTGTGGTTTCCACATATTCCTTGAGCAAATGAGACATTTCACCCAAAAGTCCACAGACCAGATAATCATACTGGCCAGCAGCTCAGAAACTTGTATTTCACACCAGCACCATGCTAAGCTGTCATCCACGTCCTTTTAGTGAATCCTCATGAACAGCTATCAGAGTGGGGACCCCTGCCCACCATTTACCCTGCAGTGGGTAAGCCCCATTGCTTGAATGAGGAAACAGGCTCAGAGGGATTCAAGGAACCAGCCAAGGTCTCCAATTGTCAGCCACCCAGGCTCTCCCAACCATCCTGATAGCTGCTGCAAGGAGCTGTCCTGGCTGAAGCGAGCATGAGAAGCCAAAACCCGTCTGCTCAGTCTCCTTTCTGACCCCAGCCTGCCCCTTGTGTAACCAAAGGTGCTTTCCAGAACCATAGAGCTCCAAGGAATTCAGTCTAAAAGCCAATGACTTTGGTGGATAACCAAATAATTATGTTTTCCTCAAGCACCCAAGATGAAGAAAGGAGGATTTGATAGGAGTGTGTTGTCTGCCCACCCCTTTTCATTTTTTGGCTAGTCTGCTTTTAAAGCTGGAACTTGGAGGTCATAGAAGCACCCCCGCTCATTGAAACTGGGGGGGCAACTCTAGCCCGCAGAGGAATACGTGCCAGCCCAGACGCTTCTACTCACAAAGCCCCTCCTTGGCAAACCAAACCCAGTGGACGACCCTGCAGGTGCCGCTCAGCACCACAAAGCCACGAAGCCCCCCGGGTGGCTGTGGTTAGACAGTGACCCACACCTGTCGGTGTCCTGGGCCCAGCCCAACCCTTGGACCCTGACTAGATAGAGCTCTCAGTCCCAAAAAAGGCAGGTCTCAAGGTAAGCCAGTGGCAGGGGAGGAGGGGGGTCACAGAGAGTGGGGGCCAGGCCCCAGAGAGTAGAGGGAGAAAAGAAAGAGGGAAGGAGGGTCAGTGGGTGTGGGGAGAAGCAGCTCGGGCATCGGGGTGGGGACAGAGGGCAAGCCTAGGTCAGGGAAGATGGAATTCTTAGCACTGAATCAGCAGGTCTTGGTGGAGAGGGGAAGGGTATCTCTGGAGACCAAAGGCAAGAGGAACGGCTGTCCATCCTCCTCGGGGTGTGTGGGTTGGGCTGGGGGGTACAGGGTGGTAGGAGCCCACACCCAGAGGAGGTCACCCCTCATGACACCTGAGTCCCTTCTTGCACCCTCTTGCTCACCTGTTGTCCGGCCCCAGAGAACCACAGCATTCTCCTGGGATTCTGTGTCCGGCCCCACCCCAGGCCTCCTGCCTCTCCACCCTCTTTCAGTCCTCCCCAGCCCCATGGATCCCATCAATTCTGAAGAGAGGGGGTACCAGGGCTCTGGATCTGGGGACACCTGGCTTCAGGATGAACCCATACGCACAGAAGCCCCTCAGCAAGGCCTGATCTGGCCCCAGCGCAGGAACCGGGCCTGTGAGTGGGAAGGCCGCCAGAGGCAGGCCCTGCCGGGGGCCTTACCTTCACACCATCGTTCTTCTTGTTTCCTCCACTCTTCCCCCCTGCAGAGGAGAAAAAGTAGAGGGCCACCAGCGCCAGGCAGGGCACCAGGGCCCACAGGGCAAGGAAGAGCAGCATCCACAGCAGCCGGAGGGCAAGAAGCCGCGGCCGGCGGGGGCTCCACTTCGTCCTGCTCCTCCTCCCTTCTCTGCGGCCCCCGGGCCTGCTGGTGGTCCCTCAGGTAGGCCTGGGCTCCCCTAGGTCTCGGCAATCTCAAGGGTGGCCGTCTGACCCCACAGGCTGAGGGAGGTGGCCCATGAGTTTGGGGACCGTGAAGTGGCCGTCTCAGCCTGGGGATTCCCTCTGGATCCCTGTCACCACCCTTGGTGGTGGTGGCCAACCCTGAGGCCCGGCCGCCTGGCCAGGCTGGACACTCCCTCCCCACGCCAGCCTGCTCTAATTTTAGCCCCATGCTGCTGCAGAGGTCATGTGTCAGCCCTGCCTACTTACTCTGGACAGCTGCGAACTGAGTTTTGCCGGTGACGAGAAGCAGATGCCCCACTCCGGGGCCCACCCCTGCCAGAGCAGCCAGCACCCCCCAGGAGACCTCCCTACCCTCTAACTCCGGGCCCCACATGGGGTCTGGCTGCATCCCTGTGGGCTGGGAAAAGCAGAGCAACAGTTCTCAGGGATGCCCCACCTTTGTCACCAGGCCCCCTCACCCCGCCCCGTTTCCTCCCTCCTCACCTCCTGGCTATAGCCCTTGGAGAGGGCATCTGCCAGGAAGTGGCATGAACTCCCAGCCCTGCCAAGTCTGGCATCCGGTGGCTTCAGACCTCAAGCAAATGCCTTAAGTTAAATGAGATGGGGGTTCCATAAAACGCTTTGCACAGCACTTGGCCTGCGTGCAGTAGATGCTCAGTCGTGCGCACTCCAAATCTCTCCTGGTGGCCTGGAGCAGGTGAGCAAGAGGAGAGGGTCGTGGCTGCTCCAGCTACCCAGTGACCCTCACTTCTCTCCCTATGACCCTCCAGGCTCTTGTCCAAAGTTTCCCTCTTGTAAGGCAGAGCAGAAGGTGGGGGGTGCCACCGGATGCCACAGCTGTGAGGAATGACTGTCCCCTTCTAAGGTTCCATGTGCTGAACTGGGGAAGAAGGGTTAAGGGAGTGTTCTTCCCTCAAGCTCTAGGGTGGGCCGCCCCCCTCAGCTCCCGTCCACTATGGGGGGCTCTGGGGATGGCAAGGTCACTTATTCTGATTTCCATGAGAAGACAGAAATCTGGGTCTTCCTATAAATTCCTCTGATGTTTAAGTACTGGAAACTCTTTCCAAAACATGTCTAAAACACTTTTGACCCCTTATGCATATCTAGAGATGGGTGGTGAGCAGCGGACACTATTCCGTGAGCTCGGGACTAGAGTTCTCTAGGGGTGCTTCGGTTGTTAAAAAAAGACTCTGACTGTCTGGTGGCTCAGCTTTCAGCTGAAGGAACTGCAGGACCCTTGCCTGCGGAAAGAGTGGAAAAGCAGTGCCACGCGGTGGGAACAGCCCAAGTCTGAAGTCCTGGGGCTTCCCACCTCCAGGTCTCATCCTCTTAGCTTCTCCCTGCCACACCTGGCCAGTCACTTTCCAGAGCCGACAGCAGGTATGGGGCCGGTCACGTGTCCGTGCAGCCTTCCCTGGCTGTCTCGGCCCAGTCAGAGGGCCCCTCGGGTGAGCTTTGCTATATCTGCTCAGCTGCCCTGTCAGCCATCCGGGGCTCCCCAGAGAGAAGCCTCTGGCTGGCCCTGGCCCCAGCACTCTCCAGTGTGCCAGGGGGAGCTTCTTGCTAAGCCCTGACACTAATCTCTTCCCCTTCTCTCTTGGGGTTACATGCCATAGAGCACTGGGCACTCCCCACCACAAACAGTCCTGCTCTGGGCAAGGCCAAGGCCAAGACTCCTACCCTGGACTCCCCTATGACCCAACCTGGTTAGGGGCACTTGCTCTGAGGCAGGTCACATCTGTGCCCAAAACAGCTTCTGCTTCCCTCGTTCCCTGAGCAGTGTGACCTTCATAAGTCAGAGGTCATGGGCTATTCCCACCCTTTGAAACAGGGATGGCAATAGCCTTCCTCTACCTTCTCACAAAGGCCATCTGAGCAAAAGCATAAGGACTGGCATGCCCTAGTGGAGTAGTGGTTATATCCGCCACTTCCAGTTGAGTGTAGTCCACATACATCCCAAGGACCTGGGGTTGGGGGATACAACTAACAGGAACAACTAAATAAAAAAATGGAAGTGCTTCTTTTTAAAAAATGAAAAAAGGCATAGGTACAGCTTAGCACAGGGTTTCAGGAACAGCAGGAAACAGGAATATTCTTTTCCCTGGACCTAGCTCAGTTCTGCCTGGACTTGCAGGTCAATGTTTGAGAGGCCTCCCCTCTGGCTGGCTGGACCCAAGAACCCCAGCACTGCCAGGAAGTGGGAGAGGCAAACTCAACCTCTAACCTCCTGGTGGGCCCTGGCTTGCTGATCGGTGACCGCTCTCCCTGTCTCAGTACATGTGTGTCAAGTGAACTAAGCCCCAGTTCACAGGGTCCCCTGCAGCCCCCACTCCTCCTACTCACCTCCCCTCCCAGCCTAAGGGCACAAAGATATCCAACACAGCAGGACGTATTGGGACTTTGAGGCCCCTCTACCTACCAGAGAAGTTCCTGGTGGCCAGCATGGTGGTGAGGATGGCTCCCTGCAATGGATCAGATGACGGGTGTAGGGGAGAGGCAGGGAGTGGGGAGAGAGAAGAGGTGCTCCACTGAGGCACAAGGGCAAAGCCTTCTGCCTCTGCCCCCCACCCCACAACCAGAGACCATCCACCTCCCTGAAGAACTTGGGGTGAGGTGGGCCCTAGCTGGCACATCTCAGGGCACAGGACCATCTTGGGAGCAGATATTAATAGGCTCCACCTGCCTGCCCAGAGCTGTGGGTGAGTGGGCTCAGGGACACCTGTCAGTGGGGGCTGTTGAATGTCAGGAAGTTTCCTGCTGGGGCAAGGACAGGTGGGGCAAGATCCTGCTCCCTTTGGCCCCAACCCCTCTCCATTTTCCACCCAGGTCACTCAACAACTCACTCCAGTGGTTCCTGGACTCAAAACTCCAAAGAGTTAAGGGGAAGAAACTCTGTCAATGGGGGGCCTGTTTCGACACTGTAGATTTGATGGCTCTCAGAGTGTCACAGGCCATGATTTTAGGAATCCCTGATTCCGGCACTTTGAGACTTTGGCTCTCACAGCTCCCTGGAGAGCAGGGGTACGACTCAGTTCTCCTGGCATCATGCAGGCCACTGCCCCCTTGGCCCAGGTCCTTGTCCTCAATCAAGCTCAATCAATGCCAGGCCTGGGAACAGGTGGTGAGGAGGTTTCAAATGAGCCGGGGCCTCAGCATCTGTCACTCAGCATGCCTATGGCTTCTCTGCTCCAACCAGCTGGAGACCCCTCGATTCCTCTTCCCACCTGGGATCCCTGGCAAGGGCTGGGCCAGAAGTTGTCACAGCTCTGAGAACACACAGGACCTGCTGAGAGGCCAGCTGCTCAGGGACCACTGGGTCAAAATTGTGGCTTCCTCGGGGCCATGATGACCCTTGTCCAAGCCTCTCGGCCACTCTTCTCTAGAGCTCTGCAGCTGGCGCCTCTCAGCCACCCTCACCCCATGGTCTCCTCCCTGTCACATATCACCACCGAAACTGCTCCCCAGTCACGCTGAAACGCTTACACTTCCTGGAAGGGTCAGGCTCACACTCAGAGCCTCTGCGTGGGTTTTCTCTCTGTCCCGGATTCTAACCACTCTGACTCTGCATTGGTGATATCTGCTTATTGTTTGTGGTCTTAGCTTAAATACAATGTTGCTCCAGGAAGTTTCCAGCATCCTTGCCTGGTCTGTGCAGTGCTAGTTCACAGCCCTGCTATGTTCCCCTATAGCCTGAGGCAGGCTGACCATATGTACTGTTTTATACAGGACAGTACCATTTGTTTTTTCATCTTTCCTGACCATCCTGTCGTTTTAACATAAATGTCAATATTGCCCCATTTGTAATAAACTAGGGCTGTCTTTAATGTGGGGCAAAAGGGGTAGTTAGGGCAGTTGAGTTGCCCTGGGCCCAGTCAGTTGAGTGGGCCCAAAAACAGCTGGTCCTTTTGCCCCGTATTAAAGATGCACTCGTTCTTGGGCACTGGGATGGTTAAAGGACATGTGTTTTAGGCAGGACATTTCGAGCGGGGCTTATAGGGGCACCAAATTTGGTTTTTGCCTAAGGTGCCAAAATTGCTTGTACTCACCATGGCCATTTGTATGAAGTTCCACGTCATTACTATGTGATCACTGATGGGCATCACATGGTACCTACTTGTTGCTGGCCTGGCTGCTCTGCTCCTGCTTGGATTGCTCTGCTTCCTCCCCTCCCCTTAGTTGCCAGCACATACCCCAGTCTCATTTTTTGCCATCCCAGTGTACTTATTTTGTCTCAAGGAAATATGGTCAGCCTAGCCTGGGGCACGCTCATCATGGCACTCACCACTGCCCCGATATGTCCTGCTTCTTTGTCTGTCCTCTGCTCACCCCCAGCTCAGACAATAGCTGCTCAATCAGTGCTTGTTCACTCAGTGAGGGAAAGAACCAGTGAGTGAGTCTCTGGTCTCTGTGAAAACACAGGTCAAGCTACTCCCATGACCCTTGTCCAGGGGCTGTGGAAGGTGAGGCCCCGTTACCTTCAGTTTTCTCCTGGCGTTGAACTTCTTCAGGCAGTCCACGGTCTCCTGTCTGTGCATGCAAGAGGCCACGGTGGAGCGGTGCTGCAGGAAGTGGGGAGACGTTTGTCAGTGGAAGGCAGGCCTACCCCCGGGTATCTTAGGGAGGTGCATTTGGCATCTGGGAACAACTCTCTGTTCTCAGGGATGTTGCAAAATGACAAGCGCTTAGCATTCTTAGCATTAGACCTTCAATGCCATTTCGCCCCCCAGTCATGATGACCACCCAGCACTCCCCTCATTGTCACTTCCCCCTGGAGGACGACGGAGGGTCAGAGTCCCTTGAATTAAGCCCCCTGGGTTCCATGCTGGGCCTGAGGGGCCAGAGGCAGGGCCGAGACTCTGGGGGTAGTCTGGAGGAGCTCCTGGGATGGGCCCCATGAGGGAGGCTCACCGAGATCCAGGGGTGCTTTAGGGCCTCAGCAGCCGTGATGCGTTTGGAGGGGTTGATGGTCAGCATCTTATTGATCAGATCCTTGGCTTCTGGGGTGACGGTATCCCATTCTGGTGACGGGAACTGGAAGGGGCAAAGGGGCCAGGTTTGCCCAGCCTACCCCAGGCCACCCCTGCGATCTCCCAGCCCCTGACTGGCAGGGGAGCAGGCAGGGGTCCTACTGCCCATTCGCTCGGGCATCCACAACCAAGAGGAAGTGAGGCTCTGCAAGGTAGCAACCCCTCTGGAAGCCAGGGAGGGACAGGGCCCCCTGACCCCAGGAAAAACAAGAACAGGCCTCCCTCTGTTACTCTGAGACTCTGCTTATCTGCAAAGCAGCAGGCCAGCGGCTATAGGGCTCAGAAGCAGAGGACCTGAGTTCAAGTCCTGGCTCTGTTTTCTGCGTTATGTGACCATGGGAAAGTCACGTGACCCCTTGAGCTACCCCTAGAGATACTGCGAGGATTAAACAGAATCGAAAACACATGGCACATGTCTTGGTAGGTGTCAGCCATGAAGAAAAAGGCAGACAGCTTGGTAGTTAGGAGTATGGGTTCTAGAGCCTAAAAGCCCAGGTTCAAATCCCAGCCCTCCTGTTTCTTAGCTATGTGATCTCGCAGCCCTTGAACTTCTGAATGCCTCAGCTTCCCTATCTTAAAAGAGGATAACATTACTTATGTCATAAATTGGAAGAGAGTTAACTGTAATAACATAAAAAGCACTCAGAAAGTTGCTATAAGTATTAGCTATTATTATCTGTATGTGCAAGGCTTTGTCTCTGTCTCTATTCTAGAGACAGCACCTGGCTCCTGGGCCTGCCCCACTCCCCTCTGGCAGGGCTCCCGGCCTCTGGGCCCTAGTGTTCCACCTCTGAAAGCCTCAATCAGGAATCCCTGCCAAGTCATCGCCCCGCCCCAGTCTTCAAGCTCCGCCCACTGTTCGCCATCTGCTTAACTAGAGAGTGGCTGGGGCCTAACGGGCTGGGAGGGCAAGAGAGAGGCCTTCTTGGGTCTCTGACCTCACTGGAAGTCATCCAGGGGATGACTGGGAGGATGGAGAGGGAGCAACACTCACATCATAGGCTCCAGCTTTGATCTGCTGGTACAGGCGGTGCTGGTCCTCATCCCAGAACGGGGGATACCCAACCAGCAGGATGTACAGGATGACCCCTGGGGAGAGGACCAGGAGAGTCTTCAACCCAGCTGTGAGCAGGCGACAGGAAGGGCTAGGGGAGGTGCAGTGGGAAAAGAGAGAGGGCGCCCAGGCTGTGACCAGCGGAGAAAGGCATGGACTCACCGCAGGCCCACAGGTCCACTGGCTTGCCATACGGGTCCTTCCGCAGCACTTCTGGGGACAGGTATCCAGGTGTTCCCGCGAACCCTGGTTCCCAGACACACAGAGGGGCAGATACACGTAAGCAGAGTAACCTGGAGTAAGACCCTGCTGGGTGAGGATGAGGGCTGCCCTGGAGTGGGGAGACAGCCTCTGTCTCTAGACTCTGGAGACAAGTACCTGCTTCTGGTTCCCGCCCCCAGCACAGACCCCGACAGAAGTCATAAATCAGTCCCGGAGGCCTCCCTTCTCCTGACTCAGAGTCAGAAAACTTCTCAACACAACCTCCCTGAACCATGCCCAGTCAGTTGCAGGGGGCACTGAGAGGACGTGTCTCTGCCTTGTCAGTTCCAGGATGAGCTGAGCCCTTGTCCGTCCCCACCCCTCTAGGAACTGGTCCTGGGTGGGGGGCTGTCCCCAACTCTGGCTTTGCGCCTATGTCTCTTTCACTTCTAGACTTGACTTTGCTCACCTGTCAAATGAGGGTGATGGATTGCTATCTTTTTTTTTTTTTTTTTTTTTTTGCTTTTTTTAAGGAAAGGTGCAGGCAGGAATGAAGGCAAGCAGAGGTAGGCAGAGAAGCAGAGAGAAGGAGGAAGCGCTCCATCTACTTTACTTAGTTGTTCATGTTGGTCATTCACCCCAGTCCCAGGATATGTATCTGCGCCCTTGGCACGTATGTGGACTGTACCTACCGAAGGCAGCCAACCAAACCAATCCTCCACCAAGTTATGCCTGGAGTGCTTTCTTAAATATCTTCCACATTGTTGGGAGGATGAATTGAAAAACAGACACCCAAAGCATTTTAACTAGTAATCATAAGACTAGTTACTGCTACTGGCAGGTGTGCTAAGCACTGAGGTAAGCACCTCACATGCCTGAACTCCTGTAATACTTAAGCAGCCCTGAGGAGCTTATGAAGATCATTCCTTCCATTTCACAGATGAGAAAATGAAGTCTCAGGGGAGGGGGCTGAAAGGACCCAGTCAAAGCCACATGCCTCATAAGTAGTAAGGTTGGGATCGGATGCCGAGCTCTGACACTTCACCAGGGGTCACTGCCGCCCACCTGCATATCCATACAACAGAACAGACTCAAGTATGCTCCAGTCTCACAGTGCGCTGCACCCTCTGCCATTATATCCTGATTCTGTCCTGCTTTCTGCTTCCTTTTCCCAGTTTCTTGGCCTCTTCTGCTCATATGTAGAATGAGGATAAAACTCTCTGGCTCCTAGGTAACTAGGAGACCCCACGGAAGCCCCTGAAGAGATGGTATGGGCAGTGCCCATTGACCCAAAATGTGCATCCTCTGTTCCCTGAGCCCTGGCTGGTGCCTCAGTCATCTCCAACCTGCCACTGCTCAGCCAGAGGGTTCCTAGAGGCAAACGAGGCAGCACAAGGCAGCACACCCCTGTCCACTCACCAAACCACGCTTGCTGCTCCCCTTCCACCTCTATGGCCAGGCCAAAGTCCGCCAGCTTCACCGCAGCACCCTTGAGCTTGGAGGCCAGCAACAGATTCTCCGGCTTCCCAGGACCAGAGAGAAAGGGAGTAAAGGGGGACAGAGGGAAGGGCCAACAGGACAGTGAGCAGATCTGGAAACCTCCCTCCTGGCCCCACCCCCACCTCCAGCCCCAGCCCCAGGCTCCTGTGCTTCAGGGCCCCGAGGGGACTGCTCTAGGGCAAGACCTCAGTCTGCTGTGATAGAAGACCCTTCCTCCATCAGCCAGCCCTCCTTCCAGTCTCTTCATGGGCTGA
Source organism: Solenodon paradoxus (assembly GCA_004363575.1). Classification (NCBI taxonomy): domain Eukaryota; kingdom Metazoa; phylum Chordata; class Mammalia; order Eulipotyphla; family Solenodontidae; genus Solenodon; species Solenodon paradoxus. The sequence goes on along the minus strand of RJWH01003041.1, from coordinate 8,143 downwards.
GATGAAAGTAGGATGCGGGTGGGAAGACAGCCACCATGACGATAAGGGAGAAACAGTATTTATTGTATCTTCCTGTATGTCAGCCACTTGGCTGAGTGAGTGTTGTGCCTACATCATCTCAACAGCCCTTCGGGGTGGCCTCCTGACATCCCGTGAAACACTCAGGCTTGCTCCTACCCCAGGGCCTTTGCACTGCTGCCCCACCTCCTGACGATCTGCTCTCCATGTGAGCTTCACAGGACTCCTCCTCCTTTTATCCAGCTCTCATATACATGTCACCCCCTCCAAGTGGTCCTCCAGGCCTCCTCTAAAGGAGGAGCCCTCAGCTAACTCTGTCTTCATTCCTTGTCTTTACCATCATAGATCTCCCCACAACTTATAATGTTTTCCCTCAACTATCTGTGTGCTTTTTCACCCTGAAGAATGTGAGTTTCTTATCTGTCCTGTTCACCACTGCATCACCAGCAGCTAGGACGGTGGGTAGGACAAAGCAGGTGCTTACTAAGTATTGTCATATAGATAAAGAGGAGGACACTGAGACTCAGAGAACATCAGTGCCTTGACCATGATAACAGCAGAGAAGTGATAGAGCCTGGATTCAGGCAGTCTGACTCCAGAATTATGATCTTAACTGCCCTAGGCTGAGACACAGGCTTATATGTGCCCCCTGGCATCCAAGATGGGAGGCTGATTCCTTCTTCTGATCTGAGGACAGGAATCCCCCCTCCTCAGGACAGAGGGAGGTAAGTGTGAGCTCTGCAGTTAGACAGCCTGATCCCAGCATGGCCACTGCTACTGTGGAATTTGAGCAAATTCTTTCGTGTCTCTGCTTCTGTCTCCTCTTGGGGGAAAAAAAATGTGGAGGCATGCTACTTCATGGGTGACGCATGGATCAATTGCGACAATGTGTGCAGAGCAATTTACAGTGGCCTGCAAGTGCTTGGTAAGCATCTAGTCATTTTCTGCTGTGAGGAGCAGGGGCTTGCGTCTCTGGAAATAGCTGGTTTCCAGTTCTCCTCTGACCCCTTCCCTAGCGGGACTTCTGAGTCTTCCCTCATCTGGCCTTCCACTGCCCAAAGCTAGGTGGGACCCAAACAAATATAGCTTCATCTGCCCACTCATCAAGGTCTCTTTTGTCCTCTGGGGACTGTGTTTCCAGCCTGTGCTGGGTCTTGATAGCAGTCCTGCCCTGGTTTGAGACATGTGCCGCTAATTAATCTAGCTAGAGTGGCCTAAATTTGTGCTGCCTCTCCCGCTCCGTCCTCTGTGCAGGTCTGGAGTGTAATGGGAGCAGGCCCCTGGGGACGCTTGTCCATTGTCTGGACACGGACCCTCCATAGCACGCATTTGTCTGAGGGTCTAGCCTAAGCTCAGGGAGCTCACCTGGACTCAGGTGAGGAGCCAACCCTGCTGGTGCCAGGCAGAAGTGGGCGGGGTTCTGTTCAGAGCATCACACCCTGAAGAAGGACCTACAGCGACTGTGCCCGGGGAGGGTGGCTGCAATCGCATCCTGGGTGGGGATCGGGCAGAACAGCCTGCAGAAAGCTTAGGAGCTATCCTTAAGGCGCCCTTGTGTTTCCAGGGCTGGAGGCTGACCTGTGTGAACCCAGCGGAGAGAACTGGGGTTCATGGGCAGAACCCCCATAGCAGGAAAGATTGAAGGAGCATTTCTCAATGAGCAAGGGGCTACCCTTTAAGAAGCGGGTTTGTGATCACTGAAGGCCAGAGAGTCTTCTAAAAGGGGCTGCTGCTAAAGCAGGAACTGATCTGAATGACTTTTTGGCCCCAGACCACGCAGGGAATGGGATCTGGGTTCCCAAGTCTAACTTCCACTCCGGCACAGTGGAACTGCCTGTTCTCTGGCAAATTCCGTGAACTCTTTGCAGACCTTAGTGTCCTGTCTGCAAAATGGGATTGATGCGGTGAGCATCCAGCTGCTCTTGCCATGAGATCCACAAAAGAGAGTCGTAAAGTCTGTGCTGGCGGGGAAGGGTCCTGCTGCTGGAGCCACACCCAGGCTCCACCCTGCTTAGTCCTGTCGTCTCCTCCTTCAGATGGGAAGACGGAGGACTAGGGTCCAGGGCCTGCCAGAGACCCAGAAACAAGAGTAATGCGGCGCCTGTGTCCCAGACACTGTGCTGTCTCCTCTGACACCCTCACCAACCTGCCGCGGTTGCCATGGCAACCCCCAGGATGAGGAAGCCCAGGCCCTGCAGTGAGAAGTGGCCTCACTGGGATGGGGACCCTGCCATGACCAGTCTTTGACAGCCACCGCATGGTGCCTGTGGAGCTGCGACTTGGGAGGCCTGAGTCCATCCGAACAGTGGGGGAAATCTCTCTCTTGGCCCAACTCAGGAACACGAAAGGGATTTGCTCCGGCTCCTGGTCCCACAGCTGGAGGGACGGACAGGCAGGGCAGCCGGCAGGCACACCACAGGCCTCACGTACCTTCAGGTCCCGGTGAACCACCCCCATCTGGTGGCAGTGCAGCACGGCCTCCAGGATCTGCTGGATACAGTGGCTGGGGAGACAGGAAGGGCCACTGTGTGAGGGCAGATGCAAGTGCTCACCCCTCTGGCGGCCATTGCCCGGACACCTGGGCACTCACCTGGCATCTGCCTCGCTGTAATACTCCCGGGCTACAATGTCCTCAAACAGCTCCCCTCCAGTGACCCTGGGGAGACAGACATGGAGTCAGCCTCCCGCAGGGACCCCTGGAGGAGTCTCCAGGAAGCTGAGGATGGGGCCCAGGACCCCCAGACCCTCAGCCTCAGAGGAAGGGTCCCCCTGAGGCTGCAGCCCCCTTCCTGGCTTCCACCCCATGCTTCCACTGTCTCCCTCTCCTTCCAGCCCCTGTCCTTCCCCCACCCTGGGCCCAGGCTGGAGTCCGCACCAGACATGGGACACTCAGGGCTCGTCACTAGGATTCATTAGCCTCCTGGAAGCCCAAGGGCTGGGGTATTTCTTGTGGTTATTATTTTTAATAGACTTTGTTTTGCATGTTCACAGCAAAACAGAGCAGAAGGTGCAGAGATTTCCCGTACATTCGCTTTCCCCACACGTGCATCGCCTCTCCCATGAGCAGCATCGCAAGAACTGCTTTTTATCAGATGAGCGCAGGGTTGTTGCCGAGCGCCTCTGCCAATCCAGGGACCACCGAGGCCTATTCGTCCATGATTGCTTTTCATTCAATCATCTGGCTTTACACACTTTCAACTTATTCCAAAAGGAAATACTAGTGCCATGAGAAATGGAAAACTAGCAGCAGAAGCCTCAAATAGATCCCAAACTAGATCTGGGAAGATGGAAGTTGAAAGCGTTGGGGCTTCAGGAAAGGCAGCCTGCTCTGCTTGGTGGCAGGCCGGCCACGTCTGGGCGGCTCTGTATCGGAGGAATGAATCTGCCCAGCCAGGAGCATTTGGGACTTCTCAGGCCAAGGGACCCAGCGAGGTCACCTCTGTGCAGGCTGGCCCTGTTCCCCATCGCACATCCCAGAGGAGGACTACACTCACAGGTCGAAGATCAGGTAGTGGTGTCCTTCCTCAGAGATGCTGTCGTGGAGCCGGACTGTGGTGGGCAGAGGCAGCTGGTTACACCCGAACACACTGTTCCCCACTCAATCTTCATCACCCCTCCAACAGCCCACATCTCAATATTTCTGAGTCAATGAGTGAAGGCTGAGTACCAGGTACTTTGACAAAGGCAGGGGAGCAAGGGCTTGCTGGCCTGAGGCGTCACCAAAAGAGGATTGGACTTAGAGACTGCAGACCCCTGTCTCCGAAAGCTTGATTCCCTCCCGTCTCCAACCCTGTTTCCTTGCAGGACAGGCCTGGGCCTTCGAAAGAGCCCGTGGCTCAGGTCTGTGACTTTGTGTACGTGGCTACCCTTTCTGACATCTCTCTCCTTTCCTGGAGGTGAGCATGAGACTCTGCACTTGCAGGCATAGCATGAGGTGCCCGTGAGACATGCTGTTGGTGGCCATTCTGTGCAGGCCCTGAGCTCATCGCCCTGCTCGGCATTTCAGATCTGAGGCGATGACAGGACCACTAGAGACCACAGGAACAGCAGTCCCTGAGTTCTGGCATGCTGAGAATCTGTCATCTCTTCATAGCTCATTTACCTAGAACAGAGGTGCAGCTCCCAGGAGCCCAGAGCTCTGAAATTACCCCCGAGATTCTGAAAAGAAGGACCAGGCCCAGGGCTGACTCTGAGGGCCAGCGTCCTGCCCACCAAGGACTGGGACACATCCCTCCCTGTGCCACAACCTAACCATGTCCCCAGAGATGGGTGCAGGCTCCGCGAATGACGATGCTTGGCACAATGGGAAATTACACAGCTGTTAAAAGAATGAGAAAGTTCTGTAGCCACTGGATTGGAATCATCTCTAAATTATGTTTGGCAAAGAAGCAAAGTGCAAAACTGCGACTCGTACTGTTTTAAATAACAGTGTTTAAATTCCTCGTGGTACCAGTCTGTCTGGCAGAATAGAGAAGCTGCAGTGCTTTTGGGGAGGGAGTTGACATGGAGGGGTCCTGGGAAGAGACTTTTCATAATAAACTCTCCTGACGCCAGGATTTTTGCCATATGTGTATATTTCTGACTCCAGATCAAGGTCCCTAAATTGCTTATGGCTCTCACATCCACGCGTGAAGTTTGGAGAAGTGAACATGAAACCCCCCAGAGCAGGTGCCCTGTGCGGGGAGCCAGAGATGGAAATGAAGGGCACACATTGAAACACACATGTTTCAAAAACCTTAAGTGAAGATGTGTATTTAGAAAGAATGGCTGAAGGATGGTGTTAATCGACTTTAAAGCAAAACAGAAAAGCAGATGAGCTGAGTACCTATAATATATTCTTGCTGTCATTTTCTGTCAACATTGTATTTTTAAAAAATGTCACATCTACACATAAAAATGTGTCAAGTGAACACACATCTACTGATCACCTAGGTTCTATCATTTATAGCCCCTTGGGTTTGTTTTACTGTCATTCTATCCTTTCCTTCATCCATGCATCTGTTTCAATTTTTGGAAAATGCATTTCAAAGACAAAGCAGGCTTAATTTTAAAAATCTCTCTGTTCAACTGGGGGGTTATCGTGCCTTGTATTTTTGGTGTGTAGACTAATCTGGCAGCCCCATATCGCCATCTTGCCTGGGGTCCCTTAGTAAACTACTGCACAGTCTGCAGCTGCTGAGATTGTCGGCTGCTCACATCTCACGAGTGTCCCCTTTCTGAAGTACTGCCACTGCTGAAGGGCCTGCTTGTCCACCTAGCACTTTCAGCCAATCACTGACCAAGGTGAGGAGGCAGGGTCCATGCAAAGGGCCAGTCTCCTTGCCATAAGGAGGGACAAATCTTCCCAGATGGCATTTTTTATTTTTTTAAGGAAAGGTGCAGGCAGGAATGAAGGCAAGTGGAAGCAGGCAGGAAGAGAGAGGAGGAAGAAACATTTATTTTACTGATTTGTTCATCTTGGTCATTCCCCCAAGTCCTGGGCCTCGGACTCAGGTTCTTGGGATGCATGTGGACTGCGTCTGATGGCCTTATGTGCTAGGCCACCAGGGCGCGCCCAAGATGAAATTTCTGTTCCAGAAGCCTACCCACCTGAGATCATCTCAAGTTAAACCATACCTGAAGCCACTGCCCTGCCTAGTTCCTTTTCTTTCTCCATCTTGCTTCACTCCATCCCTTACAGCTCTCCTGGAAGCACAGCCTCAGTAAATAATAAGCAGAACTCAAAACCCTGCCTCAGGCTCTGTACCTAGGAAACCTGGCCTGAGTTGACATGAATATGGAAGCATATGTCATGTCATGTTGGGGCCAGATGTTGCAGTTATGGTAGATACTTTTTAATTTATGTGTCTTCTCATTTTCTTTGCAATAAACATGCTTTATTCGTTCATCAAGACCCTTTGCTCTTCTTGTTTTCCACTGAGTGGACTCAGGGGACTGGGCGGGGAGGGGACGCTGCCTTTCTACCCTCTCTAGACAAGTGCATTCAGTTTTCATTTCCCTCTCCTGGCAGTGAGAAGCTCTGAGAAGCCAAGCTGCAGCCAGGATCACTGCAGAGAGGGCTTCTGTGAGTGGGTTGACAGCTGCCTGGGGGGAGCTTGAAGAAGATGAGATCCCAGCTCCATTATCGGACCACAGGCCTCAGCCCTGTAGAAGGTCGTCAGGGCTCAGAGAAATGGACAGAATTTGGGGAAGCTAGCTCTAGCTCGGACGGAGCCTTTGAGCTGGTTATAAAAGACAGCTCTCTGAGCAACCAGACAAGGGGTACAGGGCTGGGTGACAGACCACATCTTGTGAGGGTCTTGGAGCCAGTGTCTGTCCCTAAGAGGTGGCTAATTCACTCCTCTCTGGCTCTATTCACACACTAAAGCCTCCCCTCCATCAGTGGAGCCCGGCTGGAGGAAGAGTCAGGCTGGAGCCCCAGAGGCAAGGCAGGATTCCGGGGCCTGGGCGTGTGACAATCCTGCCTCCTGGTGGAGTGATTGTGCAGCTGTGCATGGCCATTGAGTTATGCCGTCATTTTGTTGACTTTTTAAAATATTGTCCCAGAACACACAAATCTGTAACCTAGTTTTCATTTATGTAGCTGGATTCATGAATTTCTGTCATGGTTCCAAGGGATATCATTTTCTTCTTGGAAGATGAAGAGCAGTACTTGCTCCCCTATCCACAGGCCCCCTGACAGCACACTCCTGATGTCCACTTGAGAAGGGAACTAGATTACTGGGTATAAGGAGTCACACCTGCAGGCTTTCCCTCCCAGCTCCACCTCTCATGAGTTGTGTGACTTTGGGCAAATTCTGTAGCTTCTCGAAGCCTCTATTGCTAGCAGCAGAGCTGATACACTAAACAGCCGTGGGGGTGACAGCAAGGGCGCTCCTGAAGCACGTTGCACAGTGGCGATAGGAAGAATTTTTCAAATGAAGACATCAACACCTCCATCATCCATTGATCTCACCTCTCCTGCTCACCCCAAATCACCTACTAAACTCAAGCAGTCCCCTGGCCCCCAGTGACCTTCAAGGCACTGCCCCCTCATCAGGTGGCAATGGCACAGACAGCAGGGCACCACCCTCCCCCAAACAGCACCTGAAAGGTAAAAGCTTTGTCATGGCACAGGTGGACCCACCTGGCTCAGCCAGGGGACTCCGAGGCTGGGGCCCTTGGGACTGGGTGGCAGCCAGTCACCTTGGCTGGGGTCATCCAACAGGTCAAAGAGGACTGGGTCTAGTTTCTCTAGTCTTTCACCTCTCAAGCTCACATCTTTACATCTGCAGTTCAGCAGATTGTAACCTACTTTGAAGTGAGAAGTCTGGAGGATTAGAAAACCATACCCTCTGAGCACGCTTCCACCCTGGTAGCAGTTCTTCTGAGGGTTCTCTTATTCCAGAAGAATAGGGTCTTCCGAGGGTCTCCCTGTTAGGCCCTCAGCCCTGCCCCATACACCATTCTCATTTCTTCCACAAGTCCTCAGTGCCTAGCAGAGAGCTGAGCACCTGGTAGGACTTCAGGTGTCCCTGATATCAAGTGCATGAAGGAGCAAATGACCCAATGATGACAATGATGATGATGATAGTGGCCGTTTCTGAGATTTTACCGGGTGCCAGGTGTATGCTCAGTGCTTGACTTGCAATATCAATTAAACTCTCCCAACTCTCCCTGTTCTAGAAGCTGGGTACCATGACGATGCCCATTTCACAGAGGAAGATACTGAGGCTCAGAGAGGTTCACAGTCTGCCCAGGTTCAAACACTCCATTAATGACAGACCTGTCATTTGAGCTAGATGTTTCTGAGCACAGCATTCATTTTCATTGTCCCCTTATTCTAGATAGTGCCCCAAATAGTGACTCCAAATCTTGATGACTCAGAGGCATGCTAATCATCATTTCAGGCAGGAGGATACATCTTCAGCTAAGACGTTCTGTGGAAAGGCATAGAGTGAGGGTCGGGGCAGCTTAATAAAGCACTTACCTCAGGCCTGGCACTGTGCTGTGCCCTGTGAGCTAGGAAAAATTTCTATTTTGAACATGAGAAAATTGGGCTTCTGAGTGGGTAAGCAGTACATTCAGGGTCACACAGCAATTAAGCATCAAACCCAGGATTCAACTATGGTCATTCAGCCTCAGA
>RJWH01003040.1:130332-181996 GCA_004363575.1 Solenodon paradoxus | reverse complement strand
CACCCCCCACTTACTTCACTCTTCTTCTGTAATAGTGACTCGATAGCACTTTTTTTTTTTTTTTTCACTAGATCCTGCAGTGATAAGCTGGGCCAGTAGTGCATATCTCAATATTAGTCGTCAAGCCTTAGGTCAGTGCCCAGTGAGCACAATGAGCAGGCAGATGTTGGAGGACTTGAAATATAACTGACTTGGAAAAGAGTTCCTCTCCCATCTTCAGGCAGCGGCCCAGTGAATTAGGGGAATCCACCCAGCACATTCAGGTGACTCCCTTATCCCGAGTATGAGGCGATTTTAGGGAAAAGAGGTGTAAAAGTTAACCTGGGGGTTGAGAGGTGCTAGTTTTTATTTCAGGGTTAGTGAGGGTGCAGCGAGTTCCCAAGAAAGATAAGATTCTGCGGGAACTCTGAACTTTATCCCTGAGTTCTGTCTCCAAATCACTCTAACTCCCTCTCTCCCTCATCTCCTGGGTCCCGCCTCAATATACAGCCTTTTGGACCTTATAGTACTTAAGTCAGCTGGTGGTGCATTCGTCCCTCATTTCCCACACTCCCTGGTCAGTTCCACTCCTTCCCCACAGCATTGCACTCCTCCCCTTTCCGGGAGCATTCTTGCGGCGCCAGGCGGGATACGGGATGCGGGCGTCGAAGGGGGCGTGACCACATCCTACCCCCACGCCCCCCCCACCCCCCAAGCCCGGGAGCTTTCCGGATATAAAGGCGCGAGGCGAGCAGGGACTCGGTCTAAAACAGGGTCCGGAGGAACAATGGTCACCCGGGATCGAGCGGAGAATAGGGACGGCCCCAAGGTGAGAGGTGGGAGGGGAGGGAGCAAATTGTTCTTTGTGGGGTCAGGGGACCTTGTTCCTGAGACCTTGGGTCAGGAAATACGCAGGACTGGAAGAGGGAGAGGTGCCGGGGTACCTACCCTAGGAACCTGGAACTGGGGAGAAAGTTGCAAAGTATGAAAAAGGGGACGCAAGACATGCGTGGGCGGCAGACGAAGAGGTCTGGGACTTGGGTAATGGGAGTTGGCACCTTGTGGCCGGGAAGGGCAAGGGAGGGTCGCAGTTTCAGTAAAATGAGCAAGAGGAGCACAGAACTAAGGGAGGAGGGTGGAAACGAAAAGCCGGAGGCTATCACTCCAAGCCGGCTGTGAGTGAATGCAACCTTATAGCGAAGGCCTGGAGGGAATTGGTTCCAGAGGCCCGACGCGCGGCGGAATTTTAGAACCAGTGGAGAAGGGTGAGCGCGTAGACGAGTTACAGAAGAGGAGGAGCGGTTGTACTGGGTATCTCCCTTTCTACACTTAGGGCCGCCAACTCTGCGCCCTACACCGTGTGGCCCACAAGTCTGGGCGCAAACAGTGTCCCCAAAGTTCCCCACTGAGACAGAAAGACTGTGAGACGGAAACGGAGAGAGAAAAGAGGAGAGACACAGAGAGAGGAGGAGGGAGGACAAGAATGAAAGAGGAGAATGCAGAAGACCCGGGAGAGAGTGGAAACGGACTACAGAAATTGACTTTAGGGGCGTTGGGAGGGGAAGCGGAGAGGGATAGAATGGGTCCGGCCAGAGGCCCTTTGGGGTCGCCGGGAAAGGGTGGAAGGAAGACTATCCCAGTGACGGGATTTGGGGGCCGGCTCTGCGGCTCTGAGTCTTGGTGGGGTCGGCCCGCTCTCCCTTTTCTGCTGGTCGCAGATGCTGAAGCCGCTTGTAGAGAAGCGGCGCCGGGACCGCATCAACCGCAGCCTGGAAGAGCTGAGGCTGCTGCTACTGGAGCGGACCCGGGACCAGGTCAGTCCCTCCGCCAGTCCGGACCCTCAAGCACCCGGTCCTCAAGTCCCAGGGCTTCCTACTGGGGTGGGCACAAATGCTGCTCTGGCCCCAAGGCATCCTGACCCTAGTTCCACCCTTGAAATTGCACCCGGTCCCCTCTTGCTCTCAGATCGCGATCTTCTTCTCCACCCGTGGGGTCTGTAAGTTTAAAACCGAGTTCTGTAAATTTCACTCCCAAGGTTTGGTCAGTTTCAACTTTGGGTCTGTAAATTTCTCCTCCCATTCCCGCCTTGCAGGGTAGAACATCCCGAAGGATGGTTAATTTCACTCCCTGGGTTTGACGTTTTAAATCTCCTCACTCTGTGGGTTGACTTCATCCCCTTGAGTTGGACAGTTTCGTCTCAGAGTGGGCCACGACCATTCTTGGTCATCTCCACTCCGCATTTGGTCGCGCGCTCTCTGAGCAGCGCGCAAACCCGATCCGGGGGCACCCCCAGCTCCCGCATTCCCCCTCCCTTCTTCCCCCTGCCACTTTCCCCCTCTCTCCCCACCCCTTTCTGTCTCTGCGCCCTCCCTTCCCTTCTGTAGAACCTGCGGAACCCGAAGCTGGAGAAAGCAGAGATACTGGAGTTCGCCGTGGGCTACTTGAGGGAGCGAAGCCGGGTGGAGCCCCCGGGTACAGCGCGGGGGTGGGGCAGCGGAGGGAGGGAGGAGGGATTCACGGAGGCAGGGGCTGGGGTCGTTGGGGTGGATCCAGCGATGGACGGTGGGCTTGGGGAATGGCAATCTCTGATCCGAGGCGAGGTTAATAATACCCACGCGTGTCTGTCTCTGTGTCTCCCACATTCTCTTCCTCTGTGCGTCCATCTGGCCTCCTGTCTCTGTGCGCCTGTCCGGCCTCGGTATCTCTGCGCCCTTCCCCTTCCCTCTTCCCCGCTGGGCCCCTGTCTTGCCCGCCGGTTCTCCCGCCGGCCGCACTCGCCGCCGCGGCTCCAGGGGTTCCCCGGTCCCCAGGCCAGGACGCCGAGGCGCTCGCCAGCTGCTACTTGTCCGGTTTCCGCGAGTGCCTGCTTCGCCTGGCGGCTTTTGCGCACGACGCCAGTCCCGCTGCCCGCGCCCAGCTTTTCTCCGCGTTGCACGGCTACATGCGCCCCAAGCCGCCCCGGCCGGAACCGGTAGATCCGAGGCCCCAAGCGCCGCGCCCACCGCTGGACCCCGCCACCCCGGCGCCTGGCCCGGCGCTGCACCAGCGCCCCCCAGTACACCAGGGCCCCCTTAGCCCGCGCAGCGCTTGGTCCCCGCCCCTCTGCTCCCCCCGCGCCGGGGATTGTGGCGCGCCGGCGCCCCTCACCGGACTGCTGCCGCCGCCACCGCCGCCTTACAGACAAAACGGGGCGCCTAAGGCCCCGCCGCCCCCGCCGCCCGCTTTCTGGAGACCTTGGCCCTGAGCTTTGGGGGTGGGGTGGGGGTGGGGGCGGGAGCTAGGGGTAGGGTAGAGACTCCAGCCCGAGGGCAGCAGAGGGTCCTGGGCGTCGGGGCGAGGAGGTGTTGGGAGGGCGGCGGGGTGCGCTGGAGCAGCGCGCGGGTGAGATGTGGTCTATATTAGAGTATCTATATAAATATATATATCCCTGGTTCCTGTCCATTTTCCCTACCCTCCTTGCGTCTAGGATTGTACCCTCTCTGCCCCTGGCCCAGCAACTCCCTTCCCGAGTCCCTAGTGCATGGAATAAAGTGGTTATTAAATCCCCGTGTGTCCCCGAGCCAGGGGCCTGCCTTTATCTCAGCGTCCACGCCCACTTTCCTTCCCCTTCTGTCTCCCGTCCCAACCCTCCCACCCAGTCCGGCTCTCCATGGCCCATGGCCCAAGTCCCAACTCCCCGGGCAAACAGGTAAGTACAAAGGAGTTCAGACCGGAGACTTAGATTGGAACTGAAACCAGTGGAAAATACTGAGATAGGGTAGAGGGAGAAGGGTTGGGAGCCTTTCGGAAAAAGAAAAAACCGAAATTGAAATAAAACCGACTCTGGTGGGATTCGAACCCACAACCTTTGAATCGCTTTTTCGTCGCTAGAAGTCCAATGCGCTATCCATTGCGCCACAGAGCCACCTGGCGGACGGCGTGCTCTCACGACTTACCGGTACTAGCATGGGAAGGGGGAGGAAGAGGGGGAAGGGTGTGAAGGAATTGGACAAAGCGTGCCAGGAGCTTGTGATTTGGACTTCAGAGGCCTGCCTGCGAGAGAGAGGGGGCTTTAAGACGGTTAGCCAGGTAGACATGCAGGCATGCATGGGTGGAAGAAACGGGGAGAGAGCAACCGAATATTAGCGAGCAAACGAGCGAGTACAGAGCTCTGGCTGCCCGCTTGGGGGAAGCTTCCAGTCCTGGCGCACCCCACTCCTAGATGTGGCCCCACCCATCAAAATAAACTCGTTTTGTTGTAAATTTTTGTGTTTTTGTGATTTTTTTGGCTTATCTGTTTAGCCATTTGCTGTTTTGCGGTCCTGAATTTTGGAGATTTCAGAGGAAACCGACCAATTTAATACAATCATCTTGAGTCTACTTCGTCTTTTTAGTGTCTTAGGAAGACTGTGGGGAGAACCCTTTTTCATGCAGGTAGCGTGGCCGAGCGGTCTAAGGCGCTGGATTTAGGCTCCAGTCTCTTCGGAGGCGTGGGTTCGAATCCCACCGCTGCCAGAGTAGTTTTTCTCATTCACTAATCCCCTAACAAGGCCTCCTGATAGAGATCTTACTGGAGAAATACTTCCTAATTTTATGAGGACTTCTGGTAGCTGTCTCCCTCTCTGGTATTCCACGGAGCGACGGGTTACATTCTAGGTTCAAACCTCGACCTGATGGGTGGGAACTGCTAGAGTAAGCTTTTCTACTGTAGCATTTTCTCATCTAATATTTTTACCTCTCAGAATGAGAGCAAAGTGCTATATATTTAAGTGATTTACTAGAGGTTGTAATTAATTATTCAGTCTGAAAAAGTCAGATAGGATCCTGGTTTGTTAGCATTCTCAGATCCTCTCAGAGCATAGAATTTTATATAAGAAAATGTATCGAACCTATTAGGATTAAAGAAAAATTTAAGGTTCCACCGAGATTTGAACTCGGATCGCTGGATTCAGAGTCCAGAGTGCTAACCATTACACCATGGAACCCACTTGCGTATCCGTTTATCATAGAACCTCCTAGTCTGCATGTCTTGTCACTCACAGAAGACGGAATATCCCTCCCGCCCCGCAAACTTGCTGAATAGGGTGGGTACACCCATCAAGTACCTAGTATGGAATGCCCACGAAGTGCAAACAGAACAGTACGATAAAAAAGATTGTTAAAATGTCACTAACTTAAAAATATTGATTACATGTTAAATTGAATGAGATTTTCGGATATATTGGGAAAATAAGAAATGTCATTGAAATTAATGTTTCCTGTTTCTTTTTACTGCTCTAAGTGTGGTCATTAGTAAATTTTCGTATTATGGCCCGGATTTGTACTACTGCTCTAAAACATCTTTACTTCCATTGTCACACGTTCTTCCTTCTGAAAAGTAAAACCTTGAGGAACTTAATAACAACTCCCTTTTTAACCTAGTAAAAGTATTTACCTTTGTCTACTCGTTGGTTTTCGAGGGGATATCAACTTTAATTGCCTCCGGAAAAGAAGTTAAGTATATGTAATTAAAAACTTGAAACGCCCGAACAGGGACTTGAACCCTGGACCCTCAGATTAAAAGTCTGATGCTCTACCGACTGAGCTATCCGGGCTCTTTCAGAAAGCTTCTTCTAATTTACAGAAGAGCTTTTCACTTACGAAAGTTCAGGTTTCTAAAATGGAGGCGGAGTTCTACGTTTATACACAGACGACTCCCGGGATGCGGGAGAAGCCAGTCAGCTGTTCATTGTGCTTAGGAGCCTCCTAGGGTATAGACCCGGATGAGTTTAGGACCATCGGTCCTGGGAGCCGTGGAGGTTTGGATGGTGCGGTGCCGAGACTGATCGCGCGGGGCCGCTGCCCGCTACGGGTTTAGTTCATGGAGAGGTTTCTCAGCTCAGATGATTTAATTCCCAGGCGCCGCCGGCACCCTGGCTCCCGCCCACCACAGGGAAGACCGAGGGCAGGTCTGGAGCGTAAAGAATGCTGCTCGAGGCCTTCCGACGCTGTGCGCCTGGAGTCTACTGAGGTCCCCTAACCGGCCCCATTCTAAAAATGACACTGAAATCGGTGTGCCAAAAAGCCCAGGACACAGAGGGTCGGACATGGGGGTGGTGGCGCAAAGTGTGTGTGGGGTGACAGAGCATAGTGTCTGACCCCCTGCAGTGTGCCGGGATGCATGCGCGACTCTCCTCATTGTGGCCCTAGCCACGTGTGACTCATAACCCAGTGAGGCTCACTTGTGTGTAGTGATTCACATGGATGGCTCACAAGCAGGAATGTGGTGTCCTGTGCCCAGTTTCCTCCGAAAGATGTGGCAAGGGTCTGGGGCAAGTGGGGAGTGGGCAGCCACGAGGTCCCAGGGCGTCGGACGGGCCCCGGGTCGACTCCGATCTGAAGGAGGGCAGTGTCCTAATCACAGGCTTCACCTACTCCCTCTCAGCATCAGGTCCCTCCCATCCCAGCAGGACCCGGTGTCCTAATATCCATCTGGGTGAGCCCTGTCTTGCCAGCCAGAGGGACCGGCTGTGCCAGAGGCAAGACAACAACTATTAGGGCGCGGGTCTGTGGGCGGGGAGAGGAAGCACGCAGCGAACAAGGACAGAAGCTGGAAGTTTCGGGAGAGCGAGCGAGCCCCCAAGAACATCCCAGAGAAAATCGGTCCTTTCCTTCACTCAGTCGGAAGCCTCCCACCCAGCACTCAAGCGCCCACCCCTGGCCCCTGACGTTGACCTCCTCCTGGTCGGCGCTGCTGTGGCCCACGTCGCTGGCAGCAACCTCCCTTTCCTCCCATCATGGCCGAGTATGTGTATCGCGTGTGCGTGACCACTGGTCCTTACCTGAAGGCCGGCACACGGGACAACATCTCTGTCACACTGGTGGGCACGTGTGGTGAGAGCCCCAAGCAGCTGCTGGATCGGCTGGGCAGGGACTTTGCCAAGGGATCTGTGAGTACCGCTGGGGGGGGGGTGGGGGGAGCGATCCCTGAGGAGGGGAGGATCATTCCTCCAGCATCAAATCCCGCAGAACTCAAGCTGCCGGCTGTGACCTCCTCTTCATCCTGTTCTGTCCCCTGTCTTTCCTGGGGATGATAAACCCTACCGAGCCAGGCTGTGGAGAAGGAGCCCGGGGCAGGAGGGCAGGAGGGCAGGAGAATTCAGTGGCTTCCTAGATCTTCCATAACTGAAGGGGGATTGGGCAAGTGGCTGGTTCTCTTTCAGTCTAGGATTCTTCTCTTCGGGAGGGGATTTACCTGCCTCCATCAGACTCCATGATTGCTTGCTGGTGGTCTGGACCAAGCTGCCCCTCACTAAGCAGACTAGTGAAATTCAGAACCCACTCTGCCTGAAGTAACTGGCTGCTTCTGCCTGAAGGAATGCCTTCTCTTTAGACAAAGTCATCCCGTGGGTTAGTGGTTAGCAACAGCTCACCAGAATGGGTTGCAAAGTGTAAGGTCAGCCCTGGCTTTCCTTGCCTCTCACCTGTTTGTTCTCTTGGTCCCTCAGGTGCAGAAGTACAAGGTGCGCTGCTCGGCAGAGCTCGGGGAGCTCCTGCTGCTGCGTCTCCACAAGGAACGCTATGCTTTCTTCCGGGAGGACTCCTGGTACTGCAGCTACATCCGTGTCATCGCCCCTGATGGCACCCCTTTCCACTTTCCCTGCTATCAGTGGATCGAGGGCTTCTGCACCACGGAGCTGCGACCAGGAACAGGTGGGCCCAGAGGCAGAAGCCGCTCTATGCTGCAGAAGGCATCTGTTGGGATTAGGAGTAAGGGCTCTCAGAGCCCAGGCTGTATAGAATAGGGTTACTGGAACTGACAACTTCCAAGCAGATGCTTTCTGCAAAAAGTGAGCCGCTAAAGCCCTGAAATGCAGGGGCTTTACCCAGATATACGTACACACACGGACTCTTACACACACACTCATAGACACGAACACAGACCGCTGACTCCCTCTGTACTCTATCAGAGTGAATTCCTATGGATCCTAAAAAGGAAGTAACCTTCAAAACAAGCAACAAGATTTCAACGGTGGTGAAGCTGTGAGGGTTTAGAGAACTTAAGTAGAGATTTAACCCTGTCCACTTCTATTGGCTTTGCCAGTGTGGATGAAGTCCGGTGAGGTGCTGTCAGGATTCCCTCTTGAAGCTGAGGAACTCTGAAGAATGCTGAGCTTGAACTCCTTTGCCCTGTGGACCCTCAGGTCTCCAGAGCTGTCTGATCTGGAGCAGCAAGACTAGGGCTGGCCCGAAGGCTGAGAGGAGCCTTGGGGGTGAGAGATAGATATAGTGGGAGCTCTTCAGAGATGTCACTCTGAACCCCCATCAGTCAGTCAGTCCAGCACAACCATCCTTCACTTCACAAAACAGAGTTGTTCATCAGTCATTGCTCAACAGCCTTGTATGTGCATAGTGCCAGACGCCATGCTAGATGCTGGGAACATGAGAAGGGAACACAGTGTGCTGTCTGCCCCCAAGGAGGGTAGAGTCTTGGAAAGGAGACAAACATGCAGACAATTAGGAAGGTTGTTATAAGTTTAGGGTCAGTTTGTCTTGAATTCTTTCTACTGATTAATGTATAAAAAACATGGGGATACTCATGTCACTGAGGGATTGCACTTAAGGGCCAAGGGGTTCAGGCATGTTTTGTGAGGAGAGATAGTTTTTGAAAAGAGACTTATATGATGAATAATTTTCATTCCCCACAGCAAGAACTATTTGTCAGGACTCCCTTCCCCTCCTCCTGGATCACAGGAAACGGGAACTCCAGGCCCGACAGGATTGCTACCGGTAAGTATGACCTAACTGACTTCCCCCATCTTTATTCTGACCTCAGTCTTGCTCACATCGTTACTAATGCTGACCTTAGTTCTAACCTTGGGAGCCTAACTCTATCAAGATTCTCATTTAAACCTTAACCTCAATCTAATAATATTGAACCCGAGTTCGGTACCAGAATTTCATATCAACAGTGGTGTCGATCCCATTAAGGAACCCACACCATCTTCCAGCTATTCTTATTGTGACCGAGATGCCAGAGACGACCCTGGTATTGAACATTCTCAGCTCCTTCTCAACCCCACTCCCAAGCCAGCAATGATCGTAGTCTCAACACAGATCCAATTCTAGAGCAGCCTACACAGTCCTGTCATCCTCAAATCCTACCCTGTTCTGAAGTGCAGTGCCTTCAGGGAGAAAATGCCAATTCTTTGTCATGTACGCAGAAAGTGGATGGTTTCTGGGAGTTTTAATTAAAAGTCATGTCTTAAAAGCTAAGATTTCTGTTTACCTGGAGTTTGATCTCTGACCTCTTTCCCCTGGAAGCTGGAAAATCTATGCCCCCGGCTTCCCCTGCATGGTAGATGTCAGTAGCTTTGAGGAGATGGAGTCAGACAAGAAATTTGCTTTGACCAAGACAATACCACGTGCAGATCAGGATGACAGGTGAGGACCAAGACATGGGAAGAAGGATCTTCTGGGAGGATGGGGCTTGGGATCCTAGAAGATGAGTCTATGATAAGAGCAGTTCAGAGTGACAGCTGCAGAATGAGGTGGGGGGTAGGAGATGGGGACAGTGGCCCCAGGGGTCTGGCAGAGAGGAAGAGGTGGTTTTGGGCCAGAGCCCAGAGGGGAGGAGAGTAGTAGTCTGCAGTGAGGGAGGCTGGGGTTTCAAGGGGAAGAAAAAGGGAAGGATTTAGGGGAGTGGGCTTCAGGTCCCTCTGACTGATTTTTGTGCTCCTTCTATCTCCTCCCCCAGCAGTGGGAATAGGTATCTTCCTGGCTTCCCCATGAAAATTGACATCCCGTCCCTGCTTCACATGGAGCCCAATATTCGATATTCAGCCACCAAGACGGCCTCGCTGCTCTTCAATGCCATCCCTCCGTGAGCCACTGCCCTCTCTGCACTCTTGCTCCTGTCCCTTCTGCCCTGCCCCTTCAATGCGCATGCGCATCTCTGCCCACTATTCTCTCACCTCTGTCCCCATTGTGCTCTCTCTGTCCCAGGGGCCCTCTGTCTCTAGTGAGCCTCTCTGCTCCAGTCTCCCCTCTCTGCCCCTAACTTCCCCTCTCCTTAGGTTCCTCCATCTCTATCTTCACATAGCTTCTTCTTTGCTCATGTTCATCCCTTCTTTTTCCATTCATTCAACCAACAAAAAAAATTTGGACCATGCTGAGTAGGTCAGAGGCCATGCCCTTAAGTTTTAGGGAGTCAGACCACCTCAGGTTCAACACCTCAAAGTAATACTTTCTAGCTGTGTAACCTTGATTGTCACTGAGTTTCTAAGTAGTTTCTTCACTTGTAAGATGACAATATTATATACATTATAGGTTTAGAGAACTGAACAAGGTTGCACTTAGCACAAAACCATCTCAATATATGTCACAGAGAATGACATTAGGATATTGTCTTTGGCTGTGAGGAAGTCACAACTCAAAATGTCACTGGGGCGCGTTGTCCCACAGTTAACTTAGCCACTGGTGGGGTCATTAGCAGCTCAGTCAACAGCTGAGGGTCTAAGTGTGACATGGCTGGAGGATACAATCAACATTCAGGTACCTAGTGGAGACAGGGGCCAGGATGTGAGAGGGGAGATGGGTGGAACAGAAGAGGAGAGGGAAGGGAGGAGGGAGGAGGTGGGTCCCGGGAAGAGTCAAGTGGGTTTGGCAGGAACGTGAGGATCGTCATGCAACTGCGTGGCTGCATTCGGAGGCCTGGTAGAGGCCAGGGCAAGGAGCTGGCGCCTCATTTACACGGCTTTGGTGTCAGAATGGTTCTTTTGGAGGACCAGTGGGAGGGGGTGCAGGGTGGGGGTGGAGAGCTTGAGAGTGTCTAGTGGACTGGTGCTTGCAGGTGGCCACAGGTGACTGGGGCTGTAGCTAGGACTTGCGAAGACTGACTGATGAGCCAAAGGAGCATTCTAGAAGCATTACCTGAGTTGACCTGGGGATGGATATGCAGGTCTAGATCAGCTTGGGTCTAAGAAGCAGCAGTGGGAAGAGGGAGCTGGCATTTGGTGCACACCAGGCATTTCTGTAGAGGAGGGGCCGGTGGTGGGCATCAGTGCTGGAGCTCTGAAGGACAGTGTGGGCAGGCACTTGGAAGAGAAGGGCCTCTTCCTCCTTTACTGCAACCTCAGTCTTCCTCTGGTTTGTCCCTTCCCCTGGTCCTTGGTTGCGCCAGCTCTCAGAAAAGTTCACACAACAAAGAGTGAACAGCTTAGTGAGCATATAGGAACCTGTTTGTGACCTTGTCAGGTCACTAAGTCACCCCCTGCCCACATTCTTCATGTTGCATCAGCACCCTTACCCTGTCTACCTATTGATCAGTCGCCACATACCTACCTGTTCTATGTTCCATTCCCTTCCATATGACTTGACCTAGTTAATGAGTGATTCTGAGTTGGATGTGCTATGTCAGGCACACAGAGCCAGTCCTGGCCTTAAGGAGTCCATGGTATGATGGGAGATTATATGACTGGTTATAAATAACGGGAGTTCATACAACCAGGTTTACAATGCAGTGTGAGCAGTGATGATAATTTTGTGAAAGATATACACAAGGCATGTATTTTGGGGATGATTTAGTCACATGACACTGCTCACACATTAATCTAAGATGCACACTGAAGAACAGATGGGTTTGACAGGAGGTGGAGATGTTGAGATGGCTTTCTAGGAGACAGGGCTTCGTTTCAAGATTTTTTTTCTCATCATAATGTAATCCACATGCATAAAACATTCAAATAGCACAGACATCCACAAAATGAAAACACATGGCCCTCCATGGTAAAATCCCATTTTTGCAAGTCTAGTATGCAAAGTATATTAGTGCTGGTTATCTTTGGCCTTTTCTATTGCGGTGTGGGAGAAAAAGCTGGTAAAACAGGCTGGTGGGGAGCTTCCTAAACATCTTAGCAGCTGGAGTTTTATCCTATAGGCAGAGGAAAGTCAGTGAAAATCTGTGACAAGAGGGAAGTTTGGAGAAAGCAGGCCAAAACACCAATGAGGATCACTAGTGACCACGTGACCACACGCACCATGTGACCACATGCATCACTTGGCGTACACCTGTGGAGTTACTCCTGCAAAGCCTCAACTGGTCACTGTACTTCTCTTCCATATGAATGGTTGGGCACCGCTGCTCTGGGCATCGACTTGTCAGGTCTTTCTAGGCCTTTAGGGTTGGGGACACAGTGGCCGTGGCAGCCCACAGTCCCCGGGTCCCACCCTCACTTCCCTTCCCTGCAGGTCTTTGGGCATGAAGCTTCGAGGGCTGCTGGACCGCAAAGGCTCCTGGAAGAAGCTGGATGACATCCGGAATATCTTCTGGTGCCACAAGACCTTCACTTCAGGTGTGGAGTCAGGCAGGAGATCTCCATTCTTCACCCTACCCCAGACTCAGACCCCTCTGCCCCCTCCAGGGAGACAGCTGGATTTCAGTGGAAGAGGCTCCTGGTGTCCCTGGAGGCGGTCTCCCAGATTTCCCTCAAGAGCCCAGGCAACTCCCCTTCCTCTGGGAGGGGGACCAGATTGGGGGAGTGAGGACAGAGAGGCACTCTGCCTGGGAGAGTTCACCCTCCTTCCTTCAGGGAGTGCTGATTCTCAGCAGGGCCACTGGCCTCTCTTCCTCTACCCTGCCACCAAGGGTTCTAGTTTCAAACCCCTGTTCTGCCACTCCACTGAGCTAATCACGCCATCTTGTTGACTCTTAGTGTTCAGTATTTAATTGGTGACACAATTATATATCCCCATAGAGTTGCTACCCTAATCTATAGTGATTAGCAAAGCTCTGGAAAGCAGCGTGATCTGGGGAAGTGGTTTTCAGACCAGCTGGCCGTCTCTTGCCCCTTAGAGTATGTCACAGAGCACTGGTGCGAGGACCACTTCTTTGGGTACCAGTATCTCAATGGCGTCAATCCTGTTATGATCCATTGCCTCTCCAGCTTGCCCAGCAAGCTGCCTGTCACCAATGACATGGTGGCTCCCTTGCTGGGACAGGACACCTGCCTGCAGACAGAGCTAGAGGTAGGTGAAGAGCTCAGAGTGGGCCTGATAAGAGGGTGTGGGTGAGTTGACCTTGTGGACAAGGGGTAGCGTTGAAGGGGAAGGGTGGATAGAAGAGGGGGCTTGAATCCAGGCTGTAGGCCTCATCCTCCAGGCAATCCTGTCCCTGCACCATATAAGTAGAACACACATAGATGAAGACAAGGTGGGTTTTGGGGTGGCTTGGAACCCAAGAAGAGGCCTGAAGAAGTAAATGGGATGAACGAGCAGGGCAGCTGCAGGACAGCTTGAAGGAGGAGGCCCTGTTCAGAGACCTCTAAGATTCCTCTTGCTGGGATTTGAAGAAGGACAAGCCAAAGGTAGTTATAGTCAGGACAATCATGGAGAACTAGAAGCCCTGAGAGTGTGGTAGATGATTCTTCTCTGTCCCTCTAGGGCTGCTAAGCCCTCAGGCATCCTTCAGGACTGGGGATGTGATTGGTGAATTCTCACTGCCTGTTGATTTGCTGTAGTTGGGTACACGGAGCTCACCTAAGTTGAGACAGTACAAAGGGCCAGGCATGGCGGGAGAGGGAAGGACGCTGACCTGTCAGCTTGGAAGCTAGGTGAGAAGTTGCACAATGAGGGACTCAGTTGGACCTCATTCCGGGCATTCTGGGCACCAATCACTATGGAGGCCCAAGCTGGGGTGAGAGAGGGCTGAGAACAGAGAGGGATGCTGACCGCGGGTTGAGAGGTTACTCTAAGCCTCTGTACGCCTTTCCCAGCGTGGGAACATTTTCCTAGCGGACTATTGGATTCTAGCTGAAGCTCCAGTTCACTGCCTAAACGGCCGCCCGCAATACACGGCCGCCCCGCTCTGCCTGCTGTGGCTCAACCCCCAGGGGGCGCTGATGCCCTTGGCCATTCAGGTGAGTCCAGGGCGGGCCTTGGGGCGGGGCCTCAGAGGGATCCCCGGCAGTTTTGCGTCTAGCTAATAATCCCCCTTACTCTTGGCCACAGCTCAGCCAGACCCCTGGGCCCGAGAGTCCCATCTTTCTGCCCACTGACTCGGACTGGGACTGGCTGCTGGCCAAGACGTGGGTGCGCAACTCTGAGTTCCTGGTGCACGAGAACAACACGCACTTTTTGTGCACGCATTTGCTGTGCGAGGCCTTTGCCATGGCCACGCTGCGCCAGTTACCGCTCTGCCATCCTATCTACAAGGTCTGTGTGAACCCCAACTGGGGCCAGGGGGAGCAGGGCCTGCGCGGCCTTGTGCCCTGACGTTTTGCTCCTGTGACTTCATTCCGCTCGCAGCTCCTGCTGCCCCACACTCGCTACACGCTGCAGGTGAACACTATCGCGCGGGCCACGCTGCTCAACCCCGAAGGCCTGGTGGATAAGGTGCGGCCTCTCTGTCTGCAGGGTCCCCGAGTCCTGCCCGCGTCACGTTTTGCTCCGCCCACAAGCCCCGTTCGACCTTCAATCTGGTTCCAGAGTTCCAGTAGCCCCTTTCCACAAGCCCCGCCCCGCCCCGGGGCTCTTTGCCCCGCCCATAGGCGCTGTAACCCGCCAATCGCACCCACCGGTCTCACCCGCTCAGACTTTGTTCCGTAGATTCCTTGTGGTCACCACGTGAGCAGTCTGAGCATTGCCCAGAGCTGACCTTGTGCCGGCTCTCGTCTCCCTGGCATTCAATTTAGTCTTCCAGTTAACCAAATACCTAAGGATTGCCTCCAATGCATGCAGTAGGAGAGCAGACTGACAGCACTCCTCACACCCCTGTGAATGTTTGAACCACCGTCTTGAAGTGGTTGATTAATTTGAAAGTCCCGTTTTCTGAGTCACTAACACCATCTGGTCCCCAGGCACTGGGGTGGAGGTTGGGCCGGCCAGGTAGCGATAGCAGAGATGTGTGCTTTGTACTCAGGTCACGTCCATCGGGAGGGAAGGCCTCCTCTACCTCATGAGCACTGGTTTGGCCCACTTCACCTACACCAATTTCTGCCTTCCGGACAGCCTGCAGGCCCGCGGCGTCCTAACCATCCCCAACTACCACTACAGAGACGATGGCCTGAAGATCTGGGCAGCCATTGAGAGGTTCGGCCCTGGGACCCTGCAGTCGCTGTGGTCCCACACGGGATTCCTGGCCTAGGAGCAATGTGTGCTTCTATGCTTATGCAGCCTGGGGTGCTTGGTGTGGGGGTTTCAGGTGTTCTCAGGCCCCCAGCATGGGGTACCCCAAGGGTGCTGGTAGCTGTGGACAGGGGAGGGCCTTGGCTCTGTGTGAATATGTCAGGGAAAGGGAATGAAAAGGCTGTCCAGAGGGGTCAGGTGCACAGTGAGGTGTGGGCTGGGGCCTCCAGAAGGCTGGCCTTCCTGTTCCTGGATGCTGGGTGGGAAAGGAACACAGCAGGAAGTCAGAGCTCCTCAGTGCACTCTCCTCGTACACCCCTGTGCAGGAAGGTGGCCCAGAGTACCCATGATGCATAAATGGGGGAGAAACTTGAGAAAAGCCTGGGCACTTGGGTTTCATCTAGATCCAAGTATCCCCAGAGAACCTTGTGAACTCAGTGGACGTCACTTGTCTGGCCCTCTCCAGCCCGAGTGGCACTGGGCCTTGGTTTTCTGATCAGATGTGACCTCAAGGTCACTGTCAGGTCTTTTCTGCAGCTTCGTTTCAGAAATCGTGGGCTACTATTACCCCAGTGATACATCAGTGCAGGAGGATTCGGAACTGCAGGCCTGGGTCAGCGAGATATTTGCTCAGGCCCTCCTGGACCGGGAAAGCTCAGGTATCTCCTCTCCATTCCTCAACCAGAGACTCTCAATGACCCAGTAACCCCCCTGGACCTCCCAGTCCTTGAAGTACATCCTATTATTAGCTCCACTGAACACATAAGGAATAGGTACAGAGAGAGCTGCACAGACAGTCTGTAGCAGAGACAGAATCCAGGGTCACTTCCCACTGCCTCTAAAGCCTTTGCTTTTGACCATTACATGGCACCCCTCTGGTCCCTCCTCAACCTTTACATGAGCCCATGAGTGCTCTGGAGGTGTTGCATCTCTGGCCTTAAACACAAAGGACTCTGGAACCCTCTCTCATACCCCTCATGCCTATCTTGCCAGGTGGCTCCTCCAGCCACCAACCTTTCTCACTTCCTTTGGCTTCATATGGGTTGATGCTGCTGCTGCCTGATTCCTCCTTATTTATACCTGTCACCTAGCCCTAACTCACCCCATCTCTTCTCTGAAACCCACCAACATCAGTGGCTCTTTTCAGGCCTCCTAAAGGAAGGAGAGGAGGAAGAAGCATCTTTAGTTGTTTTTCACCCTGGCCTTGGGTCTCAAACTTAGGTCTTTGAGCTGTATGTGATCTGCATACCAGTGCCTCAGCTGCCTGAGCCACAAGGGAACCCCAGATCCCCTTTTGTTTTTTTTTTCTTTTATAGGCAGGGACATTCATTCACATGCCAGTAAAGAAGGGCGCTCACACAAGTGCAGTGATGTCATGCCCCGTCTGGCACAGCTTGCTTAAATGATGCCGGCTGACGTTCCATCGCAGGTCCTTTTCTTAACCTCAGTGCCAAGCAGATGTCTCAGCCCACTCTTGCTTCCTCAAAATCTTCCCTTAGTTCCAAAGAGGATATTTCTTTTTGAACCTCCCACTTCTTCTCAGACCCCTGTGATCTCCCCATCCCAGCTGTTGGCTTGCTCTGGATCTCCGTCCCTTCTCTCTATCCCTCCCTAATAGAACAGCCTTTCTCTTGTTTCTCTTCTATAGCTTATTTCACACTTGGAAAAGCCCCCACTCTCCCTTCCTTGAAGGAGGACTTTGCTTTGTGGAGACAAGCACATGAAAACCAGCACATGCTACATCCCTCTCTAGACTGATCTGGTCTCACTTAGGCTATATCCATTATTGCTGCTCTTTCAGAGCCTGCTTCCCCAGTGCACTGGGTTATGCAGTCTGTTTTCTAGGCACTGGAAATGTGGATGAGGCCTCTATATTTGGGCACAATGAAAGAAAAGGAAATGTACAAAAATGGTACAAATGTCCATTCTTCGCTTTTCTCAGTGCTGGCCTGAGGGCTTTCTTTCAGCAAGGATGTGGCTTTCAGTTGACAGCACTTTTGGTGACTATCTAGAGGGGCTGCTGTCTGGGAGGACCCAGGAGGAGGGATGGCCTCAATTCACCTACAAACAGAATGAAAAGCTATTATAGCTTTACCTATAATGGGCTCAGATCAGAGGCTTAAAAAAAATTTTTTTTTTTTTTACATTTTTACAGGTAGGAGTGAAGGCAAGCAGAATCAGGTCTGCCAGAAGAGAGAGGAGGAAGTAGTACTTTATTTATGTCATTTAATTGTTCATCTTGGTTGTTCCCAGGGGCTCAGGTCTTAAGTCTGTGACCATGGGATGTATGTGGACTGTGCCCAATTCCTACTCCACCAGGGCACACCAGAGGATCCTTAAGAAATGAAACAGTTTTAGACATGTACAAAAGTAGGGAGTATAATCTAAGGAACACCACATTTGTCTACCACCCAGATTAAATAATTGCTAACATTTGACCATATTAGATTAAGCTGCTGCTTTTATTACCAGTCTTTTAAAGTAAATTGCACATATTTCACATTTTCCCCTAATTAATATACATCTCAAGAAATGATGTCTTTCTACAAAACCATGATATTGTCATCACACTTAACAAAATTGACAGTAATCACCAATATTGAGTATCACTCTCTTATCTTGTCCATGTTCCCATTTCCTCACTAATTTCATTTTCCCTCAGTTGATCTTGTTGATTCTGGAGCCAATCAAGGACCACAAGATACTATTAATTTCAGACCATGTCCCACCTCCTTTTAAAATCACATGACACCTGACAAGGATGAATTGAAAAGCTGGTTGTTCTGCCACATGTCTCTCCTTCTAAATTGCTTTCTTGTGATGACATTCATTTTGTTCCTCTATCCCCCGTGTTTTGTCAATATGAAGTAATATGTAGAGTTTGAAGAATGTTTTTCAGACCATGCTATGGTCTCTATTTTGCACATCGGAAGGCATCTCATGCCGGTGTCTCACTACTAGTGATGCCAAGAGTGGTTTCTGGGTTAAGTGGGTGTCAGCCAGATCTCTTTTGAATATTTTAAAGGATAACCCTTCCCCGTGCTTTGCAAACTCACTGTTAGTCTTGACCCTGACTGTCCTTTTCCCCCAGGGCAGTTATTATTTTTAATTTGGAACTGTTTATTTTCTATTTTAGACCTATTTTAGGGAGAATATAATTACTATTGCTCAACTCTCCTATCTTACCTGCTTTAACTTGTCTCTGACCGAATACATCTGAATATTCTTCAGATGAACAGGCATCTCTTCCAACCAATGCAAGCTTATTCTAGAGATGTTTTATAAAATAAAAAAATTCTCATTAATTAAAAGTCAGTATGACTTTTGCTTCCATATTTCAAGGGAAGAAATCAACAGTATGAGCTACAGAAAAATTCTCATATGATCTTTTCTGTTCTCAGCCCCCACAGTTAAAATATCAACCATGATCAGAAAATTGCTCTCCACTCCCCCAGTTCATGCTCCACAGATAAACCCCGAGTCTGTCCTAGACTGTGCTGTTCTGGTGCGTCAGCTTCTCTCTAGTTGTCCTGACTCCAAACCTTGGAGGCATATTTGACTCACGTTCTTGTCTCCTAAATCCAGTTGGGTGGCTCATTCCTATTATCCCCATCATTTCCATTATTTCCCATTGTCAACACCCTACTCCTAGTCCTCACACTCTTCTGCATGTGGCAGCTGCTTTTCAATCTGTCCCACTTCTCCCAGCCTCTTGCTGCTTAGTTGTCAACTCTATAGGGCCACCGCCCTGGTAATCCTCTGAAATTGGACCCAGAAACCACTGACCTGGCACACAGCCTCACTTCCAGTCAGTCCCCTCCCTGTCCCTTTAACTTGCTTATGTCCCATTCCTTCCGCTCTGACTTCTTACCTTCTCATGAGTTTACTTCACTCAACCGGCCATTACTGGGCTCTTCATATTTATTAAGACCCTTGAACAACCAGAAGTTAAGGGCACCAACCCCCATGCAGTTGAAAACCCACATCTAACTCATGTGGCCATCCTGTGATTGGTTGACTCTGTGAATGCAGAACCCACTGATAGACAAAAATCCGCATTGAAGTGGCCTTCACAGTTCAAACCTGTATTGTTCATGGCTCAACTGTATTGTCCTAAGTGCTGGGGTCCAGCAGTGAACATGACATACAAATATCCTGGCCTTCAAGTGTCTTCACATTCTTGTGGGGAGACGCAGATAATAAACCATTATGTCAGGTGGTTATGAAGGCAAAGAAGGAAAGGACATCAGGGGAGGGGAATTATTTCAGTTAGATGGTCAGACAAGTTTGCCCTGAGAAGGTGATGTTTGAATAGAGATCTAAAGGAAGTGAGAGAGTTAGTTCTGTGGACAACTGAGATAAGAGTGTACAGGCAGGGGTAGAGTTAGTGCAAAGGTCCTGAGGCAGGAGCATACTGGTGGATTTGAGGACAATCAAGAAGGCCTGTTGGCTGGACTAGAGTGACAAGAAGAAAAATGGGAAAAGAAGTGAGGTTAGAGAAGGAGCAAGAACCAGCTCAAGGAGGGCTGTGGTAAGTTAAGTGGGGTATTAAATCCCTTAGAGGATTTCAGCAGTGGGTGACATAATTACATTTATGGTTCTGAAGGAGCACTCTGGCTGTCATGTGAAGAACAGGCTGGCAGGGGCAGAGATGGTAGAATGCCTTCAGGAGTGAGATGATGGAGACTGGAGGTGGGGAGATGAAATTGGCTTCTGCCAACGTGTGCAGTAGTAGATAAAAAGCAGAGTACACAGATTTTGGCCTGAGCAACTGGATAAGGAGTGGAAGTAGGGCCATTGAGGAAGGAACAGGTTTGAGGAGTGTTTGTGACAGGGAGGTAAGCACCAGCTTTTACCAGTGTTGAGTTCGAGATGTCCACTCAGGTGGAGAGGTAAGGTGGCAGTGCAGATTTATGTCTGCTGCTGAGTCTAGAGTCCAGCGGCTAGGCAGAGATGGTGTTTGAGAGTTGTCAGCCATTGGGAGGTGGTTAAAGTCATAGACTTGGATGTGATCAGTGAGGTAGAGAGAGAAGAGGACTAAGAGTTGATCCCGGTGGCCTAGTGGTTAAAGTCTGTGACTCTGGATGGTACAGTTCATGTTAAGTCCAAGGACCCCAGCTCACTGCCTGGGGAGAACAACCAACATGAACAAATAAATGGAAGGATAAATACTTCTTCCGCCTTCATTCCTGCCTGTGTCCTTCTAAATAATAAGCAAATAATCCTTATTAAAAAGAAAAAAAGTTGAGCCCGAAAATATCTACTTGCTCATCTTTTTTCCCATTCAAAGCTCACTTATCTCCAACTCAGGGAGGCCCCTTTCTTCCTCTGGGAAATTCTCCCTTAACCATATAAGCACTGGGGACCCATCTCTACCATCCTTGAATTCTTAATTCTCAAAGAAGTAAGTTCTGGCCTTAGATCGTCCTTCTGCTTCCATCACTGTCAGCCTCTGAGTAGCACACACACTGTGGTCATCTCTCCTTGCTGCAAAGCCCATCAACAGTTAAGCACCCATTACTGGGTGTTCCAACAAATTCTGGTGAATTGGGTAGAATTAAAATTATTAAGTGCTAATATAGTTTGCAGAGAGAAGTGCCTTGGTGGTCAGGAAGAGGCAGCTTGGCTTTAGCTTCAACTAACTCTTCTGCTGTAAGCTCTGGGGCTGGGCAATTGCTAGTCCAATGCCAGCACCCAGCTCCAATTCTGACCTGGTCTGAGACCGCAAACCTGAGGATGACCATCCCTAACCTCAGCCCAACCCTAATCTCAGTCAAAAGACAGTGGTGGCCAAATGTTTAGCTGTTACTTCCTCACTCTCCTGAGTCCTGAGATGCCCCTAGGAATCTGGTCTCTATTATCCATACCTTCTTCCCTCCCTCCTACATACAGGCTTCCCACAGAGGTTGTGCACCCCAGGGGAACTGGTGAAGTTTCTCACTGCCATCATTTTCAACTGTTCTGCCCAGCATGCTGCCGTTAACAGTGGGCAGGTGAGGCTGCAGAGGGCAGTACTGGGGGATGCTGGACCTTACATGGTTACATTCAGCAATGAATGTGAAGCCAGAGTTTGGGTTGGAAGCATGGGTGTTTCTGGGCTGGGTTGGAATGGCGACTAGGTGGAGTGAAGAACTGACGTTAGATGACGATTGGGGTGGAGCTGGATCCAAAGTTGTAATGGTGACTCGAGTTGGTATGTGCAGGGAGTAGAACTTATGGGTTCCTGTCATGGTTGGGCCCTGGCCAGGTGAAATATCAGTGTGTGGCTAGCCCAAGGCCCTTATTTAGGGTTACCTCCTCTCTGGCTCCTCCTCCTTCTCTGGTGACTCACTCTACCCAGTCCTGGAACATTGGGTAGGAATGACAAGGGGTGAGCTGGGCTCTTGACTCACTTCTGGAACTTTCTGCCCTATATATCCATCCTTTTCTTATTCTACAATCCCTTCATTTCCCAACTGCCTGACCTAAAATAGTGGGAGCAGGATCAGGGATGATGATGAGGGGGCCAATCTTCCCTCTTTGGTCAGCTGACTCAACTTGGGGGGTATCTCCACAGCATGACTTCGGGGTCTGGATGCCCAATGCTCCATCATCCATGAGGCAACCTCCACCTCAGACCAAGGGGACCACCACCTTGAAGAGTTATCTAGACACCCTCCCAGAAGTGAACATCACCTGTAACAACCTTCTCCTCTTCTGGTTGGTCAGCCAAGAGCCCAAGGACCAGGTGTGTGTGTTTGTGTGTGTGTGTGGTGGAGAGTCGGAGTGGGGTTTGCAGCACCTAGGCAGTGGAGGTGGTGGCTGTTTCAAGGTTGGGGATGGGGTTTGGGGAAAAGGCTGCTAGCATTTATACTCACTGCTGAGTTGTCTTGGGTTCTTCAGTTTCTTTAGGGAATGATAGTTGATCCCAAAAGACATACGTTGAAGCAAAAACCAGTTGAGAGGCCGAGGTGCAACTTCCATACAATTCACTAGTTAATCAATACCTTCACCTATCTCTCCATCCATCCATCCATCCATCCATCCAACCATTTATTCATCTGATATTCATTCATCAACCACTCATCCATTCATCCGGACATTCAAAACACATTTGCCAGGTACCTCTCATGTGTCAACATGATGCTGGGCACCAGGCATACAAAGTTGAGTGAAATCTTATCTTCTTGACTTAGAGAATCGTAAGGTCAGTGTGTCCTGGTGGAGCAGCAGTTATGCCAATTACCTCTGAAGGAGTGCAGGCCATATACCCTGGGTTTGAGTCCTGGGTTCAGGGGAAACAACCAGCGTGAACAACTAAATAAAAATGAATAATGACCATAGTGCCCTAATGCCTTCATGGGCACATACATCCCAAGGATCTGGGTTTGTGTCATGGGGCTGGGTAGAATAACTAAGATGAACAACTAAATAAAATAAATAAAAGTGCTCCTTCCTCCTCTCTCTTCTGGCCTACCTGCCTAGTCACTTTCATTCTTGCCTGTGCCTTTCCTTAACAACAATAAATAAAAAGAATCCTATGGTCTAGTTGAGAAGACACAGGAAAAATGTAAAAGGGCACACAGTTTGTAGAAATGATTTATGTATTAATTCTTCCACCCAACACGTACTTCTTGAACACCTGAAGGATGCCAGATACTGGTGGGCAGATGAGAACCATATTCTCATGAGTGTACAGTACGGTGACAGAGGTGAGGATGGGGCCCTGTTGAACCTGACTTAATCTGGGCAAAGCCAGAAGACTTCTTAGAGGAAGTGACATCTAAACTGAAACCTGTGGGACAAGTAGGAATTTGGCAGACAAAGGCCAGGGAGGGTTCACTTCAGGCAGAGGGAAGGATGTGACCCTGTGAAATAAAGTAAAGGTAAGGGTCTGTTGATGTGTTTGCAGGGCCACAGATGATTTAGTGCAGGCACAGCATTCATTTAGAGGACAGTGGGGAGTCACTAAGATACCTGAGGCGACATGGCTAAACCTGGTCCTGTTGCCATGTGGATGGGTGGGAGAGGTGATTTTGGAGGCAGGGAGAACAGCACGGAGGCTGTTACATAGGCTAGGCCAGG
Organism: Solenodon paradoxus; assembly: GCA_004363575.1. NCBI lineage: Eukaryota > Metazoa > Chordata > Mammalia > Eulipotyphla > Solenodontidae > Solenodon > Solenodon paradoxus. The sequence continues at coordinate 158,872 of RJWH01003040.1, read as the reverse complement.
GGAGCAGTCCTTAATCACCTCCACTCACACATCCGGTTGTCAGTCATGCCTCTGTCCTCTGGTCTTGCTCGTAAGTTCTATGACAGTATGTGCACATCCTCATTTTTCATGCTTGACTCCTTTTTGTGTGAAAAAGATTAGATATTTTATCTCCCTAACAAGTTCGTTGTTGTTTTTAAAGGAACGGTGCAGGTAGGAATAAAAGTGAGTGGGCAGGCAGGCAGGAAGAAGCGTTTATTTATTTTTTTATTTAATTGTTCATTTTGATTGTTCCCTGTGGCCCTGAATCTTGAACCTGGGCCCTTGGGATGTGTATGGACTATGCCTGGTGGCCTCATACACTAAACCACCTCTCATAGCCTGGGAATGACAGGAACTCATCCCTGGAACGTCCCCTTTTCTTGTTCCATCTCCCAAGGATTTGAAGACATTCATTTCTGCCATTATAAAGGAACTCTCTCTTTGTTTTCTGCCTACCCAGAGAATACTCCATTATGCTCAATATTCTCGCTTAATATTTCTGGCCACCAAATATGTGGGGTCCCTCCCCCAAGCAATTCTAAGACTATCTAGCTGCAGATAACACCAGATCTCACAAGACTGACCCCAACACCCTCTTCAGATGCTAATGGCAATTCCAGGTTGTGACATGTGCTTCTGACCAACCAGCTATAAATCAGAGATTCTATGATCCTTTCCTCAGGCTTGATCTTTCGCAAGAACATCTCACAGAACTCAAGAAAAACATTTTACTTATTAGATTACTGGATGGATTATTACCCAAGAATACAGCTCATTTATCATGTTTTAGGGAAAGGGAGTGATGGATCATTACCATTTATTCCTTTATCAAAACTCATGGATGTGGGGGTCTCAAAAGAATACCTCCCACCTAAGGAGGTGGGGCTTACTTGATTGATTCTACACAGATTGTTTGGTTTCTGCTCATCCCCACTCTTAGGTACTGGCCTCTGCACCATCTTTGTTCCTTTGGGGTATAGCCAAGTTTTTCTTAGACAAAAGAGTCTCCCCTCTTGCCTTGGCTTCCTGTTTGTGGGGTGGAGAGGGAATCAGGGATACTAGAGATGACTGGTTGTTGTGTTATGGGTTTGAATTGTGTTTGGTTATAAAACAATCTTGTTGGAAAAAGTATGTGCGGAGTAGGGGAACAGTGGGAAGAGGAAGAAGGCGCCCCCACCTTATACCCACTGAGACACATCTCTAGTTATGTTTGAGGGATTCCATTGGTTGAATAAAGAGGGAGGTCAGATGACCTTCAGATTGTTCCACCATAGCTAGTAGCCTTGCTAACCAACTGTTGCAGGTTCTGAAAATAAAAACAATCTTGATAGTCACCACCTCCACCTCAAAAAATAAATACAAGTATCTGACTTAGGAACTGCCAGTGGAAGAGAGGCAGAGGGCAAGGCATGCAGGAAGGGGTGTGGGACCTCCAGCGCTCTGGATGTACCACCCTCCCAGTGCCTCCAAGTGTCCAGCACGTGTGAGCCACTCCACACCTGCATTGAGGTTTTGTTATGCAGGTTTCATTCCATTGGTATGGTGATTAAATCAGGACCATTGGGGATGAATTCAACCTCCAGCCCCTCTCAGCTACCCAGCTGTAGATGCCCTGGGCAATCAGCCCCAATCCACAGGCTTCCCAGAGGGAACAAAACTCAGGTGTGGATGAAAGGGGCTTGTTCTGAATAACAAAAGGTAATTGCAATGCTGGACCAGGAGAATACAAGGGTCTCAGGAGCTCTGCCAGGAACAGAGACCAAGACTAAATATATATTTCTTATAATAAATCACAATATCACAGTTATGGAAGAACAGTGGTGGAGCAGTGGTTAGGTCAATTGCCGAGGAGCCCAGGTCATATACTCCTGGGTTTGAGTCCTGGGTCTGGGGGGAGAAACGACCAGTGTGAACAACTAAATAAAAATAAAATGAGGTGCTTCTTCCTCCTCTCATCTCTCCTTCTGCCTGCCTGCTCACCTTCATTCCTGCCTGAACCTTTTCTTTAAAAAAAAAAATACAAAATAAGTAAGTAGCTATATTTTACATGCTTAATACAATGCCTGGCATATGTGTGTTCAATAAATGGCAGCTACATGTCATGGGAGAGAAACCTGAAGTTCAGAGACACTAAACAATTTGCTAAGGTCTCTTAGCTGGTAAATAGTTTTTGAATCCAGTCTGTCATATTTCTGTGTTTTGGTTTTTGACAGCTGCTCTATATAGCTTTAGGAGTTAGCTATCAACTTAGTAAGTAAGACACAAAGCCAATTCTTTGAAAAAAAATATAAATAAATGATAATCAAGAAAAAAGTCAGAGAGAACATAAATGAGAAAAAGAGAACCTGTTAGAGAAGGGAAAAGCCTATGGCACAAATACAAAGCTTTTACAAATTTTAAAATACTACTTACAATTTTATGCATAATTGCAAATCTAGGTGAAATACATGCTTGTCTAAGAAAACATGAACAACCAAAACTTAGCGCCAGAAGAAAACCAAACATAAACGGACAAAGCTGTAAATGATCTGATCCCTCTCCTTGTAAAAGAAGATTCTGTTAAACCTTCGAGGAATAAGTAATTCCTAAGTCCTTCAAATTGCGTGAGAGCATAGGAAAAGGTAATGCTTCCCAAGTCATTTTACCTGGTTTATTTTACTGATCCTAGCTCTCTCAAGAAGGGAGGTGGGTCTCCAGCAGAGGGTTCCAGTCCCACATCCACTCTAACCACTTCTGTGACCTTGGATATGTAACCGGGTCTCTTGAGGCCTGTTTGTTTCTCTGTAAAGTGGGCATCATAAGAATTACCTGTCTTACAGGATTTCTGTGCCAATGTGATGGTCCAAGTACAGGGCTTACAACATGCTTGCTGTCACTAAGAAAATAAAATGATAAGCTTGTTCCACTTAGCTACAATAATATTAAAAATACATCATCACCCCACAAAGGCCAAGAATAAGTGGTAAAATAATAATACTCCATTTATTCTAAGAATGAAAGGTTGGTTCAACCTGATGAAATCTAACAATAAAATTCATGACATCAAGAAAGAAACACACCATATAATCATCTCAATATATGCTGCAACTTGGTGTGAGCAGTCATGACTAATAAAAACTGTGCGTGAAATGAAACTCACTTGCAATGTCTTGATAAGCATATTTAAGAAAACACTATACTTAGGGAGAAACTATTAATTGAGGTCTCCTCATTAAAGTCAGGGACAAAAAAAAACAACTCACTGTTACTACTATTATTTAACACTGTTCTGGAAGGCTTGACGAGTACAATAAAACCAGAGGAAGAAATTTTTATTGTTAGCATTATAGGGAAGAGTTACATTGTATGTATGCAGGTTATATTTAACAGGAAGTATGTGTTGGTTAGATGACTGAAGTTCATTGCTATTCTTCTTATTCTTAAGGGAAGGTGCAGGCAGGAATGAAGGCGAGCAGGCAGGCAGGCAGGAAGAGAGAGGAGGAAGAAGCATTTATTTTATATAGTTGTTCATCTTGGTCGTTCCCCCAGGACCAGGGCTGGAACCTGGGTCCTTGGGACGTGTGTGGACTCCGTCGGGTGAACTTATCGGTGAGCCCAGCAGGGGGCAGCTCATCACTACTACATAGCGGTTGGCCATGCTGTATAGTGAGATGGTGATGGTGATGGTAACTCTGTTGACAAAAGGTTTATTATTTTGGTTGATCAGGGGGAGATTGAGGGCTGGTTGTCTTCAGGGGTTGAATTTGGAGAAACTGTGAGGTAATAGGTATATTCTTGGGCATATTTGCGGGAGCGTGTTTATGTTGATTTCGGTTGTTATGTGGTTGTGTTCCTCCAGTTCAAAGAGCAGAGGATCTCACTGGAGGGGTCTCTGAAGACTTTCTAGTTCAACCCAACCACTCATAGACAGAGAAACTGAGTTTTAAAGAGTCAGAGTAACCCGCCAAGGGTGGCCAGCAGAGGGAGCACGAACGTTAGGTTGGCGGGTTCCCAGGTCTCGTTCTGGCCCCCACACTGCGTCTGGGGGCGTCGAGAGCTGCTCCGCGTCCCGTCCCTTGTCCCTTGGAGCGGGGTTTGGGGCTTGTGGTTTGAAGGGATTGCCTTTACAGTAGCTGTGGCCGGGTCACACCCTCAGAAGCCACCTTGATTATATCTGTTGGCAAATGTGATCCTTCATTATTCTCTTTCCCATCCTAACTCTGCACGGATTTCCTCCCAGCGGCCCCTGGGCACCTACCCAGATGAGCACTTCACGGAGGACGTCCCGCGCCAGAGCATCGCCGCCTTCCAGTGCCGCCTGGCTCAGATCTCGCGAGACATCCGGGAGCGGAACCAAGGCCTGGAGCTTCCCTATGCCTACCTGGACCCTCCCCTCATTGAGAACAGTGTGTCTATCTAACCTCGCCCTCCTACACCCTAGAAGGAAAGACCAGACGAGAGGAGGGCCAGCTTCTCAGGGTCCTCCAGGGCCTTCCCTGTTAGCAGGCAGCCTAAACTCTTCCTCCAACATGGTGACCTTTTGCATCCAAGATGGCTCCAGCATCTTATGAACTGGGTCCTAAACTGAGGGACCAGTACAGGAGTGCCCAGGATGAGAGGCAGCTGGCTAAAACCAAACGCACAACAGGTTCCTCCAAAAAGAAGGAACCCCACCACCCCTTGCCATACTTTGAGCAGCCTCTTATCCCCGTCTCCTGTGAAAATCTACCTCTTCCCATTGGCACCCCAGCTTGGGACTCTGACCTCTCCTTCCCAGTACTCCCCATCCCCAAACTCTTTCTCTGACCTGCCTTTTGTTTCTACTTTCCTCTAAGCCCAGGGCCAACCAATCCAGCCTACTTCTCTGGAAAAGCCTGAAGATTGAGCAAGAAAGTGGTATGTCCTGGATCTGCCATGTGGTCCTCCCAACCCTAGCATCGTTGAGAGAAGAGTTAGAGTTAGAGCCCAGCTTGCTGGGCCTCTAATAGCAGTTCTCAGGGTCAGGCTTTCTGGCCTAGAGGGTGTGTGCGTGTGTGTGTTGTGTGTCTCTTCCCAGCTCTTGTACTATTTATGCCCGCTATCATCTCCTTCAGATCTTTTGTCCTTGAGCCCAGTGATTCAATAAACATATTTGGCTGCCATTTAATTTTTTGATATATATGTGTATGTATAGGTGAGTGGTTGAGGTACCAGGGCATTAGAGAAGACGGGAGAAGCAGTGAGTACCTGGGTCAGCTCTTCTGGAGACGGGAAGCCTCCCAGCTTAACCCACTACCTAGCTAGGCCCTAGGTTCCTGTCTTCAACCCCCACAGTGTTATCCATCAGGAAGTGAAGGAATATCCACACTCTGTGGTCTATTAGAGAGAAAACAGGTATCTTGCAAAGCCATAGGATTTAGTTTCTGGGTGTGGGTGTTGTTAGTGCTGCCACTTACGTTCCTTTTTTGGACACATGGAAGAATAAACCTGCTGTTCTAGAAGCACATGTTGAGGTCATACTTCCACTAGCTTCTGTCTCTAAGGGACAAGAGTCGAGTCCCCTGTTGACATGAGTTGGACATGGACTGAGTGAGAAATAAACTTTCATTGGATTAAACCATTAAGATTTGGGGATTATTGGTTGCAGAGGACAGATAGTTCTCTGGGAAGTCTGATGACCTTCCAGCCCCACACTCTTTCGTCCACATCTTCTTGTCTCCACGGCTACCCAATATCTTGGTCTCCTGTTTCCCTAGACCTCTAATTCAGCCTGCCTTATCTTTTGTGCCTCCCAAGTCAAATTCTGTGCCTGACCTAACCCTGGTCATGGCCTCTCTCTGATCAGAGTCACAGTGTCTTTGAATAGCATCAAGGTAACTGTTCCTCCCTCACTGTAAGTGCGAATGGTGTGTGTGTGTGTGTGGGGGGGGTCAGATGACTTGTGTCACAATAACTGATAACCCACCCAGAGCTTTACATCAATAAGGGCTTGCTCTCCTGCAGCAGCTCACAGCCCCACACCAGACCAGCCTTGCTGTTTATTCCGACTACTTGACTTTGACTGCCAGGATCTAAGAAGATGAAAAGTGCTCACTGGACAAGCACAGCTCTACAAAAAGTGGCAGATCTGGCCTTATTTCCTTCCTACACCATCGGAGAGCCTCTTCTCTGTCAGCATTTTGGTGCAACCTCTGACCTTTCTGACCCAGCTACAAACATGGCCGGTTCCTTTCCAGCCCCAAAGTTTTCTTCTTCTTCAACCAGTTCCCTTTTCCTGTGCTGCAGTGTGGGAGGGATGAGAGGAGGAAGGGCACCAGAGCATGTGGTGATGTTAGAGTATGGATTTTCACTTCCTGCCCGTGTGACCCAGGGAGAAGAGACTCCCCAAGCCACTCTGCAGGGAGAGGTATGTTTGGAGACATCTCGCCTGCAGATTCCAACCTAAGAATTTAGCCCAAATCACCAGATTTTGCTCACCTTGGAAAAAATCGAAGACTATGACATACCTGGAGGCATCTCCACAGGGAGAGCTGTGGGAGAGGCTCGATGTGCTAGTCCCCCCCACCAACCTTTGCTTTAGGACAGCAGGACCAGGAGACACTGAGTCAGCGCACACTCAGGCAATCTGTCCCTTCCAAGAAGATGCACATTCCTGGGCCAGCACCAAGTTAGCATTAGAAGGCATGCCCATCCTAAAAAATGCCCCTGAGCCTGAGAGGGAGGGGCCGGAGTGGATGCTGGAATCTAACTTCGCAGGAAGCCAGCTTGGAGGGAGATTTATTGGGAAGACACACCTAGCTACGAGGGTGCTGGGCTCCTTGGGGACAGGATATGAAGAAGGGACTCAGGTAAAGAGCCCTTGCTGGGCAAAGGGCTTCCTCCGGCTCACACTCTGGACCCCTCTCTACTGTTTGGTCAGTCTGGAGTGTGACTGGCAGAGTGGAAGCATGCCAGCCTTCTCCTCTGGCTGGCCTTGAGCAAGTGGCTCAAACTCGGTGACCCACATCTGTCAGATAAATGGGAAGGATGAGAAGACCTGGAAAGTCCCTTCCAGCATTGACATTCTAGGGTCTGCTTACCTCACAGACACTGAGACATTGGAGGCTGTGAACTCCCTTGGCACAGTCCTTAATTCCACTGCGTTACAGTGAGACAGACAGCAAACACATACATAAACAAAAACAAAGATGTCCTTTCGTGGGGTTAAAACTGGGTGATACGTTAACATGAATGGGGTGGAGAGAGGGGTAAATCATGTCTGGGGGTCAGGAAAAGCCACTCTGAGGTGACTGTTGAGACCTGGATGACAAGAATAAGACACTTGAAGCAGCTTATGGAAAAAGATGTCAACAGACTAGTCACAGGGAAAGTGCAAGGGCTTTTAAAGGCCCTTCTATAGTCAAGGAACAGAGAAGAATGTGAGAAGGCCAGAATGACTAGAATAAGGTGACAGGAGTGGGCAGAGCTGGGTCATGCCCGGTTCCCTGTAAGTCCTTGGATTTGATTCTAAGGGCAACACAGTTTTAAGCTCTGGTGAGTTTTCAGCAGGGGATTGAGCTGATTTAATTTTTGTCTCTGTGTCTCAGGGGAGTGGGGCCCAAGGTGTTGCTTCTTGCCATACAGGACTTGGGGTGGGGTCAGGCAGTGTGCCCCAGCCGTGAGAACTCAGCTTCCCATGTGGGCGGCCCATCGCAAGCCAGCCCAGCCTGCTAGCATCCTCTCCTGTGCCCCATCCCTCCCAGTGCCTCTTCTGTGCTCCGGCCTGCCCCAGCTCCTGGAGAACCAGTTCTCCAGCCCAGTGAGCACCTATCTGGAGTCATGCATCCACCCCATTGCATCCTGATGCCTAATTTCATCCATGGCCCCAGCCCCATTCACCTCCCCATCATCCCCACCTCTGTCTGCTTCCCTTAGAACTTAATTCTCACTCCACACGAGCCCGGATCAAACCCAGAGCTGCCACTCCTGCCTTTTTGGAAAAGAGGGATTGGTTGAGGGGAGATCTATTGAGAGTGGTTATAATTTTAGAGAGGCAGCTTTCGGGGCAGAGGTCAATCCCCACCATTTGTGGTCACATCAAACTCTTCTACACCATCAGCTCCCTGCTTCCCTGAGGTCCCCTTGACCTCTGTGCCCTGCCTCCTCTCCCTCTTCTCCAGAGTGATGTGACCACTGGACTAGAAGGTTAAGGTGGGCTTCTCACCCTCACTGCCCCACAGTCCTGTGTCTGAGAGGGACCTGGAGGTGTGGTTTCCCAAGCCCCAGAGCCTTGGCTCCCATTCTTCCAGCCCAATAACTGGCCAGTCTTCAGCAGCATAGTCTCAGGAAGAAGGGAGTGGCTAGCAAGCAGGAGGTTGACAGAGTTTGCATGAAATTTGCATTTAAGATGCATCAGTTTTCTAGTATTCCCCAGGAGTCCTCAGGTAGCTGATCCCAGGAAGACAGGCCTGACCAGTCCAATAGTTCCTGTCCTCAGGCATGGGACAGCACTGTGCCAACCCTGCCACTCACCCAGAGCAGGGACATGACCATCATCCCCAGCCTTCACCCCAATCCTGCCTCCATCCTTTGCCACTCCCTCCCCTCCCCTTACCTTTTCCCCAATCCAACTCTACTCTCTTAATCTTCACCCTAATTCCCATCTCTGCATAAGTTCCCAGCCTTGATTTAATTCTTATCACGAACTCCTTCTTGTTTTCAATTCCCCAGGTACCAGAAACTGTGCCAGGAGACAAAGAGAAAACCAAAGCAAATTATGGGCTGTCTAACCTAGTAGATGAATGTAAGAAAGATGTTGACTACAGTGCTGTGAGAACCAATAGTAGTGAAATTTGGTCTTCCTTAAGGAAGCAACTAGCAAGCTAAGATCAGAGGAAAAAGGACACTTGAACCAGGTCCAGTAGGTAGAGTGGGAACACATATGTTCAAAGGCATGGTGGTTGGAAGGGGATGGCCTTCCTTCTTTCATGCCTTTGCTCAAAAGTCCCCTTCTCACAGAGCCCCTCCATGGCCACTTTGCAGCTAAAGTTTGCTCTCCTCTACTTTATTTTTTATCACTTTTATTTTTACACATCGAAATAAACTCATATGTATAGGTTCTCCATTCCACATAGGTATGTGAACACACCATGCCCTCCACCAAATCATCAACTGCCTTTCACCATTGTCAAGTGGGTTCTGCCATCATTTGCCCCCCAACCCTGTCCCATTCCCTATTGGTAACCTCAGTTCTATTGCATGTATCCAAGGGTTGTTTTTGTTTCATCTGTTTCTTCGTTTTATCTGTTTAAGTTCCACCTGTGAGTGAGGTCATCTGGTATCTGTCTGTCTTCTTTTGACTTATTTCACTTAGTGTAAACCCCGTTAGATGCATCCATGTTAATTCAAATGATAGAATTTCATCTCCTCTAAGGGCTGTATAGTGTTCCATTGTGTAAATATTCGTATATTCTTTATCCACTCATCTGATATTGGCCATATAGGTAGTTTCCAGTTCTTAGCTATTGTGTATAGGGCTGCAATAAACTATTGTGTATAGGCGCATGCATCTCTGTGAATGAGTGTTTTTGTATTTTGGGGATAAATACTCAGAAGTGGGATGGTGGGATCATATGGGATTTCAATGCTCAACTTTTTGAGGAATCTCCAAACTGTTTTCCATAGGGGTGACATCCCCTATACTTTATATTAGCCTTCTCTGTTTAATTTTTTTCTCCTCAGTACATCACTATTTAGCACAGTATTCACTTGGTTGTTAGATAATATTGTTTATTTTTTTTCCCCCTCTAAAACGTACACTCCATGAGGGAGGACAGAGATTTATTTTGGTTGCATTGTATTTTTAGGGACTGACACAGTGCCAGGTCATGAATGAATGAATGATACTTAGTCACACAAGTGAGCACAAGGAAATGTGGTAGGGGATGAGAGTTTCAAGGCCAGGGGCCCACATGAAGGAATGATGTCATTATTGCAAGGGCAAGGAGGAACCACTAGCCACCTTGATCTAGAGGTGGAATTGGTGGTGGTGGTGGTGGTGTGTATGACATGAGCAGATCTGAGTCTTGAAAAAGGTCATTTCACTCCCTAACTCTAATCACATCCCTGTCCATAAGCTCCACCTGAATTTCAATCTCATCTCTATTCTTCACCCAATCCCAAATATTCCAGAACCTTCTCTCCATCTCAGAATCCCAGCCTCCTGTGGTTATAACTTGACCTGGGTACTGTGTGACTTTTCTTTGATGGTGGCAGGCAGGTGCCACCAAAGAGGAAACCTGGATTTGTACTTCCTCACTGGCAGGAGCTGCCCTTAGGAGGAACAAGGAAAGGGCAGGTCTGGAAAAAGGGTAGAAACATGGACTTCTCACTCTTTCTGAGTCGCAAGCACTATTGGCGGAGACTATAACTCCCGCCCTCTCTCGTAATCCAATCTTAGTCCCATCACCTTCTAAACTCAGCCCTATCTCAGGGTCTGGCCCTCCCCTCATCCTCTTGCCTTGGACTTCCGTGATTTTATCAAAAACTAAACCCCAATTCCAACCCCCTTCTCGGTCCAGTACTTAATATCCAAAATTATAGCAAACAAATGATTATTTATTGTCCCTCTCTCTCAGCTTCAGTAAGCTCTGTGTGTATTTTATTTTTCCTTTGTATCTGCAGTGTCTAGAACAGTGCCTGGAACACTGTGTCCACAATATCTGCTGATTGAACGAAGGCACCAGAGAATGAATGACCTGGTTACCAATTCCACTGGAGCCCAGCCTTGGTTCCAACCCTCTTCCTGACTTCATTGCTTTAGTTTCTCCCCTCTGTGCCCCATCCTCCCCACACTTCAGGTGAGGGGGAGTACTTTATAAAGTTGAGGGACACCATAGAGTAGTGGGATCATATGGTAAAGGGGGTTTGCTTATTCTTTTATTTTTAATTTCTTTTTCTTTTTCCCCTTTTTATTTATTATTTTTTTATTGATAAGAAAGACAAAAAATTATTCTTGGGATCTAAAACAATTATAACACAAGAGTGAAATGCAGAAAGGTGCAGGTACCACCCAGATCAAGAACATTCCAAGTTCCTTACATGGCTCCTTCTTACAGGATCTCAATTCCTATTCCAGAGCTGCTCGCTTGTCTGGTTTACGTAAGAAAAAGTTCCATTTGTCTGGCTTGTATAAGAATTGCTTAGTTTTGCCCACTCTTGAACCTCATACGAATGGAATGATACTGCATGTACTCTCTCTCTTTAAGGAAAGGTACAGGCAGGAATGAAGGCAAGTAGGCAGGCAGGCAAGGAGAGGGAGGAGGAAAAGCAGTTTATTTTATTTTTATTTAGTTATTCACACTGGTTATCCCCCCACCCCACCCCTGCCACCCAGGAGGCAAACCTTGGTCATGGGGATGTACATGGACTGTGCTCCTTTGGAGACAGCTGACACAACCACTACTCCACCAGAGCATGCAACATATGTCTAGTTGGGTCCCCACAATGGTCAGAGAGATGGAGTCCCTTGTTCCTGACAAGAAGTCGGTACCTATAGCCACCTTGACTTTGTAGATGGCCATGGATGCTCTTCAGGAGGCCAGATGGGGACTCGATCACAGACACTTGTATCTAGTTTTTTTTTATGTCCAGTTTCATTCACTCAACATAATCTTTATGAGGCTCATCTACTTGTTGTTTGCTCTTTTTTTCTTCTTTTTTAGTCACCGGGTAGGATTCTATGCTATCTTTTCATGACAAATTACATAGAAACTGTTTAGCTTAATTCAAATTTCACTTCAGCTGTCTTTCATTTTTGTGTTCAATTCCAATCCCTCTTCAGTGAATCCTGGCCCCACAGGAAGCAACAGATATACCGTCTCCTATCCCTGTCATCTCTCCTAGAGCTGCTCTGCACCTCAGGTTCCCTGAGCCCTAACTTCAACACTGCCACCCTCCCTGGCTTGGTCTCCAGGCTCTGGGACAGAAAGATGAGCCAGCTTCCCTGCTGTGGCTTCCACCTGGCCCATTTCCCAGAGAAGAAGGGCAGCAGGTCGGCTGGACAGCGAGTTTGTGCTGCACCCCCTGCCCACAGGGGGCCCCAGAACCTGCTGCCCTTGGCCATGCTTAGCAGGGGTACCCAGCGGGCACCTCAGCCCAAGGGGGCGGGCAGAAGGAAGGTGCTTATTAGGGTGATAAAGATCTGGGGGCCCCACCCAGGGCCCCCTCCCCCAACTTCCCTGGGGCCCTGGCTCAGGATGGACTGGCTCCCCCACCCTGAAGGCTCCTTCATCCCAGGCATCCTCCACCCACCCTCTCAGAGGCAACCCAGCACCCTGCCTGCTGTTCCTCCCTGGCTGCTCCCAGAGGGCTGGCCGTCCAGACGCGGGTGTGCTCACCCGCCAAGAGCGCGCCCTGCCCAGCCTGTCGGCACCCAGCCGGCTCCTAGGGCAGCAGCTTCTCCAGACTCCCGGCTGCTGGCAGGTCATCCCTGCCTCACCTCCCCAGCTCTGGAGTCTGGCCCTCCCACTCCTCTCTGTGGCCAGCTTCTGCTTGGTTTGGGCCCTTGTGTGGCCTTCCCCAGCCACAAGTGTCTGCGATTGAGTCCCCATCTGGCCTCCTGAAGAGCAGCCATGGCCACTTACAAAGTCAAGGTGGCTACAGGTACGGACCTCTTGTCAGGAACAAGGGACTCCATCTCTCTGACCATCGTGGGGACCCAAGGAGAGAGCCATAAACAGCTGCTGAACCACTTTGGGAGAGACTTTGCAACTGGGGCGGTGAGTGTGTGTGCGTGCTGTGTATGTGCTGGATGTGGTATGTGTGAGTGTGCATGTCTGTGTGTGAGTGTGTGTGCTTTGCGTATGTGACTGTATGTACTATGCATGTGTGTATGGAGTGTGAGTGTGTATTAGTGAGTATTGTGTGTACGTATTATGCGTGTGTGTGCTGTGTGAATATGTTTGTGTGCGTCGTGTCTATTGTATGTGCTATGTGTGCATGTTGTATGTGCTGTGTGAGTGTGTCTGTGCATGCGGTGTGTGTATGTGTGTTTTGCTGTATGTGTTGCTGCACATATGTGTGAATGTGTGTGGTGTGTGTGTGAGTGATATGCATGAGGATGTGTAAGTGTGTATGTGGTGTGTGAGTATGTATATGCGTGGTGTGTGTGACTGTGTATGTGTGAGAGCTCTGAGTATGTAGGTGTACTGTGCGCATGTGTGAGTGTGTGTGGTATGTGACTGTGGGGAGCACAGGAGGGATGGCGAGTGCAGGGAGGGAGCCGGGAGAGTCATGCTTGACCAGGAGAGGTGGCAGAAGAGGAGGCTAGGCTGGCAGCCTTGGGTGAGGTTGAAAGAGTGGTCTCCAGAAGTGGCTCCCGATGCCCCTCGCCACAGACCAAGCTCCAGCCTCCTCCCACTTCCCTGGTCTCGGAGCCATCCTTCTTCATCCCTGACTGACTGTCATCCCTGTTTGGTCATCACTCACCTCTCTCCTTCCCCTTTTCATACCTCTTCTCTCCCTCATCCTTCTTCTCCATCATCTCCTGACCCTCTCCCTCTCCCTTTATCTCTCCTTTCTCATCCTTTCCCCATGGCCTCTCCCTTCTCCCTTTCCCATTTCCTCCCTTCTCCCTTCTTCTCCCTGTCCCATGCTTACTCTTCCCAAATTAAGTTTCATCATAACTGACTTAAAGTCACAGTGGATTCTCCGTGACTTAAAATGGCACCAGACCAGCCCGTCCTGTGGGGACCTGCCTGTCCTGTGGGGACCTGCCTGTCCTGTGATGAAAGGCATCCTTTGCTGGGCCCTCAGCCCTCAAACCTGATTTTGAGTCAGACCTAGCCACCTACTGCTCTGTGACCTTAGTAGGTCACTCTTATTTATGTGACCATTTATGAATCTCCATATGTCATTGATAAGTGGGAGAAAGAGACGAGCTGGAGACTGAGACTGTAGGAGGTTTTGGGAAGCCTTAGCTCTGACTTGGGCCCCTTTGCAACCAGCCCCTGCGGGGGGCTGCACAGCTCTTGAAGCTCAGATGACCAGGACAGGAAGTAGAAGAAGATGTGACCCCAGGAGCCTGGAATGACAGAGGCATGAACTGGGGTCCTGTCCCACCCCAAGTAGAGGGGCCCTTCAGGGGACAGTCATGTTGGAGGGGTAGGAGGAGGTCACCAGGGCCCAGGGTGTGAGTGAGGAGTCTGAGTATGTGTGTGTGTGTGTGTGTGTGTGTGTGTGTGTGTGTGTGTGTGTGTGTGTGTGTGTGGCCTGAGGAGCCAGGGTAGTGTCCTGCCTGCTCAGCTGGCCCTGTGCCCTGCCCAGGTCGATGAGTACACCATCCAGTGCCAGCAAGACCTGGGGGAGCTCATCATGATCCGCCTGCACAAGGAACGCTACTACTTCTTCCGCAAGAACCCCTGGTACTGCAACTATGTGCAGATCTGCGCACCCAACAGCCGCATCTACCACTTCCCGGCCTACCAGTGGATGGATGGCTACCAGACTCTGGCGCTCCGGGAGGCTACAGGCAAGCCCTCATCACCCTGTCCCATGCCGGTAGGCTGCTTGCTCTGGCCGGGCCTCCTGGCATGGCCACTCCAGGCTCCCAATGCCAGCCAAGTGCCAGCACCCCCAGGCCTCTCAGGAGCGCCAATCACTCTGATATATTGCCCTCTGTCATTGCTGCTGCACTTGGCTCTGCTCTGTGCTGCCTCTTAGAGCAGCAGAGATGAATGAAGCAGACAGACGTGCTCTGTTACCTTAACAGTCGTCCTCTTGACACCCAAGGATGCTCAGCCACTCTAAAAAACTCCCTTGCTCCTTTAAGTACAGGCCTCAGGACTCTGACAGGATGATGTCCTATTTATGCCAAATAGCCAACATGTCCTTCTACTCCAGAATGACTCCCTCTTACTCCAGTCGGTTGCCTTGTTGCTTTACTAGGGTGCCCCATTATGCCAACTGCTGCCTTGCTGTTTCAGTAAGAAGCCCTGCTAGATCACACCCCTGTGGCTCAGGTGGCTAAGATGCAGGCCATGTAAAGCCCGTGAACTGGAGTTCAAGACCTGGGGCCAGGGGCAAAAGTTAAAAAAGAGAAGTTCCTGTTAGCCTAATTAATTCCAACTCCCAATTACACTAAGCAGGCGGTCTTGCCCTAATAATAGTGTCTTGGTTTTCTAAATGAGCATTTTTTCAACTGAGGGGCTGTTCTGTTGCTTCAGAGCATCCCTATTACCCTGACAGGACACCGTCTTATCCAGCAGGACTCACTGTTACTTTGAAAGTCCCTGCTTAATGCAATAAGGCTCTATTAGTCTCCAGTAGGAGGCCCTGTTACTCACATAGGTTGTCAGGGGTTTCTGAGGTGTCTGATCAAAGATGCCTGGCTGTTCTCCCCGTTTCAGGGACTAACCCTGAGTTCCTTGTGTCCACCTCTGTCACAGACCGTGTCTGGTAAACTCGGGTCAGTGTCTTAATATGTGGCCACTTCATGGGGACTGGAGGTCTATCCCCTTTTGTTCTCCTGGCTCTACCTCTTAAACTTCTGGCCTCCCTCAAGGTGAACGGGAGTAGAGGGCAGAGCTGAAGGGGTCTCATGGCCTAGAGCCTCATTCTCCTTGTGGCTGAACACCCCTACCTGCCTCTCATTTCCGTTGCAAAGCCTTTCCCTGGGAGCAGGAGAGGGAGTGGAGCTGGGGAAAGGAGAGGCAGGCAGGCCTGGGAGAGGGCGGAGAGGCCAAGGGGAGGGTCTCACTGGGATGCAGGCATCTTCCCACAGTGACAGGTCTGAGTGGCATGGAAACAGGGGACAGGCAGGTGACACTGGGTGGCCAGGCGGAAATGGGGTTGGGTGGGGCAGCTGTCATGCAATACCAGGGCAGGGAGACTTGAGTCACCTGATGGGTCCTTAAAGGAGTGAGGTTCCCATCCCTGGGATGCAGCTGAACTGGGTCTCTGGGCCTCACCCCTCCAGGAGGCGCTGTTCCACCCAGAGGGCACATGAGCTGAGGCAGGTGAAGGAGTGGGAGGGTGGTAAAGGGGGCCTTGAAGAAACATGATGGCACCACAGGCGCAGACACAGGACAACTTGGGGCTACCAGGCAGGATGCTGGAGACAGACAGGCCTACATCTGGATCTCAGCTCCACCGCTTACAGCTAGACATCTGGGCATAATCCCAAATTCTTCTGGTCCTCGGTATTCTTATCTCTAAAAGTGGGCTAACAACAGAACCGCCTTCATAGGGCTGATGTGAGAACCTAATGAAATCACCTCTAAAGGGGTTTTAAAAAGACGTAACAACTGTTAGTGGTTATTAGTGGGCGAGCGATCAGAGCAGATGCCTTGGCTCAGATTCCAGATTGCTGTTTTCTCCTTTTAATCAAGCGTGACAATATAGTTCCTTAGGTGAAAAGATAGAGCCAGAGGTGTTTTGAAATTCGGATTTCATTTAGAACACACACACACACACACACACACACACACACACACACACACACGTTGCATGTGTATGGAATTGTTGGTTCATAAAATGGCCCCCATACGTAGAGGGCAAGGGGAGAATGAAGAAAGAGGCAGACCATTCCAGATTGGTAGGGGTCAGGTTTAATAAGCAAGGAAACTTACAACCTTGTCTTGGGTGACTGCAAGGCCAGTAGATCTCCACACCCAGTCATCAGAATCTTGAGTTCACACAGAGGCCTGGGCCGGGTTCAGTCACATACTGTCCAAATGAACTCAGCAACACACTGCTCTCTCGAGGCTGCCTCCTTGAAAACGGCTCCCATGGTAGGAGTCTTGGGCAGAGTACACCATCCTAGGACAGGGGAGGGGCGGGGAGCCTCTGGTTTCCTCCATCCAGCTGTGGGTTAATGGTCACATCCTCTCCTTGACCTCCTCCAATGAAAAAATACATGCATAAATACATATGTGGCTTTATACACACATTACATATATACACACGTGTGTGTATATATATGCATCTTCTCTGTTCACTAGAGCACTCCTAATAAATGTTAATATTTTTATAGCAAAAACTGAGATCGTTACATGAAGTGAGTTAAATAGAAACTGTTATGTGTATGACTTCAGGCAAATTTAGAGCAGATCTTGCCAACCTAGGAATTTGTACCTTCCTTGTGAAAACAAAACAACGCAACACACTTGACCTCTACACCTTTTGGCTTTTGGAGTTGAGACGGGATTTGGGGTCTATAATAGTCACCAGCCGCAGAAGGCTGTTCTTGGCTGGATGAAGGGGTCAATGTGAGTAAAGTGAGTAAGTGCCTGGTACCTAGAAAGTAAAGTGCTGACATCCAGCTTGAGGGGTAGAGTGTCGGGGAGGAGGATGGTCCGTGACCCTTTCATCTGAGCTTTTAGGAGAAGACACACCCTTCCTCTCCTGGGTAAGCCTTCCCTATCATTTCCTACAGCAAAGACACCAGCGGATGACACACTTCCCATACTTCTGGAGCACCGACAGGAAGAGATCAGAGCCAAGCAGGACTTCTACCGGTGAGTGGAAGGTGGCAGCAGCTGAGGGAGGTCAGGGGCCTGGTGATGGCTGTGCCCAGTACCCTGGGATGGTGCATGGGCACCAGGACTCATCGTCTGACTTCTCTTTGCAGCTGGAGGGTCTTTGTGCCTGGCTTACCCAACTACGTGCACATCCCCAGTTACCGCCCTCCTGTCCGCAGAAACCCTAACCGACCTGAGTAAGGACCTGAGGCTGCTTGAGGGGGTCCCTTCTGTGGCTGATACCCAGGGCTCTGCCTCCAGGGCCCCCAGTGCCTGGCCCCAGCTCTACACTTCTACCCACAGGTGGAATGGCTATATCCCAGGATTCCCCATTCTCATCAACATTAAGGCCACCAAATACCTGAACTCAAATCTCCGCTTCTCCTTCATCAAGACAGCCTCCTTCTTTATGCGCCTGGCACCCATGTGAGTGTGGTTTTGCGGGGGCCTGTAAAGACGCTCTCAACCCAAGCAAGCCCACCTGACTCCATAGCCACAGAGGGAAATAGCCATGAAGGCAGAGGGAGCTCAAAAGGCAGAACTCGAAAACCTGAGCCGTGATACTCAGACACACAGACTTAGAAGCACCCGGAAACCCCAAGACCCAGAGACCCAGACAGCAGAGACAGAGCCTCAGAGAACCTGAGACCCAGAGACCTAGGTGGATGGTGCAGCCCTGGCCCCAATGGGCTGCCCCTCTGCTGGCTTCCACCTTTGACTCTCCTATCCTAGGTCGCTGGCATTAAAAGTTCGCGGCCTGTTGGACTGCAAACAGTCGTGGAAGAGACTGAAGGACATTAGGAAAATTTTCCCTGCCAACAAGACAGTCATATCCGGTACGGGGTGGGGCACCCGAATGGAACCAGGGGCAGCCAAGTGATCTCGGCGGAGGAACACGCCGCGTCCTGAGGCAGGACCCGGCTCCAGGTCCCGGTCCAGGTGCTGGGCCAAGCGCGCCAACCTTGAGCAGGAGACCGCAGCTGGCCGGGCGCGCCCTCTGGCGGCGGCTGCGGCTGCTGCTCCGTGGGAACGTCGCCTTGGGTCCCTCCCGCCCATTGGCGGGAGGCTAGGGACTTAGTTTTCTTCCCCAAGTCCTCCTGGGTGTTCATTGTCTTCCTCTGTCCAAGATCTCAGCCCCTTTCCTATCTGTCCCTGAGGGTGGCAGGGATGGTCGTGATGCCCCGCATCTCCCTCCCTGCAGAATACGTGACGGAGCACTGGGCAGAGGACAGATTTTTTGGGTATCAGTACCTCAATGGCATCAACCCAGGCCTGATCCGCCGCTGCACGCGGATCCCAGACAAGTTTCCTGTCACAGACGACATGGTGGCCCCGTTTCTGGGTGAGGGGACGTGTCTGCAAGCAGAGCTGGAGGTGAGGCCCGCTGGGATGGAGATTCCACTGTGCCCCTGCCTCTCTGCCTCTCCCTCCCTCCAGGGAACCTGTCTCTCCCCACTTCCCCCGACACTGTCCCACACTTCTCCTTCATCCCCATGGGGTCCCTGGTTAACCATGTGCCTGGGGGCCCAGGGAACTCTGCTCACAAGACCTGAGTTACGGGCGTCCCACGTTGGTGCCCACCTGCCTCCTCTCATGGCTTCCCTCCAGAAGGGGAACATTTACCTGGCAGACTACCGCATCTTGGATGGCATCCCCACGGTTGAGCTCAACGGCCAGAAGCAGCACCACTGCGCTCCGCTCTGCCTGCTGCACTTTGGCCCTGAAGAGAAAATGCTGCCCATAGCCATACAGGTGCCTGGGGTTCAGGCCTGGGCCTCTGTGTGAGCTCCTTGCAATGCGGGGTCCTGACTGTGTCTGTGCACCTGAGTTTGTGGGCTTGGGTGTGTATCTGTCCGTCCTATCTGTGTGTGCGGTAAATAGCTCAACTTAAACATGTACACACATGGCTCTTATGCAGCTGTGTGTGTGCACTCATCTGTGAGTTTATACCTGTGTGAGTGTGCACTTCTGTGTGTACGCAGCGGTGTCTGTGTGAGTGTATATTCTCAGGTGTGCCCCTAAGCATATACCTGTGATTGTGTATATTCCTCATTGTGTATGGCCAGTGCTGAACCTACTGTGTGACTGTGTGCAAACCCTGGACTAAATTCCTACATGTCCCTATGGATATACACCTGTTTGCTGCCACGAGGTAGAGAAAGACGCCGTGTGTGTGTGTGTGTGTGTGTGTGTGTGTGTGATCAGCCAAGCCCTGATGCTGATGCTCCTGGTTCATTAGTGAAACAGTGTAGACTAGATTTCAGTGACCACCTTCTCCCCAGGGGGAAGCTAAAGAAAAGGGACAGGGAAGATAATACAGGCAGAGGGAACAGCAAGAGCCAATGTGAAGCGGGAGGTGTGCTCAGGGGACATGGGGCACTGGAGAGGGGTCAAGTGTTGACCTCCTCAGACTCCTCTCTGCCTTTCTCCTGCAAGTGGGGGCTGTGTGGGCGTACGTGTCTTTGCCCTCACCTAATCCTCCTCCTTCCCTACCCCAGCTCAGCCAAACCCCGGGGCCTGACTGTCCCATCTTCCTGCCCAGCGACTCCGAGTGGGACTGGCTGCTGGCCAAGACATGGGTGCGCTATGCTGAGTTCTACTGTCATGAGGCCATCTCCCACCTGCTGGACACCCACCTCATAGCTGAGGCCTTCTCCCTGGCCACACTGAGGCAGCTGCCCATGTGCCACCCCCTCTACAAGGTATGGTCTTGGATGAAGGGTCCTCTGTGAAGCGTCACTACCCCCACCTGGCCTCAGAAAGACACCTCACTAGCTCAGCAGTCAGAAGGGTTCCAGTTAGACTTAGGGAGGCAGCTGGGGGTCCATAGACAGGGGTCTGACGTTGTAGAAATAGGGGTGCTGAGGTTCTTTGGTGGGGTAACTTCAACCTTCTCTCATAATCCTCCTTGCTTTCTCTTACAGCTCCTCATCCCTCACACCCGCTACACCATCCAGATCAATAGCATTGGACGGGCCCTCCTCCTCAATGACGGGGGCCTCTCTGCCAGGGTAAGACTTCTAGCTCCATGTCCAGCAAGATATTTGCTTTTCTCCTGGCCTGTGCAGTTAGAGTAAAAGCAGCATTTCCCCCTTGCCTTGAGATCATGAATGGGGCAGGGAGGGGAGGAGGGGATAGTTAAAGTGGGCCGCGTCCAAAGGGCACAGAGGCAGGGGCTGAGTGTGGTACCTGGAGCCTGAGAATTCCTGAGAATTCCCGAGTGGGGCGGAGGGAGCAGGCACTAGATTGTGTGGCAGGTGTGCACTCCAGCGTGGAGGACCAGCAGGCATCTCTGCAGATCCAGTCTGTCTCCTCCCTAACAGGGAACATCCCTGGGCCTGGAGGGCTTTGCAGAGGTGATGGTGCGGGCTCTGTCAGAGATGAGCTACGACCGTCTCTACCTCCCCAATGACTTCGTGGAGCGAGGGGTGCAGGACCTGCCAGGATATTATTACCGCGACGACTGCTTGGCCGTGTGGGATGCCCTGGAGAGGTGAGGTTGAGGCAGTAGTGGGTGACCCGCAGGGTGAACTCCGAGATGTTGGAGGGGATGTGGGAGTTTTTAAGACCCCAAGTCTGGGTGTGGTGCCATCCAGGGGCTTGGCCTTGGGGTAAGGTCTGGGGTCTGTGTCTGTCACACATGTGCTTACACTTTAGGGCCTGATGGGCCTCTTCCTTGCTTTGGTCCGAATGCACCTCCACCAGTCAGACCCCTTCTGGTCTCTGAGCTGCCCTTGGACCTCACCTGATTCTTATTATGAAGCACTTTGAGGATCTTTTGACCTTGCCAAGACACCCTTACGTTGCCCCACAGGACTTGCCCACCCACAAGCCTGAGGCTGTTCTGGGCCAGCCAAGTCCAGGGCATCCTTGGGAGATGGGAGAAGCATGATTGGGAGGGTCAGGGGTCGGGGGTCAGGTCCATACTACGTCCCTGTCGCTTGGTCAGGTATGTGACAGAGATCATCACCTACTATTACCCGTGTGATGCAGCTGTGGAGAGTGACCCAGAATTGCAGTCCTGGGTGCAGGAAATATTTAAGGAATGCTTCCTAGGTCGTGAGAGCTCAGGTATGGACCTGGTACAGGGTACCCTGCAGGGATTTGGGGCTATGGGCCCTCAAGGGTGGGCCAGGGCATAACTCCTTGTGGGCTGAAGGAGGCCAATCACAGCCCTAGGATTTTGACTGGGCCCTTTCCTGGTCCCTGGAGCAGTGGTATATTGGAGAGGAAAGTAAGGCAGGCCATTGTGCCGGCCTGTACTCAAAGACTGAGGGACATCCCTGCGGAGATCTGGAGGAGTCCCATTCCCCATCCTAGAAACAAATTTTTGTGGACTGAGAAGTTTTTGTGGACTTGAGCATGAGCTCAAACAGGATACAGCAGAGCGAGCTGGAGGCTGGAGAAGAGATGGGGGGAGCTGATGGGCTCCAGTGGGCAGGGTGGGGGAATCACGCTGAGGACATTCCGCTAGGGCACCTGTCTTTAAACACGGAGAGAGCATCCATGATCTGGGTACTGGGAGGCAAAAGGGAACAGTGAAAGTGCTGCCCTCTGGATGTTTAGTCTCTGCGGGTAGATGGGCAGCTGCACTCTGTATCAGCTCCAGTTGCGGGGAGGCCAGCAAGGGGCCTTAGGAACCTGGGGAGGCACCTATGGTGGGTAGCAGCCAGCGAAGATCTAGCTGAGCTCTAACGATGGCGAGCACCTAGCTAAGCTCTGCAGGGTGGGGAGGTCAGCCATGAGATGAGGGGGGTGGGGTTGGAGAGTTCTGGGTGGAAGTGGCATGTGGGAAGACCTGAGAGGCAAAGCGAGTGCAGTGAGTTCTTCCAGGTCCTGCAGCCACAGCTTACTGTGGGAGTTGGGCAGGCTTCTGCCTGGGGACAAGGCTAAAGCCATGGGCAGGGTCAGGTGGCACAGCCTGCTCAAGGTGTTTGGAAATATTCCAAGTGCCTTTGGGAGCCATAGAGGGGTCTGCAAAGAGATCAGATTTGTGTGTGAGAATGTCAGGTGACACTGGGTGGCTAGAAGACAGTTTGGGAGGTTGCTGTGGTATTCAGGAGGGAAGTGACAGGGGCCTGACTAGGGTGGGGGCTGTAGGGATGAAAAGAATTCCAGAACTAGTTGGGAAACATAAATGACAAGACTTGGTGACTGATTTGGGTTCGGCAGGAGGGGCTAGATGGGGGGAGGGAGGGGCCCAGGGTGACTCCCAGGTTTCGGGCTTTCACAACCGGGTGAGCAGTATGTCATTCCTTGGGCTGCCTGGAAAGAGGAGCAGTTTAGGAGGAAGATGATAGGTCTGGTTGAATGTTGGGATTTTAGAACCTGGAGTCACCCTGGCAATCAAGGCTGACTGCTCACGTGGGACAGCAGAAAAGAGAAACAAGCAGCTTGGTTGGGTGTGAGATGAAAGCCACCCGAGTGAGCATGGAGTCTCAAAAGAAAGAGGCATGGATAGTGGCTGAGGAGTGTGCAGAGTCAGGGTAGGAAAGCCAGAAAGCTCCACCCTGCGGCCTAGAACCAGAGAGGCCCTCTTAGGGAGCTGGAGGGTAGCCTCAGGCAGGTACCTAAAGCAGCCTGAGGCCAGCCGAGTTCCCCTCCCCAAGGCTTGTGGTTTGGCTAGGTATGAGCTGACTTTGTGGCCACAGGAGAGCTGAGCAGGCAGGATGAGGGCAGGGCTGTGACAGCTTAGAGCGTTGGCAGGATACAGTGAGCTAGACTTGATCACACACTCTGCAGGCCAGTCAGGACCTGGACAGGACTGATGGTCTTTCTATTGCTTCTCAGGTTTCCCCACGTGCTTGCGAACAGTGCCTGAGCTCATTCGATATGTCACTATCGTCATTTACACCTGCTCTGCCAAGCATGCATCTGTCAACACAGGGCAGGTACCTGTGCTCATCAGCCCCTACTCCTGCCCTAGCCCTAGACCTAACCTCAGTCCAGGCTCCACTTGGAACTCAACCTCAGCCATATTCCTTCATCCTATATGACTTGTTTCAATTCTAGTCTCAGCTTTAATCCCAGACTCACTTACAACCCAAGACTCTGGGGTTTTCACTCTGACCCAGAACCCCTCCTCTACCCTACCTCCAGCTGGAGTTCACCACCTGGATGCCCAACTTCCCGTCATCCATGCGCAGCCCACCAATGCAGGCCAAGGGGCTGACCACACTAGAGACCTACATGGACACGCTGCCCGATGTGAAAACCACGTGTATCATCCTTCTGGTGTTCTGGACTCTCAGCAGGGAGCCGGACGACAAGGTGCCCTGGGGCTCAAGGCTGCAGGCGGGTGGGGGGACTCAGCATGGGCAGGGGGCTGGGAGCTGGAGACCCACCCAGAAGAGAGGGTGTCCACGATACGCAGCAAGGGGAAGGGCAGAGGTATGGGGCCTGCTCGGTCCCAGCTGCTGGGTTCTGTGCCTGCAGCGGCCCCTGGGCCATTTCCCCGACATTCACTTTGTGGAGGATGCCCCGAGGAGGAGCATGCAGACCTTCCGCGAGCGCCTGAACCAGATCTCACACAACATCCGCCAGCGCAACAAGTGCCTCCCTATCCCCTACTACTATCTGGATCCCGTGCTGATCGAAAACAGTATTTCCATCTAGGAAAGCACTTGGCACTTCCCTTCCGCCTATTTAAAAACAAAAACAAAAACAAAAACCTTATAACACAAGTCTGCGTGTGTGGTGCGTGAGGCCGTTTACTAAGGGCACCCAGGGAGAGCTGGGCAGCCGGCGCAGTGCTCACTCAGTGATGTTCTCCACCACAGCTGGGTGCAAAGAGGCACGGAGCAGCGCCAGGGCCTGGTTCTGCTCCTGGATGTTCCATGAGATCCCAGCCAGGTGGCTCTGGAAGGTGGTTATGCTCTGGCACGGGGCCTCCTTGGTAAAGTGCTCATTGGGGTAGGTGCCCAGGTGCCGCTGGGATCAAAGAGGGAAGGCTATGACCTCCGCACCCCGGGGTAAAGCAATCTCATATTTCGACACAATGCTCTTCTGGTCCATCTAAGTTCCCTTACCTAGGGACCCAGACCACGAAGGACACTAATCTACCAGAAAAATCACCTGAGCCCCAACGAGGAACCCAGACCACCCAAGACCTGTCCAACCTGAAACATAAGCCACCTGTCCACCTAGGCAAACATCCACCCTAAACCCAGCCTACCAGAAACCTGAAACCCTCAAGTCATACTTGCTTTGGAATGCAGACCACTCTAGCTCCATCTAATAAGAACCCACGCTAGCTACCCTAAGCCACACCCCCAGTGACATATCACTCCTAGCAAGCTTTTGGCACCTAGAAGCCCAGCCTGCTAAAAATGTACCATCCAAATAACCATTGCCCCCAGGGTCCCTTCCTCATCGCACTCATTTTCCTGGAACCTGAGATACCCCACCCCCACCCCTGGGTCTTGCGTCCAGTGTCCTTTGTTTCACTGCTGATGCCCCAGAAGAGCATGAGGGCCTGGCATGTGGCATTGACCTCAGGGAGTGAGGTTACCAGGTGTGTGCAGCCTTTGGCAGTGGGTAGGGCAAGTCACATGGTGGTAGGAACATTGGCATCCAGGCACTGAATTCAAACTGACCCCCCAAACTCAGTCAGCACAGGGCTGGCAGTGCTCCTGCTAAGTCCACCCTCCCCACACTGTGTACGCCCCCAGGACTGGCTTGGCTCACCTGGATGCTGTTGACAGTTGCGTGCTGAGCTGAGCAGTTGAAGATGACCATGGCGAGATACTCAATGAGGCCAGCACAGCTGTCCAGGGCAGAGGGGATCCCTAGATGGGGTGGGTGAAGAAAATGGCTGAAACTCAGGAGCTCCTGCCCTGGGGAGGTGGGATCTAGAGGGCAGGAGGCAGGGACAGACACCTCACCTGAACTCATGCAGCTTAGAAAACCCTCCTGGAAGATCTTCATGACCTCGACCTGGAGCTCCACATCCCTGCTCGTCGTGCTGTCCTCTGGGTAGTAGATGCCAACAACGTCAGACACAAAGCTAGGGATTCAGGGGAGCACGGTGACTAATAGTTGGGAGCCTATGCTTCCCAGGAGTGAGTTGGAAGAGACCACTGAAACCTGCTGTCCAAAACAGGAGCAAACCGAGACCAGAGAAGGAAAATTGTCAACCACAGTCTGAACTGGTCCCCTGAGTTTCAGACTAAAGGCCCTCTCCACCAGTGGGTACAAGAGGAGGGCCCAAGAGGCACCGTCGGTTTGCAGATGTGTTTTATTGGCGATAGAGTTTGTTTCTTTTTCAAGTTGGATCAATGGCCAGTATTGAAATACTAGAAAATGTCTTGGTTTTTCTTGAAAAATCCAGACAGCTGGCTATAGTCAAAGCTGGGTCACCACTGTCTATGTCAATCACAAGTTCTCCACCAGTTACAGTCCCATAACTCTTGCCTCCTTGTTGGCCATGCATGCATGGCATTCCAGCCTGTTGAGCTACAGGGAAGGATTAGCCTCTCTGTGTGGATCTGTTGGATTTCTATTTCCCCTATTGATTCCCAAAAGGGAGAGCCACCCCCAACCATAGCAGGGCATGCTGGTCTATTGCTCTCCTGTGTTCCTGAGGACCTGAAGGGGAGATGAGGCCGGAGCTGGGTTTGAAGGGGCAGTGTTTGGAGAGGGAGAGCAGGAGAGTCTGGGTGCCTGGATTCCTAAGCTCAGCGTGTGATGATGAAGACGACGGAAAGGGACTCTAGTGGGACTGAGATGTGTCAGTGAACACTGCATTCTTTCTATGCTTTGACAAAAAGAGAACCACACGAGGCTCTTGAACTGCTGTCAATGCCAATGCCAGGTTAATGGCAGGAAATGGAGACCCACAAGAACACCTGGCCACCAGTGTGGAGGCCAGATATACATCCCAAGGAGACCTCCCATAACAGAGATTTAGAAGAAAAACCTGGAGACACAGAGACTTTATCTATGGAGTGAATAGTAGTAATAACTCATGCTTCGAGAGCACTTCCAAGTCAGCAGGAGTTTGTTTTCTAAGAAATGTTTTAGGACATTTAATCCTAATAATAACCTGTAATAATAAGGAAGGTGGTCTTATGATCCCTTTTTCAGATGGAGAAACAGACACAGAGAGGTTAAGTGACTTGCCCAAAGTCACACAGCTGGGAAAGGAACAGAGGCAGGAAGGGCTGTTCTGTGCAGAAGGTGGGGAAGCAGGTGACCAACCCAACAGAGATATAGTCAAGGGTGAGGCTTAGATCCCTGGGACGTAAGTAGGGCTTCACCTCTCTAGGGCCACCCAGACCTGGAGTGCGTTGTCTTGATAGTAGTAGTGGGCTATAGGTCCTGAATCTCACGGTCTGCTATTTGGTGGGGCAGATAGAGCGAGTGGTAGGTGAGAATCTCCAGCTCTTTGACCATCAGCTCCAGGCAGCCCATTCGTCCCAGAGATACTGACTGTAAAGAATAGAGAGCACACTGAGGACCAAACCTCAGCCTTCTTCTGTCCCCCTCTGCCAACACTGGGATCCCAGGCTTCCCAAGGTCCTAACCTGGTCAATGAGCTTTGCTGGTGCAGAGACCTCAATGTGAATCAGAATATTGATGTGGAAGGTGTAGCGGAAATGAGGGATGATAAGCTGGGGAGAGCCAGAGTCGGGTGAACTGAGACAGCCTCAGGTCCCACTTGGCTCCTGGCACTGAGAGGAGAGGTCCTCCCTACCTTGAAGAAGGGGTGGCAGACGGGCAGCTGCCATAGCATGGAGAGAAAAAAGGGCTCCACCACGAAGTGGGTTCGAAGCAGATGAGTGACCATCTCATGCACCAGGAACTCTGAGTTATGTACCCAGGTGTTGGCCAGGAGCTAGTCCTCAGTTGTGTTACTGGGAAGGAAGATGGGGCTGTCTGGGCTAGGTGTCTGAGTGAGCTGGTATCACCATGGTCCTTGGGGCCAAATCACCAGGTCAATCCTTTATTGGCTGTGTGTCCTCAGGTAAGCTTATTCACCTCTCTGTGACTTTGGTTTCTTACTTGTAAAAAGAGGTTGATGATAATCCCATCCTCCTTGGGTTAGTTCTGACGATGTTAAGAATTAATGCCTAGGGAGCACTTAGAACAGCTGCACACATTAAGCGCCATATGAAATCACTTCCAGTTACAGGAGATGGAATGGAGTCGCCGAGAAGTGTAACAGCCCAGAATCAGCCAGATCCCTAGCTGTGTGAGGCAGAAACAGGGGTAGTGGGAAGGGAAGGCATGAGGGTTATGTTTTTTAACTGGTGGCAACACGAATGAACTACTAAAGATGCATGATTCGGTAGAGTCAGTTTTGAAACGCATGTCAAGGTGCCATCTGTTCTGACACTGAGTATTTCAAGCTTTTCATCAAAATAAATGGCAAAAAGGGACAAAACAGAAAAACTAGGGGGAAAAAAAAAACAAACCAGGGAGGGGCTGGGTAGGATTAGATGAAAATGATTGGTTGAGGAACCCCAGCAACCCCTGCCTCTCCTCACATCTGGGGCAGGGCTTCTCTGGATTGTAATGTCAGCTGGCCACTGGCCTCTGGGTCTGACCCGCAACACCAGATGGCCCTGTCCATTCCACTCCTCCCATCCAAGGCAGACCTCCCTCAGCAGGCTCCTTCCATACAGTGACCCCCAACTCCAGGGGTCCAAAGAGCACAGCTGGAAGGAAGAGAAAGGGTCCTTAGTCCTTTCTCCACCCATATGCTTGTCAGTTGCCAGCCTCCCTGGTCCCCTGTGCTTCCATCAGTCCCTTCCTCCACCACTCCTCACTTCTCACCCCAGTGGTCCCTCCACCAGATTCCCCCCACCCCAACCAGTAAGTATGATCCCTTCCAACCATTCCTCCTCTTCCTTCCTTGCCCCTCCGCTGTCTCCCCGTGTTCCCACTCTGGATCATGGCAGTGCCACCCCCTGACCCAGGACCACAGTAGCCTCCCCCCCCCCCCCGCCTCAGCGGGCCCCTCACCTGCCCCCTCCCGCAGCACCAGGCTCTCCCAGCCCTCCAGTCACTGGTAGTATGGGAAGGGGAGCGGTGTGCCCCGCGGCGGCGTGAGCTGGATCCAG